>OX451738.1:861617623-861944383 GCA_948472305.1 Vicia faba | reverse complement strand
GGAAACTAAGAGCCCATAGATGACTATGGATGAAAAGGGTGCTAATACCTTCCCTTTTCATAACCTACCCCCCCGAAATCAAGAAATAATCTTAAAGATCTTTCCTGTTCTTTTCACCCTTTCCTTATTGGATAAAAGAAAATTTAGTGGCGACTCTTGCTATCCGCAACAATTGCGATCAAACATAAAACAACTAAGTCAGTTCTCCCACCGTATTACAAGGTCTTTCTTCCTAGTTTCTGTCATTGAAGTTTTAGTTTGGTGGGTTCTATCATGAGATCCAAATCTACAAAATTTACCTCGCAGATGTCTGGTTGTGGCATGGTAACAACTATTATAATCGCTCTTTGATCCTCAAACTTTCTTATTAACATCTTCAAGTAATTTCTTGATCGTCTTCGATCTCACCGATTCACCCATTTGATAATGGATACTTCATGCTAAAGTAAAGCATTGACAAGGTAGCCCCCAGGAGGTTAAAAACAGGTCGCCCAATGATTATATTGTAAGATAATTGGGCATCTACTACGAGATACCTGGCTTTGAGCATTTTGGCACCCTCTTTAAGCCTGGACATCATCTTGAGAGTGATGCAGCCTTTCACCTGCACATGTTCGCCAAAAAAACTAACCAAAGAGCCTTTAAAAGGTGGGAGCTCATATGGATCCAAATTTATCCTATCAAACACTTCCCAGTACTTGACATAAACTAAAATTCTTGGATCTATCAATACTTATTTGATCTCTCAATCATCACATTTCACTTTTATGACCATGGGGTCATTCTCATGGGGGAGGACTCCAACTGCCTCTTTATAGGAGAAATTTATCTGAAGATCTGGATCATCCTATGAGTCTGTTTTAGGTTTAGTTGGTGAATCTTCTACCGCCATGGATTGGTCGACATATCTTCTATGGGAGAAGTTGGATTCTCCTCCATCGGTAGACCCTCTTTCTGTATTCAAATGTGGAATATTAATATGTCTTACTCTCTTCTCTCCTACTCTTTGTCTTTTCTATGCCTAGGGCTTCTAGGTTGATCTCGCCCCTAAAGTCTATAACTGCCCCTATTAGATGAAAGTCTCCTGTAACATATTTTTCAGTTGACCCTCTTGGATAAGTCACTCAATCTTTCTTTTAAGCTTATAACATTCATTCATGTAATAACACTTCACTTTGTGGTATTTGCACCATCTTCCAGGTTTAAGTTCCATCGTATCTAAATTAGGAGCTGGCAGAGGCGAAATGTCGTGGGTGTGAAGTACTTCATGCCAAAAACTTTATTGGTAGGTGTTAAGGGACGTGAAGTTATTCACGATCCTCCCATAACTCTTGAAAGTCATCTTTTTTTTATATGATAATTCAAATATGGAGGAGGCACGTTCTTTGATATATTTAGCTTTCTTCTCAGCATTGTTATATTCTCCCTTAATATAACATTTAACCCGTGCGATAATTTCAACCATGGAGACTGCAGGCTTCTGGGTGAGAGATTCGTTGAAATGCAAGACTCTCAATCCATGCTGGAATGCTCACACGATTATGTTCTTGGTTGGATGATTCATTTTGATGATCGACTTGTTAAAGCAGGCAAGGTACTCTCTATGCGACTTGGAGTACACTAAATATGCTAGTGGTAGAAATATTTTGGTACTTACTTACCAAAAATTGATGGACTAGTTTCCTCAAGAGGCCTTAATAAACAGTTACTAAAAGGTTACAGAAGTTCATAAACCACCTCATGGCTCATTGAAATAGTTCAACAAGAGTTTTCACTTTAATGATTCGGAGGCGCCTATGATCTCCATGCTAAGTATTGGCGGTGATAATGTGTTCCTGGGGGATATTCTTCTCATCAAAAATCACCAATGATGGTTGTTTATATGGACTTTACTCTTTTTACTACATTTTGACTTTTTTGGGAAGCTCTTTCCTTTTGCTTGTCTTTGTTTTGGAGATTCTCTTGGGGTGAAGGTCGACCAGCTATTAGAAAAATTCTACCTGTCGATTCAATTTCTCATGTGTTCGAATTCATATTCATACCTATGAGTTTTAGCATCTGAGCTATTCATCTTCTTCTCCTCTTAATCATCTTTAGGGTTTCTTAACGTTTAGTATTTATTCGCCCTGCACGTAGGTTCTTTTATTTACTTTTTGATTCCCACAAATATGGTTATTTCCTCTATTTCAACTAGGGGGTCTAGTAGAGATATTTTTGGGTTTCGGGTAAGTTTAAATATATCAGACGCAATCTTTGTTTTCTCCCATAGAAATGCCTTTTCTCAGCCTATGACTGGCGTGGGCCTACTTTAGGATGTAGGCGTCCTTCCTTCAGATGAGGATCAATGGGTATGTGGTTAAAATGGTGGGTGTGCTAATATCATATTTCATAAATCTATGTTTTATCTCGTTGACTATCGTCTCCCCTTCAATGGATTTTAAATTAGTGTTCTAAAAATCACTTGCTTATTGCCCCCTCCCAGTTCTACCACATGGGTTAGGAGTTCGTCAAGGTCTTCCAATACTGGTGTGAATATAAAGGCAACAAACCAACAATGACCTTGTTTTTTAACCTCTTCAGTTAAAAGTGGTTTTAAATATTTAGATGGTTCTCACATAATCTCCCTATGACAGATCACCAAGTACTTTGAGCCTTATTTTAATAGTGTAAAAAACTTTTAGGACCGGTTTTTCTTGGTGGCGCCCCTCAACCAGAAAGCCCATTCGAAGATTTGAAACCTAGATCCAAATTCTCCTTATTCATGTATGAATATTTTTTGAAAATATTGGACTCAAATCCAGTTTCTAATCAGAGTCGGAAAGTGTCATTGCAAGGAAAAAAACCAGTTCAAAGAAGAGTTATACCTGAAAGGCCAATTGGTATCTTATTGCCAATAGCTTGGTTATGTAGGCGAGGTATTTCTATTTGACCTTGCTTCTAAGACTCAGTTAAATATATACATTCAAACTCTCTAGATTATGGATGCCAATTCTAAAGAAGAGAGGAATAAGATCTTTGGTAAGCTGACTTTAGAATTTCGTCCTCCTCTTTTCCCTTCTTTGGTTCTTCCTAATGTTTTCGCCCTCCTTTTTCAGATGTTAAGAAGATATTACTACAAGAATATCTAACAACATCAACACCATTATATGAGATAGATTGCAAGGGGGAAAATGTTTTGTTATATAAGAATATTGAAGGTTTTTTCTGTCTTGCAATCCATCCCAAAGAATGATGCTTGCGGGTTTGGTGCGGCTACAAATAAGTAAGGATTAGGGTAAAATCTTTTTTCTTTTATAGTGAAATATGTTTAGTTGATCCCTATGTTATATAAAAAAACTGAAGGGTTAGTTGTTTTAGTTTACAATTATAATCAAAATAAAACATAAAATGCAAAAGTTTGGACTCGAAGCGCGTCCATATTAGTTTTACCTGTCAGATATATTAGAAACCGAGGTAAATTGTTATTTTATAATTAAAAAAATATAAAACATGGTGCGCCAAGGCTTAATACCTCGTTATTTTTCTAGATGACGTGAAAGCTCTATCATGAAATGTGTTATTTGTTATAGTGAGAGTGAGGACGTCATTTGGAAGTTTAAGAAAGAGGTTAGAGATTAATTTGTTTTAGTAAGAATCCTAAATACGCCCTTAGATGAAGGTTTGTCTACTTTGGGAACACCTGTTATACTCTATATTGTCTGATCATCAGACATGTTACTTAGGTGATCTTTCCTAGTGTCAGGCCGGTGGCTATAACTTCTCTTGGTCGGGTCCTTTTGGAAGAACCCCCCCTCACTTGGTCAATATGATAAGGAGAGGTTATCTCCCATCCCTAAGCCGAAAGAAGTATGTGTCCTCCCTCAAGCGTCTTCGATGGTCTAGATTTATAGATGGAATATCTTCTGCATAGATGGGTGCCAACCTTATATTGTTAGCGCGCCTGGGTCTAAGGACAGGTAGTGATTTTCACTCTTCGATCTCTTACTAAGATTATTATTACCTCTCAAGGCTTCTTGATGAGACTCAGTTTAGGTGATCTGGCTTATCATGTTTTTCGGGCGTCCGTCATTTTAGATTTTGGTGTTGCTTTTCTTGCTTGATCTCTTTTTCAGAGAGAGGGATAGAGAGAAAGTTTGAAGAAGAAGGTCGGTTACCTTATCCTCGATAGGGATATATGTTTATATGAGGTTCAATATATTTCCAACTGAAGTGATGAAGTAGTTAGTTCAAGTGGTAACTGGTAAGAATATGGTTTTGACTGAAGCAAAATGATCTTTGGAGGTTTCTTGAAAGAGAAATAAAGCCTTGGAAAATGCTTTGAAGATAGTCAAAGGATAACAGAGGTCGGCCTTACCAACATGCGCAAGGAAAAATCTTTTCCTTTGTAAGAAGCTATATAAATCCTTGCAATAAGGTTTTTCTATGGTCAGAATGCCTTTGAAAATTCTCTCTGGTAAGTTGAATATTTTATTTGATAGTTTTCATCTCTCAGTCTTAGATCCGTCTTGACCAGGTAATTAAAGATGGGTAAGTGGTTCTTCTGGATGAATATTTATTTTTGCCTGGTGAAAGTAAATTTGGCGCTTGTGGATCTTAACCATTAATGTATATGTTTAAATATATTTTATTTTTTACTTTTATTTAAATGATACATTTTCTTATAGAATTCTAGTCTTTCCCTATGAGTTTCATGCTCGGATTGGATTAGACGTATCTATGTATTATGCCCGACCAAGGGTTGGTGCCACTTCCCATAACCCCATGTGTAATTAATTTCCATTTTTTCGTGTTTTTCGAGCTTGTGTATAATATCTTGGGGTTTTGATTGCTTTAGCTTTATGGTTTTAGTGCTTACGATAGCTCCCCCAGTCTGTGTGATATGGCTTCAATCCTTTTGGACATATCTCAAACTCGTCTCTTTCTTTCATGACAAAAATTAATTTTGTGAGAAATTCTTTATTTATTTCAATAGTTATATTACATTGTACATGTCATGTCTTTGTAATAAAATATAACTGAAAAGATAACATAACCAGGTAGTTTCTACCACCACTTGTTTATCTCTAGGGTTGGAGTTTTCTTCCAATTAGCCATATTTGTTTTCCAATTCTATTTGTGGTACCTTTTTTTCTAAGGACGGACGACCATGTCCTTCACATACTTAATCAACAATGTCACATTGATTTCCATAACGAAAGCTTCATCTTCATTCTGACCCTATTGAAGAGTTTAATAAATCCTCGTAGCTCATGGCAGGTCAACATTGATGGTAACCGACTCATCATGGATATTATGGTACCTTGTATTCAATGGATCAGGGAGGCTACTGCGTCCAGTGTCGCTGCAAAAGGAATACCTAAGATACAATTATAGACGCTTCAACACATGATGATTGTTCTAGTATTCCGTCTTTCCCTAAGGGTAACCATCATTTCAACATATTCTTATGGACAAGTTACAATGCCATTGAAGGATTTCAAATCAAACCTCTCATATGGAAATGGTTTCTCTTTCTTTAATCCCATTTTTCAAAGAGGACAACATGCATGATGTTATGAGAATTTCCTCTATCAATTAAGACTAGGCACAAATCTAATTTGCCTATGGTTGACGTTATCGCTAAATGAATATCTCGTTTGATATTCCTCCCTCCTTTTCATTGTCTCAAAACCCGATGATCGATCTTTCTGGGTTGGTGGCTGAAGTGATTCCTTTCTTTTTTTCTTACAACCATTAACTCATCAATCTTCCTCTTTATTGTTCCTTTGGATGGAAATCTTGACCTAGGAGCTCCCCTGATTATAGATTTTGTATACTGACATTTTCCCTTATGTCATTCTCTTTCTTCAGTACAAGTATCTCTACCCTTTCCCAGACCACGACCTCAATCATCTTCTTTGGGGATTGTCTTTTCTTCGAAGATTCCTATTTATTACTCTTCTTGTCCTTGGTATATTCAAATATCCTTCCTTTCTTGTAATCCATTCAATCACATCCTTGAGTTGAATATAGTCATTGGTATCATGGACATGACTTTTATACGAACAATAATATTTTAATCGATCAATTTGGGAAGACTCTCTGACTAGAAACAAATCCCTTATCCCGACTTCCTAAAACTTAGTGTTGACACACTCTGTCAAAATTCTTTCTCAGTAAGTGTTTAGTGGAGTATAGGAGTCGAATTTTGAATAGGTCCTTCTCTCATGTTCTTCTCTAGATTTTCCAGAATATTTTTCTACTGCTCAATCGAAACTGGGAATCTCCAGTCCTCGACTCCCTCCATCAGACAATAACTTCTCCTTATAGTTAAATTATGGTTGATCCCTGCTCAGGCAAACTTTCAGATTATGGGCCTTTTTGCGGTCAAGCTTTTCTCATAATATGTTGTCAGGTCATAGTCTTTTTTAAGGTGGTCCTGAATGGAGAGGTGGTGGATGAAGAATGAATCCTCACCTTTTTCTTTTTGGTTGTAATTGTGATTGTCCCCTCTGGAGAATTTTTTATAATGAGTTGGAATAGTGGCACCCCTCAGGGGGCACCTTTATATTTAATATTTTTAATATTTAATTATTCTTCCATTTTTCTTTCTTAGACGTCTTGCAGTCATGGTATCCATTTTTGAGCAGTAAGGATCCACCATTTGAGGATCCAATAAATATAACTTCCTATATGGACGGCAAGGATCCCCCCTTGAGAGATCCAACGAATATAATTTCCTCTATGGGAAGCAAGGATCCACCCTTGTGGGATTCAAAAAATATAATTGCCCTTATGGGCTGCAAAGATCCACTCATGGGGGACCCGACGAATATAATTGCCCCTATGGGTGATAAGTGTAAATTGTAGCTATTATATATTTTTTGTTTGTTGCACTTATCGACTCTTTATTGTTAATAATCGTTTAATAAACTCGACTTTTGTGTAAATATGTTAACTTCATGAATAATTATGTTTTTATGTACATAGTGTAAAGTTTGATAGTTTTAATGTCTTTTGTAGGTATTTGTTGCATATTTGGAGCATCGAGGAAAAAGTGTCGAAGGCACGGCTTCAGATGCGTGTTTTCGGAATAAAAGTCTATTTTTGGGAAGTTTTGTCCAGGCCGGCGCACTAAGCGGGAATTGTAGCGCGCTATGAGTGTTTTGACAGATTTGACAGAGGTTGTGTTGATGAAGCCTCTTAGAGGGATCATACCACTTAGCTGGGGTGCCGCTTAGTGGGATCAGCCTACTTAGCGGGGTTAAGGCAGTTTCACGTGTATTTTAAGTGACAGGCCGCTTAGCGGGATCACTTCGCTTAGCGCGGTCTGCTGAGATGAGTTTTATAAAAACAGATTTACTTCATTTTTAGGTTATGTTTTTTGGGGTGTTTTTGTTCCCAAATTCTATCAACCTTATTTTTGATAGATTAGCTTAGAAAACAACACTAGGGCTTTACTTATGGATGATTGGAGGTGGATTTCTCATCGGTCGACGCTGATAAATCGGAAGATTTGTGGTTTATCTCTTTTCCTCTCTATGTATTTATATTTTATTAGGTTTTTTATGTATTTTTACTTTGAACTCATGTATATTTGTCGCCCATGGCGTTGTATAAAACTTGCTTTACAAATCTTTGTCAATTATTGTCTTGGATTTTTACTCTATGTTAGGGATTTGGGTTGTTATAGAGATATACTGCTCAGATTCTTATCTAGGATGATTATCTGTTAGTTTCTGGACTCTAGAGATAGATTAGGGCTGAAATTCACTTTAGGCATCATAGCTTAATACCTCTGTGCTGTTTGTATTACTTTGAGAGATCGTCAACGCGAGCGATATGATTGACTTCTGTTTTGTTGAGGTTGGTTGAGAGATTGCTGCCGAGATGATATAGTGGGTGTTATGGTTGATACATGTTTGACATTGATTAATATTGTAGGTTGAGTATAACTGGTCTATAGGTTTAAGTTTGTGATGAGTAGAGTACATACGAGCCAGAAAAGTTTGTTTTTCCTTTTTATACATTTTATTTTTTGTTGATACCTTTTATCTTTCCTTTCAACCCATTAAACCCCAAACTCATAAACGCGAAAAAAATTGAACTGAAATTCAGTAGCACTAATCCATGTGGACACGATACGATATAACCTATATCACCCTAAAATAAAAATACTTACTTTTGTTTTTCGCTTTATCGCTTCAGCAAAATGAAATTGTTGTCGTGGATTGGTGTCTTTATTGTTTTGCATCATGATAGTTTCTTTGTTTTTGAGTTTTGTAATTAATGTATATGTTGTATAGAATTTGTAAATTAACTTATTTATGTTTACTTGTGAATTTATTTGTTTATGTTTATCATACTTGTACATGTTTTCTATACTTGTGAATTTGTTATATCATTGTTTGTTCCCTTTCACGTTTGCTTGTGTGTTGGTTAGGAATAACCAGGTGGAAGTAACTTGGAGAAACATTCTTAAATAACAGGCGTCGAGCTTACAACGTAAAACAAGCATGTTTTATTGTTTTTCTTTATGTTAGTTTAGATAGTGTGTTGATTATTGTTTAAACAAGTTGAAATTTGACCTATTTTAACTTTCAAATCATCACTTTTCAACTTTTTTATTCACTTTCACACGGTTTTTCCAAAAACTCGCTTTTATTAGCTTGAGGAAATGTGTGTGTGTTATAAATTTCGTTTAGTTGTGTGATTGAGATGTGTAGGTGAAAGTGAAGGTTGCATTAGAATTGCAGTTTGATGTCCTATTTTTCTGCATCTGGTGTAGCGCGCTTAGCGCAGGTTATGCCTGTTTAGCACACTCTGCTGAGTTGAGCAAGTGATTTCTTTTTGTTTCACTTGGATCTCCCTTTTCCATCTTTAACTAGGATTTTTAGATTAATACATAATAGAGTTATTTTTCTAATTATTTTGTTGTTGTTTGGACTCCAATTTTGATTCGGAAACTTGAAGAATTTTTAGGTGATTTTTTTTATTTTGATTGATTCAACTTACGGATGTATGATAATGATAGTTTTTGAAGTTTGGTATACTCCAGGTACTCATTTATCGCTTTCTATAGAATAACGTATTTAGGAAACTTTTAATTTTTACAATTACCATATCATTCATTCTTTTTGCATTACTTGATTTAGATTGAATCACTTTAGTTCACATTTTACCCCAATTGTGAGGAAGCTTTCCATTGTTCATATATGATGGAGACCATCAATTCTTGTTTTAACTAGATTTTATTATGCTTAATCTTTTATTTGTGTTGATTTTATAAAAGAATGAAAATGATCGAGATATTTTGTTTCATTTTGAGCACAACTGCCTAACCAAATAGTCAATTCACCTTGTGAGTGTGTGAACTTTTGCTAAACCCTTTTAAGCATTTTTGTCAATGTCCATGTTATTTTTGAACTTAATGCTTGTCTATGAGTGTTTAGTTTTCCTTTTTTAATGGATGTTGATTCTTTATTTTCTTGAACCCTCAACTATGATTTTTAGTTGAATTTTTACCTCGCCTTAGAAAGTAGGAAGTATTCACTTTAATGTTGTTTGAATTCAAGTTGGGGAGAGAATTGTCTGCTAGCTCTTGTGTGTATTACTATGAGATTGAGAAAGAAAGAGAAAAAGAAATAAAAAAAGTGAAAAATAAAGAAAAGAAAAAGAAATAAAAAATAGAAAAGTTGTGAAAAATAAAAACAAAAAGAATATGGAATAATGTTGTGTTAATAAGTATTGCGATTTGTGTGACAAATTTGGGATTATGAAGAAAGTTGATGGAAATTTTGTGTTTGAACTTTTGTGAGTTGATCACTCCCTTAGATTTAGGCAAGTTTTTTTTCCGATTAGCTTTATGAATTATCCCTTATTTGTTAACCAAGCCACATTACAACCTTTAAAATCCCTTGTGATTCTTGCCTTTGTATTTTCTATATGAGTTTTTGGATGAATACATAATTGAGTTTTTTGTTTGCAAGATTGGGGATGGGTGTTTTTTGTCCCTCACTTTTCTGTGTTCTTCATCTACCGATGAATTTTTATTAGGCGTGATTCATGATTGAGCTTGTTTTGTTTTAGAATGTTTAGTATGATTTTTGTACTTAGGATTCGTTTCGTTTACATGTTTTTGTTGTAGGATTGTGGTAAGTATTTACCTTGCGTGTGCGTTCTTGTTTGAACAATACATTAGTTTTCGTTTTTCAAACTTGTTGATTCATGATTCTTTGGTTGATTACTTTTGGTTCTTTGAGTTGTTTGGCCTTGTTTGAGGACAAACAAGTTCAAGTTTGGAAGAGTTTGATAAGTTCAAATTGTAGTTATTTTTATATATACTTTTTGTTGTTAATAATCGTTTAATAAACCCGAAATTTGTGTAAATACATTTACTTTGCTAATAATTATGTTTTTATGTACATAGTGTAATGTTTGATAGTTTTAATGTCTTTTGCAGGTATTTGTTGCATATTTAGAGCATCGAGGAATAAGGTGTCGAAGGCACGACTCTGGATGCGCGTTTTCAGAATAAAAATCCATTTCTGGGAAGTTTTGTCCAGGAAGGCGCACTAAGTGGTAATTGTAGCGCGCTACGAGTGTTTTGATAGATTTGTCAGAGTCCGTGTTGATGAGGCCGTTTAGTGGGATCAGTCCGCTTAGTAGGGTTAAGGCGGTTTCACGTGTATTTTAAGTGGCGGGCTGCTTAGCAGGATTAGTCCGCTTAGCATGGTCTACTGAGATGAGTTTTATAAAAACATATTTAGTTCATTTTTAGGTTATGGTTTTTGGGGTGGTTTTGTTCCCAAATTTTATCAACCTTATTTTTTATAGATTAACTTAGAAAACAATACTAGGGCTTAAAACAATACTAGGGCTTTGCTTATGGATGATTGGAGGTGGATTTCTCATCGACCGACACTGACAAACCGGAAGATTTGTGGTTTATCTCTTCTCCTATCTATGTAATTCTCTTTTGTTAAGTTTTGTATGTATTTTTATTTGAACTCATGTATATTTTTTTCCCATGGCATTGTATAAAACTTGCTTTACAAATCTTTGTCGATTATTGTCCTAGATTTTCACTCTGTGTTAGGGATTTGGCTTGTTATAGACATATAATGCTTGGATTCTTATCTAGGATAGTCATCTGTTAGTTTCTGGAGTCTATAGATAGATTTAGAGCTGACATTCTCTTTGGGTATCAGAGCTTAATGCATCTGTGATGTTTTTGTTACTCTGAGAGATCGTCAATGCGAGAGATACGGTTGACTTATATGTTGTTAAGGTTGGTTAAGAGATCGTCACCGATATGATATAGTGGGTGTCGCGATTGATACGTGTTGACATTGATGAATATTGTAGGTTAAGTATAACTGGTCGATAGGTTTAAGTTTGTGATGAGTAGAGTACATTTGAGCCGGAAAAGTTTGTCCTTCCTTTTTATACATTTATTTTCTGTTGATACCTTTTAGCTTTCCTTTCAACCCATTAAACCACAAACACATAAACGCGAGAAATTTTCGAACGACAATCCAGTAGCACTAATCCTTGTGGGCACGATACGATATAAACTATATCATCCTAAAATAAAAATACTTACTCTTGCTTGCCGCTTTACCTTTTAGCAATGGGCAGCAAGGATCCAACCTTAGGGGATCCAGCGAATATCATTGCCTATATGGGTGGCAAGGATCCACTCTTGGGGATCCAGAAAATATAATTGCCACACTTGGGGGATATATCGAATATCATTGCCTCTACAGATGGCAAGGATCTACTCATGGGGGGTACAACTAATATAATTGCCACTATGGGCAGCAAGGATCCACTCATGGGAGATCTAACAAATATAATTGTCCCTGTGAGCAGCAAGGATCCACCCTTGGATGATCCATTGAATATCATTGCCTCTATAGTCAGAAAGGAACCACTCTTGGAGGATCCAACAAATATGATTTCCCTTATGGGTCGCAATGAGGGAACCATCGAATATAATTGTTTTCCTTTCACAGAGTTAGATTTCTTGCATAGATATGGGATAAAGAAATAATCATAGATAAATCAGGGATGTGGTGCCTTGTTAAAAACCCTCGCCCCGGGAGGAGGAGAGGGAAACAATTGCATCTCACCAAATAAAATATTTTTCATCTATTTAAAGGAGTGTTTGAAGCCATGGAAAAATTATGAAATATTAAGAAATAACAACGAACGTGAAACACAAATTATATTCAAAGAAGTTAAGAGAAACACTTGAAAAAGTCGAGTATCAATATAATGAAGAAAGTTGTTATTTTATTGAAATATTCATGACTTTCATTCTTTGTAAATCTCATTGTATTGTAACCGTGTGTATCAGCTTTTCAAGAAGCATTTGTAAATACAATACTTTGTAACTTTAGCAGATTGGTTAATATTCCTTGAGGGACTAAAGGTTTAGTCAGGATCCTCAAGAAGTCTTTCATGGATAGTCATTGAGGTTGTAATCAAGGGTTATTTGATTAGTGGTTTAAGTCTTTGTTGATAAGGAAAAATCACCTTAGTAGGGTGGGCTAGAGGTAGCCTAGTCAACGGTGAACCAGGATAAAGTCTTGTGTTCTTTATCATTCTTCTATTTTTTAGTTTGTTTTTAGGTGTTCAAAAAAGATGTATATCTTGAAACCTAATTAAAACCCCACTTTCTTGTGTTTCATTGAACCTTAAATTGGTATTAGAGCCCCGGTTCTGATATTGATTATTATCAAAACACTTAACTGTGTTAGATAAATATACAGTACTTGAAACACAACGACAGACGTTCCACCCGTAAATACCAACATTGATAAAAACTATTTTGATGCCAAACCACTTCTCTTTGATGGTGAAAATTTTAACTATTGGAATAATATAATAGAAATTGTCTTCCTTGGGTTAGATGTTGATCTATGGGATTTGGTAACAAATGGTTACTTACATGCTCTAAAGCCAGTAGTGTCAAACTTAAAAGAAGTGCTATAAATGACCAACATAAAAAGAACAACAAAAATCATCACATATCAAGAACCATTTTGTTGAACGCCATTTCATACAATGAGTATGAAAAGATAACAAGAAGAGACCCTACAAAGTCTATATTTGATTGCCTTATAATGACATATGAAGGAAACGAGCAATTCAAAGAAACTAAGGCTTTGACCTTGATTCAAAAGTATGAATTCTTCAAGATGGAAGAAGATGAAACTATTGAGAGCATGTTCTTAAGGTTTCAAACTTTTGTAGCAGGACTGAAAGTTCTTTATGAAGGCTACACTATTATAGATCATGTAAAGAAAATCTTCAGAAGTCTTCTAAAGAAATGGAGACCTATGGTGATTGCACTAAAGGTGTCTGAAAACCTTAACAATACTACTCTGGAAGAACTTATAACTAATTTAAGGGGTCATGAAATAGAGCTTGAGGAAGATCAGGAGAATATTCTGATGACAAAGAAGAAGTGTTATACCCCAAAATTTTCCCTATCATTTCTCAAGTAATCTCACAAGATCTCCTTTGGTTCAAGACTGCACAAGGGTTGATCAACTCAAGATACCTCCTCTAGCACCGATGACTGAAAATTAGGGTTTGATATTGCACAAAGACAACTTGAATTTTATTGCCTCATATGACTTTCATAGATCATTTTGGGCCCTCAATATTGTTCATGTCAAGTTTCAAGTCTTGGATCATATTTTTGCTCAGTCAATTGATTAGTTGACCTAAAATCAACTATATTGGGGGAAAAGTCAACTGTGGTTAATTTACAGTCAAACTTTGTAATTTTTGGTCCATATTAACATTATGAACTCATATATGTCATTTTATCAAGTTTGGACCATAATTCCACAAGAAATTTAATCAGATCATCAAAAGGGCAAAATGGTAAAAATTAGGGTTTTGACTGAGAAGGTGCAATTTTTGACTTTTGACCTAATCAATGACTCATTGGTTTAAGACATGATCCCAAGGACTCAAATACTTCATTTTGACCTAATGTTGTGGCTCAAAACATTTCTCAATATCAATTGATTGATAATTGAAATTTGGTCAACTGATGGAAAAGTCAATTGTACACTGAAAAGTCAAACTTTGACTTTTTGGTCAAAATCAAGTACCAAAGATCACAATTCAACAAGACATGTCAAAATGTGAAACTTGTTCATCAAGAAATCAAGAAAGTCAAAATTCATTTTGAAAAGTCAAACTTTTCAAGACTTGGAAATTTTTCTAAGTGTCTTTTACATGATAATTTCATTACTTCATGCCATTCTTTCACCAAGATGCAAGATGATTCGAGGAAAACTTCCAACTTGAAAGTTTTAGATCTCAATGAGATCTAAAACAATGTAGAGCATGACTTTTTCTAGAAATGCTTGGATTTTAAGTTATAAATTCGTGAAGTCATGGCATTTTTGAATAAACACTTAGAGAAATTTTCAGCAGTTTTGGTCAGGTTTTTATCCCAACTTCTTGGACAATTTTAAATCTAGTTAAAGTTTTATTTAACAAAAGTGGTCAACATAAAAGTTGTAGAGGGTGTTTCAAGCTTTACAAAAAATCTAAGAGCACGAATTTATCATATTTGAGTTAGGAGATTCAAGGGCTGGAGTTGGGCATTCATTCTTGAATTGCAAGCCATTTTTGTTGAAGAACACATAATCCAATTGGCATGATGTGCTTCATAATCTTACTTTGCAGGCCTTGTTACTTGAAAATCTTACCATAATTTAATGTTTACACAAACTTTTGAGCTATGGTCCATTTGGTTTAAGCATTGTCCAATTGATCTTTCCATTTTTGGCACAAAGTTGACATTGCCATTCTTGCAAAGTAGCTTTAATCACAAAGTCAGCTCTCCTTAAGCCTATAACTTATTCCTTCTACACACACTCAACATACAAAATAAGAAGGGCATTCTTAAAGTATCCAACAACTCTATACAACAAAGTAAAAATCATTGGAACTATGATCTTCAAGCTTGCTTCATGTACAATCTAACCTAGCCATAATATGTGATTCAAAATATAAGTTTGTTTCAAGTCTCAAACCTTCTCTATAAATAAATAGGCCAATTGCAAGAGAGAGGGGCCAGAAAATAGAAGGAGAAACTAACACTCAAAATCATTTTTTCTGTCAAAAACCATATTTGTCCACAAAACCTCCATTTTTAGCTTTGAAGTCCAAATCTTTGAATCTCATGCCTTGCAAGTTTTCTCCAAACAAACCATCCAAACACTTCACATACACCATATATAAGTTGTTCAAACATAAGAATAACTTCTGTAACACCACTATCACTACCTTCCAAACTCAAAAAAACATACATTGCAACTTGACTTGGTTGGAGCGATTCAACCATTTTCAGCATAAAAGGAAGGTTGAAGCTACTTCAAGAAGGTTCAAAGGAGCTCGATCAATCGCCACTTTGCACCCGAAAACATCCGTATGTGTTCTAAAGCTTCCGCTTCGAGAGGTAAACTTTCTCAAACTGTGATATCTTTGTTCATACATCATTTGTTTTCTGCACTCAAAATATATAACAAGACAGATCAAAGAGAAAAACTAACAAAAAGCCAGACCAGAGGCTGACACGGGTGCCCGTGTCACACGACACGGCCCGTGTCAACTTAGTTGGATTGAAAAACGTGATAAAATGCAGGGACAGGGGCTGACATGGGTGCCCGTGTCACATGACATGGCCGTGTCAGATTGGCTGGAACAAAAATATGCAGGGAAGTCATGGACAGATCTTGACACGGGTGCCCGTGTCACACGACACGGCCCGTGTCAGCTCTGGCACCAAATTTCTTAATTTTTGATATTTTTTTAGTTTATTTTGGACATATTGTATTGCTTGTAAATGATCTAACATTATAAAACCTTTTTTATTTTAAAATGAAACCTCAAAAACATTTTTCTAAACAATTAGTTTTTTTTTTTAAAAGTTAACTTAGACTTAGGTTTTTCTTCAATGAAATTAATTACCAAACCCTAAAAAACAATTTCTCTCACTTTACATCTTCTTTCATATTTTATTATTTTGAATTATAAATTATGTAATTGTCAAAGCCTTGTAATAGTAATTAGGATTTACTTTATTTGTCATCCCCATTTGTAAATTTGTACACCCCATCCCCAAATGATGTAATTAATTTCCGCAATATATCGCTTTTATATCAATGCTAGTAAATTAGGGTTTGTATGGAAAGATAAAATCAATGTTTAGAGAATCCTAACTCAAGATAAACAATTCATGCAAATCAAACACACTTGCACACATGCACTCCTAGGGTTAACTCCACTTGTTGCCTTACAAAAATGGTCATGTTATGCATGTGGGATATCTTAGCAAAAACAAATCAAAATACAAGATCATAGTCCCTCGATGATGCTATCAATGTTTACTCTTAAAATGATCTTAGTCCCTCAAAAATAAATGCTAATATATCTCACAACATTGCTATCATGACTATACGATGAACCACGTCTGTCCCTTTACATCCAAAGATAAGGCTTCTTATCAAATCAATGGTAAGATAGTAATATCAAAGGAAAGGAAGAAATGAACAAAGACTTTTGAGTAGGTAGATTGCTCCTAGTTGCTTGCTCATTTTCAAATTAAACACTCTTGTTTATTTCCAAAACAAACACCACCACTTTCAAAAGCACTTTCCAAACCTTTTCCAAACATGAAATATTTTCAAAAGCTCCACACCTTTTATATATTCTTACGGATGGGAACTATTACAAAGTTTGCCTAAACGAAGGCGCCTTTTAAAAATGCTTTCAAAAACCACACAAAGCACATTTTCAAACAAAAGCAAGTGATCTAGCAAGCAACTAAGAACCCATAGATAACTATGGATGAAAAGGGTGCTAACACGTTCCCTTTTCATAATCTACCCCCCGGACTCAAGAAATAATCTCAAAGGTCTTTCCTGTTCTTTTCAGCCTTTCCTTTTGGATAAAAGAAAAGTCAGTGGCGACTTTTGCTAACCGCAACATTTGTGATAAAACGCAAAACACCCAAGTCAGTTCTCCCACCGTATCACAAGAAGTGTCTCTGCTGTCCAAAAGAATTAATCAACTCTAGAAGCAAAGACATAAGAGGTTCAAAGGTTACATAAGATCTGATGGACATGCTGAATCAAAATTTGGGTAGAAGAAGTATGGAACTGAAAGAGAGGTTGTTTTCTTTGAATGAAAATAAACTGGCCATTTCAAGAACGAGTGTCCCATACTTAATAAAGAAAAACCTAGGAAGAAGTACTTCAAAGACAAAAAGGGCAGATAGCAACCTGGGACAACTCTTACTCTTCAGATGATGACTTGAAAGAAGATCAAGCTAATATGGCTGTAACACACACACACACACACACACACACATACACACACACACACACACACACACACACACACACACACACACACACACACACACACACACACACACACACACACACACACACACACACACACACACACACACACACACACACACACACACACACACACACACACACACACACACACACACACACACACACACACACATATATATATATATATATATATATATATATATATATATATATATATATATATATATATATCAGAATTATAAAAATTCAACAACTAAATCAGGATGCCATAAATTCAACTTAAAACAACGACATTCATTACCCATACATAACACATTAAACTTGGATGAACCACCAACAACATAACTCAATCTTAGAAAGAAACAACAACTTTCATAACTACGCAGCAGATTCATAATATTCAACTTAAAAGAAACGTAACAACTTTGTCCAATTAAGACAACTTCAAATAACGATCATTTAAAGAACAATAACTTAAAGTTCAATCAACTAAAATTATAGCAATAAATAAACAGCAAGCGTTCATCCCTTCGAGTGTTACGTATCATAGAAATGACACCGACTCAAACTACTAAAGGTATACCGCCTTCATTCTAGATTACCTGCACGTTACCAACATCGGGGTAATACTCAAACAAAAGGGGTGAGATATTGAACATTATAATAGAACGCATGATAAGTAAAACATTAGGATCAGTTCATGCATTTTCACTAATTCTCAGATTTTTAACAACATAAACGCAATTAAAAGCAATCACACAATGAATTAAAATGAAACTCATCTTTATGCAAATGCATGTGGTACCAATGGAGCAGAACTCCCATCATAAAAATCTTCCAATAAATAGAGGCATCAACAAGGCATAAGCCTTCTTCGCAGTTTGCCAATACAGGCCATCACAGAGTATGCAAATGCATATGACTCAATGGATGCACTATCACATACTCACAACAATAATCATCCATCACAAGGCATAAGCCTACATCGCCATTATTACCAGTAAATAGAGGTAATTCATCATCATTTAAAATTCCCTGCAACTTCACTTTATCAACAAGAATTTACAGCGGCCATCACAACAACACAACAACTCAACATAAATCAACATTTGACATAAGCCTACCACATCAATTAACAATTAAATTATTAACATAACCGAACAAAAACTTAACAATAATTCACACAGCACTGGTAACAACCAAAACACAACATGTACGGGAAAAAAGGATAGGGAACTAGGTGCCCCTCAACATGCATAGAAACTAGGACAACCTAACAACTAATCCATACTTCTCGACACGCACAGGGGAAAACAGGATAACAACCAACTTATGCTCCTATATATGTCCTGCGACCTAGTACTGCTCAACAATCTAACACATAACCCCTCGACACGCCTCACATCCTAATGTGCTTCTCGATATTTAACACCATCAGCATCCTCCTCGACCACTAGTTCAGCCAAAAACACAAACACAATACTATGTCTTAACGACCACACCACTACCATTCATAACTTCTGGCCAACCGCTCGGAATAACACAGTAACAGGCAACTATATTTCCTATAACATGTTCATCAAACATACAAGACAGTCACGCTGAAACCTCCCTAAAACGACCACTTCAACAACTTACTACTTTTTCTACCAACCGCTCGGAATAACCTAACATCCTAACGACCATCACGACCAGTAATCACTATCCTAACCTATCCATCGATTAAACCGACAATCACACAGATACACAAAACATCCACAACACACAATCGGGTAACTTCATATAACATGTTCATTAAACGGTCATACAGTACTTCCCAACGGCCACAACATGAATAAATAGGCAACTTCACTAGCAGATTAGAAACATCAACGCACAAAAATCATAAAACGACCAATTCCCACATGATACACACCATAAATCCCATTATAAGGTCAGAACCCCATCCTTACCTGGATTGAAGGTCGCTCAACCAAAGCTCTGGCCAAAATCCTTGCTTTGCTCTGCTCGACACTGGGCAGCTTGCTCCTCTTCCGCGCGGTTCTTCCGGTCAACGTACAGAGCTTCTTAAACACCAACTAAAACAATTCCTTGTGTCATCCTAGCCTTATATATCAATCCTATTGGGCCTAACCTACACACTACCACTTTACTACTTGCAACCAATAGCATACGTCCAACATTATATAAATATTCCCTTAATTCAAACATTATAATTATCATTAATCAACTAATTAATTAATTAATAATAATCCAACAACCCATACCCATCATTCTTAACATCTCGCAACTTCACAAATAATCCAAAAATAATTTAATTAAAAAATAATTAAATTAAATTACGGGCGTTACAACTCTCCCCCACTTAGAATATTTTTGTCCTCAAAAATTTACCTCATCCGAACAACTCAGGATAGGAGTCCCGCATCTTGCTTTCCAACTCCCAAGTCATGCTTTCTCCAGCAACTCCTAGCCAAACTACTTTCACCAAAGTAATCTCCTTGCCTCTTAGAGTCTTCATTTCATGATCCGCGATTCGTACAGGCATCGTCTCCACAGTAAGATTATCTCGTACTTGCACATCATCCATATGAATCACATGAGATGGATCTAAAATATACTTCTGGGGTTGTGACACATGAAACAAATCATGCAAATTCGAAAGATTAGGAGGTAAAGCCACTCTATAAGCAACATTACCAACTCTTTCTGAAATCTCATACGGACCAATAAAACAAGAAGTGAGCTTCTTAGACTTCAATGCTCGCCTAACACCAGTTACATGTGTAACTCTCAAAAACACATGGTCACCTACTTGAAATTCTAAGTCCTTCCTTCGCTTGTCATGATAGCTCTTCTGTCTACTTTGGGAAGCTTTCATCTTTTCTCAAATCAACTTCACCTTCTCAGTAGTCTCACGAACAAGCTCAGGTCCACGTACTACACTTTTTCCAGATTCATGCCAACATAAAGGAGTTATACATCTCCGACCATACAACTCCTCAAAAGGTGTCGTCCCAATACTAGAATGGCATCTGTTATTATAAGTGAACCCTATTAATGGAAGATAAGTATCCCACAAACCTCCCTGCTCAAGAACACATGCTCTCCACAAATCCTCCAATGATTGAATAGTCCTTTCTGTCTGACCATCCGTCTGAGGATGATACACCGAACTCAACCTCAACTTAGAATCCAATACTTCTTGCAAACTCTTCCAAAAATCAGAAGTAAACCTCTGATTTATATCTGACACAATGCACAAAGGAACACCATGCCCCTTCACAATTACACTAGTGTAAATCTTTGCCAGCTTTGATACTGGAAAACTGATGTTAATAGGAATAAAATGAGCCGACTTTGTAAGCCTATCGACAATCACCCAAATCAAATCATGTCCGCTTAGAGTATTAGGTAACCCCGTCACAAAGTCCATCGAAATGCTATCCCATTTCCATTCTAGAACTTCTAACGGTTGCATCAACCCTGTAGGCTTCTGATGTTCAACTTTTTACTTCTGACAAGTCAAACATGCATACATAAACCGAGCCACGTCACTCTTCATCCCAGGCCACCAAAACAAATTCTTCAAATCTTGATACATCTTTGTAGCTCTTGGATGAATACTCAACTGGCTTCTACGACTCTCTTCAAGAATCACTTTCTTTATCTCCGCATCATCAGAAATACAAATCCGATTACAAAATCTCAATACACCTTGCGCATTTAACTTAAAATCACTATTCTCAGACTGATCGATCCCAACCATCGAATCTACCAGTTTCACATCTAACTTCTGAGATTCTCTGATACTATTTAGGAATTAATTATTAATCTTCAACATCCCTAACATAACACTCTGTGGTGTCACTTCGCAAACTAAGCTCATATCTCTGAACTATTCAATCAATTCCAACTCTTTAACCATCATTGCTGACATATGTAAAGTCTTTCGACTCAATGTATCAACCACCACATTCTCTTTTCTTGGATGACAATTCAAACCTAAATCATAATCCTTTAACAACTCCAACCATCTTCGTTGTCTCATATTCAATCCCCTCTAATCAAATAAATACTTTAAGCTCTTATGGTCACTAAACACTTCAAATCTAGAACCATAAAGATAATGCCTCCAGATTTTCAACATAAAACAACTGCAGCGAGTTCTAAATCATGCGTAGGATAGTTCTTCTCATGAGTCTTTAACTGTCTTGACGCATAAGCAACTACCTTATCATTCTACATAAGCACACCTCCTAAACCCATCTTAGAAGCATCACAATATACAACAAAAGGTTCTCCTGGATTAGGCAATGTCAAAATCGAAGCCAACGTCAATCTATTCTTTAATTCTGCAAAACTTTCTTCATATTGAACGTCCCACACATAAGCTCTACCTTTACAAGTCAACTTAGTCAACGAAAGTGCCAACTTAGAAAAACCTTCGATAAACCTTCTATAATAACCAACTAATCCCAAAAAGCTTCTAATCTCGTTAGCCGACTTTGGAGTTTCATTGCAACAGAGCATCTACCTTCGATGGATCTACAACAATGCCATTACCTGAGATCACATGACCAATAAAACTAACCTCCTTTAACCAAAATTCACACTTAGACAGCTTTGCATGCAACTTCTTCTCTTTCAAAACTTGCAATGCTACTCTTAAGTGTTCTGCATACTCTCCTTCCGACTTAGAGTAAATTAAAATGTCATCTATGAACACCACTAAAAACTGATCCAAATAAGTATGAGAGATACAGTTCATGTATTCCATGAATACTCCTGGCGCGTTGGTAACACCGAAAGGCATCATGGAATACTCATAATGTCCATAATGCATTCTGAAAGCCATCTTCTGGATATCTTTATCCTTCACTTTAATCTGACGATAACCCGACCTCAAATCAATCTTACTAAACACACGATCAACCACTAATTGATCCATCAAATAATCTATTCTTGGAAGCGGATACTTGTTCTTAATCGTCACTTTATTCAACTTCCTATAATCAACACAGAGCCTTATACTTCTATATTTCTTATTTACTAACAACACTGGAAAAGGGAAAGGGAACTTATGGTCGGCCTCCTTGATGGACGGAGAGGTCTTTTTTTGAGATCGCGGCTCTTTGTCTTTCTAGGGCTGAATCTCTCCTTCTCGAGGGAACGAGTCATCCAGAAAAGAGGGCGATGCTGGTCCAAGACGCGGGTGGTTTGATGTGGATCTTGGAGATGGTCGTCGCGTACACCGAGGGGAGTTCATCCCAGGAGATAGAAAATAAGAATTTCCGGGCCAAGTTAGCAGCGACCGAGAAGGCCTTGGTCGATAAAGACAAAGCCCTAAAGCTGGCCAAGGCAGAGTCGGGGAAGTTATCCGAGGAGCGCATTGCTCTTATGCTCGAGAGGGAAAGTCTCAAGGGGAAGGTAGCGTCCTTGACTGCCGAGATTGCGTCCGTTGTGGACGATCCGGAGCACACCAAGGACTTGAAGACTCAGATTGAATTGGTTTCACATTTCCAGCTTGTTATGGGCGATGCTCAGGCCGCTTCCGAGGGGAGATTCAACAACGGGGTGAATCAGATGCGTGTGTTGAATCCCGAAGTTTAGCTCAACACTTCGGGCATGGGGGTTAACTACTACGTGGCTGATGGTCAGATTTTGGTTCCTGACTACCTGAGGGATATTCTTGATCAACCGGCTGGGGATCCTGCTCGATTGTCGCCTATCATCAAAGGAGAAGCGGAGGGATGATTGTATATTTGTTTCGGCTTGCGTCTTGTTTTTGTAATATTTGTTATTTCCCGGGCTGTTACCCGTTTATGTAATATTCAAACAATTTCGGCCCAAGTGCTCGCTTTATTTATTTGGTCATTTTGCTTTGAATATTTAAATTATGTTATTTGCATGTTCATTGACAAGTTAGCCCGATTAGGACTTTTATATTTTGCAAAGAGTTTGTATCGGGGATATGCTCGTTTTGTATGTTCGTCGGTGCGTGGAAACCGATCAAACAACCAGGGTGAATACCGGGCGAGGGTCGGAACTCAGGTCCCATTTCGAGGGGCCCAGGTTCGATGGTGTGAACATCCTGTCACGAGTCGGGCATTCTACCTTTGTGGCACAAAGATTGTGGAGCTCAGTTGAGTTATCCACGTCTGGATGAGGGTACGCTCGTCAACCGAGCGGAGCCTTGCCCCTTTTGAATATGTTGGGTGTTATGCTCGAGCCTAGGCATGCATGCATGGTCGGGCTCAAGTGAGTCTGCCTTGTCGACCAAACCTGCCGACTGTTCAGTGTTTTCAATTGTAGTATTATTTTAGATTTTCAGTGTTCCATGATCAAATGAGATGTTCCCCTTGCAAGTCCTCTAAGTAGTACGCTCCGGTCCCCGTTTTTGTGTAGACGTGGTAGTGACCTTCCCAGTTCGCTGCGAGCTTGCCTTCGCGAGATTCTTTGTGATTTCTCTTTAAGACAAGGCTGCCGACCTCGAAATCTCGACGTATGACTTTGGCATCGTAGCACATGGCTATTATTTATTTGAGCAGAGCTTCTCATAGGGCCGCCCCTATTCTGATTTCTTCCACTAGATCTAGTTCTTCCCTGAGGGAGATGTCATTCATCTCCTTGTCAAGAGGTGCCTCGGTTCTCCTGGAAGGTTCCTTGATTTCTACGGGGATAACTTCCTCCGTCTAGTATGCTAGTAGGAACGGAGACTCCCCAGTAGACGAGTGTGTGGTTTCCCAGAGTATGTTGTGTAACTCTTTGACCCATCGTTTCATGGTTTCGTCCAAACTTCGCTTGAGGCCTCTGAGTATTACCCTGTTGGCGGCCTCGGCTTGGCTGTTTGTCTTGGGGTGCTTGACCGAGGCGAAATGTTGGGTCGTGCCAAGTTTGATGACGAATTCATGGAAGGTGTGGTCCATGAATTGGGTCCCGTTGTCGATGACTATCGCTTGTAGGTTGCCAAAATGAGCCAAAATATTTCTTTTGTAGAAGCGAAAGACGTTATGGGCAGTGATTTTGGATAAGGCTTCGGCTTCTATCCACTTGGTGAAGTAGTCGACCGCTACTATCAAATATTTGTTCTAATTGGTTCCAATCACGAACGAGCCGAGAAGGTCTAGTCCCTACCAGGCGAAGGGCCAGGGAGAGGATAGGGATTTGAGCTCGCTAGGAGGAGCTAAATGCATGTCCCCATGTCTTTGGAATTTATCGCATTTCTTCACATGTTCTCTTGCATCGTGCTGCATGTTGGGCCAGTAGTATCTCGCCTACAAGGCTTTCCTCGTGAGGGATCTTCCACCCAGATGTTGACTGTCGACGCCCTTGTGGATTTCGAGCAGTATGCGTTCCGCTGTGCTTCGATCAACACACTTGAAGAGTGGGATGGAAAATCCTCTTCTGTAAAGTTTGCCCTCGACTAAGACGTATGGGCAGGCCCTTTTCCTGATAACGACCGATTCTTTCGGGTCATCAGGGAGTTTTCCTTTAATGAGGTAATCGTGTACAGGGGTCATCCAACAATCACTGTCCCCGATGGTGAATACTCCTAGGGTGGCAAATGGTTTCTGGGTGCTCGATCGAGGAATTACCAATTTGGATAAAACGTCAGCGCGAGCATTGTGCTCGTGGGGAATGTGTTGAACATCCATAGACCTGAATTTCGTCTTTGCCTCCTGAACCAGGGCCTAATATTTGGCGAGTTGGTCGTTTTTGACCTGATATTCACCTCGGACTTGCGAGGCGACCAACTGAGAATCGGTGAAGATTTTTACTTCCTTGGCTCCCAGATCTTCGGCTAGCCGTAAGCCTGCAAGAAATGCCTCGTATTCAGCTTGATTGTTGGAGGTCAGAAAAGACAGGGCAAGGGAAACTTCGACTAGGGTCCCTTCCTCGTTCTCTAGTATGATGCCTACGCCACTTCCGATTGCACTAGAGGCGCCGTTGATAAAGATCGTCCAGCGGCGCGAGCCTTCTGGATCTCCGGGCGAGGTCATTTCTGCTACGAAGTCGGCCAAGGCTTGAGCCTTAAGGGCTTTCCTACTTTCATACTGGATTTCAAATTCAGAGAGTTCCAGAGACCACTTCAGCATTCTACCGGCCATGTCTG
The DNA here is from genome assembly GCA_948472305.1 of Vicia faba. Classification (NCBI taxonomy): domain Eukaryota; kingdom Viridiplantae; phylum Streptophyta; class Magnoliopsida; order Fabales; family Fabaceae; genus Vicia; species Vicia faba. Next base: position 861,918,889 of record OX451738.1, on the reverse strand, counting down.
GCCTTCCGAGAAGCTGTTTTATTGGATGATCCATCTGGACCACTATGGTATGGGCCATGAAGTAGTGTCTTAGCCTCCTCGTAGCGTTAACGAGGGCCAGGGCTACTTTCTCGATTTGTTGATATCTTGCTTTCGGGCCATGCAGGGCTTTTCTCGTGAAATAAATTGGCATTTGCCCCTCTGGGGGTTCCCTTATTAGTTTCACGATAATTGCCTCGGAGGCGACATCTAGATAAAGGTAGAGGACTTCGTCTTTCCCGGGCCAGGATAAGACGGGCAGATGTGAGAGCACTCTTTTTAAATGGGCGAGGGCTCGCTTACATTCGGGAGTCCACTCGAAGGTGGCTTTCTTGCGCATGAGTTTGAATAAGGGGAGTGCGTGCTGGGCGGATTTTGTCACGAATCAGGAAAGAGAAGTGAGCATTTCATTTAAGATCTGGATGGATTTCTTCGAGGTGGGCATCGGAAATTCAGAGAAGGCCCGACATTTATCGGGGTTCGCCTTGATGCCTCGTTCTGTCAGATAGAACCCAAGGAACTTTCCTGCCCGTACGCGAAGGTGCATTTTTCTGGGTTGAATCGCATCCAGCACTTTTGGGCTTGCTCGAATACCTTTTTCAAATGGGCGGCATGGTCGAGCTCTTCAGTGGACTTGACGATCATGTTGTCCATATAGAATTCGAGCATGTTGCCTATTTCATTACGAAAGACTTTATTCATCATGCGCTGGTAGGTAGCGCCCGCGTTTTTCAGGCCGAAGGGCATTACGTTGTAGTAATAGTTGCCTGACTCGGTCATGAAAGCGGTATATTTTTTGTCCATTTTCTCCATGGGAATCTGGTTGTAACCAGAGTATGCGTCCATGAAAGATAACAGTTTAAAACCAGGGGAATTATCGACCAGTTTGTCAATATTGGGGAGGGGATAAGCATCTTTCAAGCAAGCCCGATTGAGATCAATATAGTAAATGCACATTTGCCATTTTCCATTATATTTTTTAACGATGACTACATTTGAGAGCCAAGTTGTGTACTGGGCTTCAGAAATAAAATGTTCCTCTAGGAGGCCTTTTACAACTAATTCAGCAGCCTTTGACTTCTCGGTCGACTGCTTTTTTCTGTGCTGCACGATCGCCTTGATGGTGGGATCATTGGTCAGGTGATGACATGTGACCTCAGGGTCTAAACCGGGCATCTCGGCTACGCTCCAGGAAAAGAGATCAGCATTTTCCTGCAGGGAAGCTTTGAGTTTCCTTTTTTCCAGGTCGGGGAGGTCCACTCCGATCTTTACTCCCCTGGTAGGGTCTTCTCCAAGGGGAACCAACTCGAAGTCGCCATCCGGGATAGGCTGTGCGTGACTCGAGATCTTGTTGTGGCCAGCAGAGGAGGTTGACCCTTCATCTTCGACCATAGGTTCCTTCCCCTTCTTCCTTTGCTCGACCCTATCCTCCATGGAGAAACGACTGTCGAGGTCAATGGTGTCAACCCTCGACAGCGGCCTAGATTCCTTAGAGCTGGAGGACAGTATGGATCCAGTAGTCGTCCGAGGTTGGGCGTTGATGAAGCTAAGGCGCTTCGCAGAAGCTTTAAAGCATCTCCTGGCTGCTTGGATGTCTCCGTGAAGAGTGGCCAAACCTTCGGTCGTGTAGTATTTCATCTTGAGATGAACGGTGGAGGGGACCGCGATGAGCTCGACGAGGGTGGGTATCCCAAAGATGTATTGATAGAGAGACGGGCATTCCACCACCAAGAATTGGGTCTTGATGGCTCTGGCCGTTATCCCCCTCCCAAAAGTGACGATCAACTCTACGTACCCCCATGGCTTCGTGCTGGCCCCGTTGAAACCTTGAAGATCAAAACCCACATAGGGGGTTAGGTAGCTCTCGTTTAGCTGCAAAGTGTTGAATAGTTGGGCTTACATGATGTCCACTGAATTTCCCTGGTCGACCAAAATGCAACACACATTAAAGTTAGCCATCCGAGCTCTCACGAGTAGTGGGATGCTCGAATTCGGGGATCCTCTCGATAACTCTTCCCTGTAGAATGCGAGGGGGTGAGATCATCCTCGAAACTTGTCGAGCGTGGTGTCCATCTCAGAGTTGGCCTCGATGAGTTGGTCGAACCTTCTCTTCACTGATCCGACTGTATGCCTATTGAACCCTCCGCCAGAAATCACCATGGCTGCGGGGAAGGATTCTCACGGACTGTGGGTGGAGAAGTATAAGGAGACGTTCTCCATGTTCGGAAAGTAGAAGTCTTCTGTTCGTGAGATGCTCAAGGCGATCAGAATGGTGTCGAGGTCGGGGGATTTCTTCCTTTCTTAGACATTCTTGGTCTCTAGTGCTTCGTCACGGGCGACCTCTTTTTTCTTATACTACTTGAGGTGGACATCTCTTATTAGTATTTCTATTGCATCCTTGAGGTGAACGCAATCCTCCGTGTTGTGGCCGTGACTCTTGTGGAAACTGGAGTACTTTCTCTTGTCGGTTCCTGGATTCGACGGAGTTTGTCGGGGGAAGCGCACCCCGGCTTGATTAATTTCAGAATTAGCGCATTCAGAAATAATACACTCCCTAGAGGTTGTCAGGGGGTGTAGTCGTGGAAACGACCGCCGGCCCCTTGTAGTATTTAGGATCACGGGACTTGTCTTCCCGTTTCTTCTCCCTTGACGGGATGTCGATGGTTCATCATTCTTTGAGGGTTTGTCACTCTCTCTGTGCCTGGATTCCCGGGCGCTGTTGGCCGCCTCCTTCTCTTCGTACTGTATGTACACCTGGGCCTTTAGGAGAAGGGAATTGAGCGTGGCTGGTGTTTCTGTTCTGGAATGGCCCAAAAGCTTGAGTGGGCCCAGTCTAAGACATCTCATAGGTTCCACCCACTGACCGTGACCCGGACTGCCCACACCTGTCGGGTAATATCACCCTCTTGCCCTTCTAGTCCAGCACCGATCCAAGATGCCCGTCCAGTGTCTTCTCAGCCTGCCCGACACTAGCGTCATGCAGACCACCAGGGACCGACCATAGAGATGCCCATAACCAGCCTCCTCCTCAGAACCAACGGCTAGTTACGAGCATATTTTCCTGATTTGACCAAGTCCTGGCAGTTACCTGATTTTCTGGACCCTCATATCTAGGCGGGAAATCAGGAACCAATGGCCACGCGTTAGGGGAATTATATAAATCCTCACACCTATGAGGGCCAGGTATCACATTTTCACTACTCACTACCTGATATTTTGTTAGTACCTCCTTGCTCCCACTCTTACTTGATCGCTGGAGTACCTTGCAGGTACAACCCCCTCTCTCCTTAGTCCAACTGAAGATCATCCTCCAGCCACTCTCCAGGTTCTGATCAACCGCAAGATTAGTTTCTATGCCCACAGCTTTGGCAAATTCGTTGTGGGGATGGAGCCCGTGCTCGAGCATGTATTTCTTCATGTTGTCCGTTGTCGGGACCTGGACCGCTTCTTTGTTAAAGCATTCGATATATGCATGCAGAGACTCGTCCTTGCTCTGTATGATCGCTTCGAGTGAAGCTTCTGATTTAAGGTGTCGACGGGAGGCAGTGAAATGCCTTGAAAACATTCTCCCGAGTTGTTTCCACAAGGTTATGGATTCGTCGGGCAAGCTTTTGTACCATGCCATCGCCCCTTTCCTGAGAGTGGTTGGGAAGAGTCTGCATTTGATGACGCCCCTGACCCCTCTGTAGTCGAGGAGGGCATCAATGTTCTCGTTAGGATCTGTCATGTCGTCGTAGTTCCATAGAGTGGGCGACTTCTCTAGGCCGATAGGGAGCGGAGCTTCGGTGATCTCCCTCGATAGCGGGTCATGGGGCTCGTCGTCTTCACTATTGACGGGAGATGGAGAAGGAGAGTGATAGTTTCTCCCCCGTCAGTCGTCACGGTCCCATCGAGGGGAGGGGCTCCTTTATTTCTGCTTTGGCTCAGGAGAGGGCGATCGAGCGCGGTCGATCTGCATGTTGTCCCTTCTCTTCTTGAACGAAATGGAGTCTTGATCTCGGGCAGGAGGTGTGCAATTGCGTTTCTTGAAGAAAGAAACGTTGCGTATTTTCTTTTTGGGCAGTGGACCACGCCTGGGTGGTGATCCACTGGGGGAGTTTCGTCTTCGGGCCCTCAGAGGACGAGATCTTGAACGTCTGTTCTCTAAGGCCCATATCCTCTGATTTTGTTGAAGGATGAGGGTGTTGGTTTGATTTAAGGCAGCGAGCAGTGCTGCCATGGCCGGGTCGGTGTTGAGAGGGATAGAAACTGGTTGCAAGATTTCTGGCAGTTCTTCAGCAGGATTCTTGGAATGTCCTTCGTCCAAGAGTTGGTCGTCACCACGTCGAGCATCAGCAGAATCAGGGGACGCGGTTTGTCCGTCACGGAAGCCCTGGTTCTCCTCAAGGCGAGGGTGTTCATGGCTTCCATCAGTCTTGCGAGCAGGGGAAAGGCTGGTCTTTTCGGGCATGTAAAGATCATTATGGTCGGCCATGATAAGAGAGATGGATTTTGAAAGAAAGTTTGCTTTGATCTTAGGTTCCAGGAGAAGAAAGATGGAGATAGCAGTTTCCCACAGTCAGCACCACTAATCTTACGGTTGATCAGAACTTGGAGAATGGCCAGAGGATGATCTTCAGTCGGGCTGAGGAGAGAGGGTGTTGTACCTGCAAGGTACTCCAATGATCAAGTAAGAGTAAGATCAAGGAGGTACTAGCAAAATATCAGGTAGTGATTAGTGAATATGTGATACATGGCCCTCACATGTGTGAGGGTTTATATAATGCCCCTGGCGCGTGGCCATTAGTTCTTGATTTCCCGCCTAGATGTACGGGTCCGGAAAATCAGGTAACTGTCTGGACTTGGTCAAACCAGACAGATGTGCTTGTAACTAGCCGTTGGTTCCGAAGAGGAGGCTGGTTGCGGGCATCTCTCTGGTCGGTCCCTGGTGGCCTGCACGACGCTGATGTCGGGCAGGCTGAGAAGACGCTCGATGAACATCTTGGATCGGCGCTGGACCAGAAGGGCAACAGGGTGACATTTCCCGACAAGTGCGGGCAGTCCGGATCATGGTCAGTGAGTGACACCTATGAAATGTCTTAGATTGGACCCACTCAAGCTTTCAGGCTAGTCCAGAACACTTTCCTTTTTGCAAAATCTCTTTTCTTCTAGACACTGAAAGAGTATATGAAATTGAAGTGTAGATCCCCTAATACCAACCACAATATTTATACTTTTATTGAAATAGATAATGGAATACTATAGATTCCTCAAAGCATTCTTGAGTAGCAGAAGTCTTTTAAACATCTATTTCTTACAGAATTCGTGCTGGGAGGGATATGGATTGTCATTGACTATTTGATATATTTTGAGCTAAATCATTAAGCTCAAATTGAACAACTATCAAGCTTAAATGAATGTTGAAATAGATAATGGAATACTATAGATTCCTCAAAACATTCTTGAGTAGCAGAAGTCTTTTAAACATCTATTCCTTACGGGACTCGTGCTGGGAGGGATATGGATTGTCATTGGCTATTTGATATATTTTGAGCTAAATCATTAAGCTCAAATTGAACAACTATCAAGCTTAAATGAATGTGTTTGGTGTTGGATTTACATTTGCATTGTCTACTCGTCTTTCTTTTCTTTGATACATGCCACTTATTCCCAATGAAAACATATCAAAGGTATTGAAAAAATACATGTATGAAAAAAATGAAGGACATGTGTAAAATCAAGAAAGATCGACTTAATTGATAAATAATTGATTCACATACTAAGAAATCATAGATTTAATTTATGTTATTAATTTAAAGATTTCTTTAGTGAATGATTTGTAAAAATGTTTATAAATACTCTTTAAACTTTAAAATCTATCTTAATTTTAGTGAATTTTCGAAGTTAATTCACCTAAAAATTTTATACGTAAAAGAAGAGCCATAACCTAAAATCTTTTGATATACACATACATTCTAAAAATACTCAGAGAAATTAAAATGAAATAATAAAAATAAGAAACTCTTCAATATTAAATAAAAACACTGAGTACTAAAGATAACATTTTATTCAATAAAAAAATACAGTAACATTTTATTTTATTTTAAAAATTGTATAAATATATAAATAATATCTTATAATTAAATTTCCATCCTAAATAATATGCATTTAATTTAAATTTTTTTTAAAAGATATTATTTTTAATATAAAATTTGTATTTTAAAATTGTTGGAGTGCAAATTTGTAAGATTAATTTTTTAATCATTTCTTAGAATTAAACACGGATAAGGAGCATTGATTGACTTATCTTCACACCTAATATCATTAAAGTCCAGTGTTTGAAAATTTATATTCACTCTTGAATTCACCAATTCATAAAGCCCCTTATTGAATTACTACATGACAATGCATTACTAGAACACTATCCTTATCTATCTTGTTCCCAATAGCCTAGCAGTTACTCTTCCAAATTAGTAGTCTCGAGTTTCTACCCTTATCCTAAACCATTTCCTTGCATGATATCCAAGTGCAAGAATTTCCCTAAATTAGGGTTTTAAAGAATAATAGAGGTAGTAAATAAATTTGAAGAAATAAAAAAGTAGCCTTGAAATTGCAGTTTCAAAGAAGGAAAAATTGATGAATTAAAGTTTTCCCACATGAGTACCCATTTGGCGAATTTACTTTACCCAAAGAGATAAACCCCGGCACACGCATCTTACTAGAACCCAAACATTTACCTCATCCATAATTATCCACACAATTCTCTTTCTCACTTTTTCAAACTCACATCACTCACAGATTCTTCCATTACATGCAACAACAACTCTCACCCTCCCTTATAAATACATCCCATCACCAACACATTCTCACAAAACACACACTCATTGTTATCACCATGGAGCCTCTCTCTTCCACCAAACAAATTAATAATAATAACAATCTCGCCAAGCCTTCTTCTCTCCATGTCGAAACACAACCTCTTGAACCAAGTCCCCTCCGTAAAATCATGGTGGTTGCATCCATCGCAGCCGGTGTTCAATTCGGCTGGGCCCTACAACTATCTCTTTTAACTCCCTACGTCCAGCTCCTCGGTATCCATCACACCTGGGCCGCTTACATTTGGCTCTGCGGCCCAATTTCCGGTATGCTTGTCCAGCCTATAGTCGGTTACCACAGCGACCGTTGCACTTCCCGCTTTGGTCGTCGTCGTCCGTTTATTGCTGCAGGCTCAATCGCAGTCGCTATCGCCGTCTTCCTAATCGGCTACGCCGCTGATCTTGGCCATTCCTTCGGAGACAGCCTCGACCAAAAAGTCCGTCCCCGAGCAATTGGAATCTTCGTCGTTGGATTCTGGATTCTCGACGTCGCTAACAATATGCTTCAGGGACCCTGCCGTGCACTTCTCGGTGACCTCTGCGCCGGTAACCAACGCAAAACGAGAAACGCTAACGCGTTTTTCTCCTTCTTCATGGCGGTTGGTAACGTCCTCGGCTACGCCGCCGGTGCGTACAGTAAACTCTACCATGTGTTTCCGTTCACCAAAACGAAAGCATGCAATGTTTACTGCGCAAATCTAAAAAGCTGTTTCTTCCTCTCAATCGCGCTTTTAACAGTTTTAGCCACTTCCGCACTGATCTACGTGAAGGAAACTGCACTCACCCCGGAGAAAACCGTTGTGACCACTGAAGACGGTGGTTCAAGCGGTGGCATGCCTTGTTTTGGGCAGTTATCTGGTGCTTTCAAGGAACTAAAGAGACCCATGTGGATCTTATTATTGGTGACGTGTCTCAACTGGATTGCGTGGTTTCCTTTCCTCTTGTTTGATACTGATTGGATGGGGAAAGAGGTTTATGGAGGAACGGTTGGGGAAGGTCATGCGTATGATATGGGTGTGCGCGAGGGTGCTTTAGGACTCATGTTAAACTCAGTCGTTTTGGGTGCCACGTCACTGGGTGTTGATATCTTGGCGCGTGGAGTTGGGGGCGTCAAGAGGTTGTGGGGAATCGTTAACTTCTTGCTCGCAATTTGTTTGGGTTTAACCGTTTTGGTTACTAAATTAGCCCAACATTCGCGACAATACGCCCCCGGTACCGGTGCTCTCGGAGACCCTCTTCCACCTTCCGAAGGTATCAAGGCCGGCGCGTTAACTCTCTTCTCCGTTCTCGGAGTCCCACTCGCGGTAAACTTTCCCCTATTATTTTCATTATTATGAATTATTTATTTTTCGTCCTTAAACCAACTCAGTTCAGATGATAATTGCTACTTTTTTTCATTATTATGAATTATTTATTTTTCGTCTTTAAACTAAACTCAGTTTAGTTGATAATTGCACACGACATCAGATGCATTACATAATTTGAATTTGCATCATATTAATTTCAGCTGCTTTACTATTTGAAAGAAAATATTTTTATAAATAAATTTAAAATTTAAAATATATGTTTCTATAAATAATGCATTAATTACTTTGACGAGAGGAAAGTTAAAATAGTTTGACCAACTTTTAATAGAAGGAATTGGAGCTTGCCATGCATGAAAGAAGACATGTGAATGTTACGATCTCCAAAGATTTTCATTAACTTTTTTTTTTTTGGGTGATATTGCTGTGAGTTGGGTCCCATTCAGTAAATTACAAACAGGGCCATTAATTTTACTTGAGAATTTAAGTTTTGCTTTAGACAAATTTAGTTTGGACTTTAGTTTGAAATAAGATTTTGCTAGTCTGTTGCTTTTGTTTGAATTGGAAAAGACAATTAACAACTTGTTCTGAATTTCTATTGAAAAAAATAACATTTTTTAAGTGTTTTAGTGATTCCTTTTGATTATGAACGGTCAATTTAATTATAATAATATATAGTAAAAAACAAACCAAGCATGATTTATTAGATTAATTTTGGAATAAAGATGCAGATGAGATGATGATGTATTAGTTTTATATATATCATATTCTAGTTTAATTTTTTATAATAATAAAACTATACTAATCTTGTGTGATTATTTTTTCAGATTACTTACAGTATACCCTTTGCTTTAGCATCTATATTCTCCAGCACCTCAGGGGCAGGCCAAGGTATAAGAAAAATCATCATAAATCATAATCCACTTAGCTAAACAATTTTACTAATCAAAAGTGCTTAACCTTTTGTTTTTTGTTTAATTTTTATTTCAGGGTTATCACTAGGAGTTCTTAATCTTGCAATTGTCATACCACAGGTACTTTGCTTTATATTTATATATATATATTAACATATTAAAAAATCAAATGATTCATTTAGCATATGAATTAAATTATTGACCAAATGTGTATGTGTAGATGTTTGTCTCTGTTTTGAGTGGACCATGGGATGCTCTATTTGGAGGCGGTAACTTGCCGGCGTTTGTGGTGGGTGCGGTGGCGGCTCTGGCGAGTGGCATACTATCCATAATCTTACTGCCATCTCCACCACCAGATATGGCCAAGTCTGTATCAGCTACTGGAGGAGGCTTTCATTAAACAGTGTGGAACATTTTCTTCGTGTGTCTATCTTTTTTGTCCCTGCGTTTAATATGGAAGAAGAAGAAGAAGAAAAAAAAACAAAGAATGTGTTTTTTTTTATATAATTTTAATTTGAAGCCGTTGTGTAGAAGGCTTTTTAGATTCCAACAAAATGCTGCTCTAGAATTGCCATTTTTGTGGCATGAATGACTAATAACCAGTCATTTTTAATTTGTAAAGTTTGATGAGAGGCTGTATACAAATCCTGCTAGAGCAGGACTCAGCCCTTTCTTTATTTATGTCATCTTTTGGTACATTTTGGATGCTTAGAGGATAATGTAGTGATGAAGTAAACATGCTTAGATGCATGTTTGGTTAATCCATTAATAATACTTATGGGGAGAATGTTCTGAATTGAGCTATTCTTTCTATTGTAATTTGTAACAATTTCTCTTTTTTCCTTCCATCATATAGAAATAAATGCTTACATATTAAGTATTATTTTGTGGCTATCAAGTTGTGTTTAACTCAATTGCATTTCCAGAAATAAATAAAAAAGACCGAAAATAGTTTGATAAAATTGATGACTTTAACTTCGAAGAATTTATTTGGACCCAACTTGGAATTTTCTTACCTCTTGTTTTTGTTCCAATTGAAAAAGACTAATAAAAGATGTTTCAATGTATTTTTCTTTTTTAAAAAAAAAACTATGAATTTATTAGTAACAACTACAGTAGCTGATACGTACTAAAACACAGAATTGTAGTAATATAACAGTACAAGCAGAAAACAGAGGAAAAGAGAGCTTTATTATAGTGAATATGAATGGGAAACAGTTACAGAAAAGGGAATGTAACCCTAGATCTGACAAGAGCTAGGCTCCTAATAGGAAGCTATAGCTCCCTATTCATGCTAGTAAATCACTATAATCCAAGGTAAGATCTACATTCTCCCTCTGATCCCTTATATCGTGGAAATGGATTGCAAAGTGCTCTCCTCACTCAAGCCACGTCACAATATTATAACTAACTAGCCACCAATTCCCTTCTTACCCTTCCTTCTAGAATACACTTTCCACTCTTGGGGTCCACTTGATTCCCTGTAAATCAGCCGCTCACGTGGCAATTCTTTCTCAACTAACTGAGTCCTATCAATACCCTCTCCTTCCGCAATGGCCTTGTCCTCAAGGCCAAACTTTGGAAATTGGCTTCTGATCATTATCTCATCTTCCCAAGTTGCTTCTTCTGCTGTCTTGCCTTTCCAGTGTACGAGGATTTGCCTTATTTCTTCATCTTGTTTTTTTACCTTCCTAGTGGCTAGTACCGCCTCTGGTTCATACACTTCAATATGTTCCTCCAATAGCTCGGGTAACTCATCCTCTTCGTGATAACTCCCCACAGCCTTCTTCAATAATGAAACATGAAAAACAGGATGCACTCTGGACCCTTCGGGCAGCTTCAGTCTGTATGCCACTGCTCCTATCTTCTCAATAATGGGATAAGGACCGTAGTATCTTGCTGCTAATTTCGCACAAATTCTGGTTACTACTGATTGCTGTCTATGAGCCTTAAGCTTGACAAACACCCATTCTCCACATACAAAACTCCTGTCCGTGCGTTTCTTATCAGCTTGACTCTTCATCCTCTCTTGTGCTCTCAATAATTGGTTCCTTAATTGTCTCAAAGCCTCATCTCTGTCCAATAATTCTCTCTGCACAGCTTCAACTCTAGTCTCTCCTTGACTCCATTGAATTAGTTTTGGAGGTGGCCTTCCATAAACTACCTCAAATGGTGTCTTCTCGGTGGCAGCGTGAAAAGTTGTATTGAACCAATATTCAGCCCAGTGTATCCACGATACCCATGTCCTAGGTTGATCTGCAATGAAACACCTCAAATAGGTTTCCAAACACCTATTAACCACCTCTGTCTGCCCATCCGATTCGGGATGATATGCGGTACTCATTTTCAGCTTAGTTCCCTGCAGTTTGAACATCTCCCTCCAAAAACTACTCATAAAAATGGGATCCCTATCGCTTACTATGGACAGAGGAATGCCATGGAGTTTGACTATCTCCTTACAAAATACTTCAGCAATACTCCTAGCTGTATATGGATGTCGCAGAGGGATAAAATGAGAGTACTTTGACAGTCTGTCCACCACCACTAAAATAGCTTCGAAACCTTTTGACTTTGGCAACCCGGTGATGAAGTCAATCGATAAATCATCCCATATCTGATGAGGAATGGGTAGAGGTTGTAACAAGCCTCCTGGAGATGAAGCCATGTACTTCTGTCTTTGGCAAATGTCGCATTTTCTTACAAAGTCTTGTACGGTTCCTTTCATGCCTATCCAATACACATTAGCCGCAATTCTTCTATAAGTTTTGTAGAACCCCGAATGTCCTCCTTGGGGTGTTGAGTGGAATTCCTCTAACAATGTAGGAATTAGCAAAGAATTGTTGGAAATCACCAACCTACCTTCATACATTAAGACACCTTGCTTGTACTCATACCCAGGCCATGTTTCTGCATTTTGTTGAACCTCTTCTATTATTTTCTGCAACCTTTCATCCTGTTGGTTTTCTGTTTTAACCTGTTCCATATGCAGCCATCTCCATTGGTAATTCATGGTAGCTAACTCCCCTCCCTCATGAATTCTGGACAAAGCATCGGCTCCCTTGTTCAATTTACCCTGTTTGTACACAATCTCAAAATCATAACCCAATAATTTAGCAGTCCAGTTCTGCTGCTCTGCAGTTACAATTCTCTGTTGCAGTAGTTGTTTGAGGCTTTTTTGATCAGTTGATACTACAAATTTTCTCCCCAGCAAGTATGGTCTCCAATGCTGGATTGCTAAAACTACTGCCATCAATTCTTTTTCATAGGCCGATTTTGCTAAATTCTTCACCCCAAGGGCCTTGCTGTAGTATGCTACTGGTTTCTTATCTTGAATCAATATCGCCCCTATTCCTCCTCCTGAAGCGTCACACTCAATCATAAAACTCTTTGAAAAATCTGGTAAAGCTAGCACAGGTGCTGATGTAAGCCTCCACTTCAACTCATCAAAGGCTTGCTGAGCTTCCACTCCCCATTTGAAACTGTCCTTCTTGGTCAGCTCAGTTAATGGTCTAGCAATTTTCCCATAATCCTTTATAAACTTCCTGTAATAACCTGTAAGTCCTAAGAATCCTCTCACCCCTTTTACATTCTTAGGTTGTGGCCATTGAGTCACACTTGCCACTTTTCCAGGATCTACGGCTACACCGTGCTCAGTAATCATGTGCCCCAAATACTCCACACTTTGTTGGGCAAAAAAACACTTTTTCTTGTTAGCCACTAGGCTGTGATTAGCTAACAAACTCAACACTTCTTCTAAATGTTTCAAATGAGTCTCCCAGCTCTTGCTATAGATAAGTATGTCATCAAAGAAGACCAACACATGCTTCCTTAACAGAGGGCGAAACACATCATTCATTAGGCTTTGGAACGTTGACGGCGCATTCATGAGTCCGAACGGCATCACAAGGAACTCATAATGCCCTTCATGTGTTCTGAAAGCTGTTTTGTACACATCAGATTCCTTCACCCTCACTTGGTGGTACCCCGATTTCAAATCTAACTTCGAAAAGAACGTAGCTCCATGCAACTCATCCAATAACTCTTCGATCACCGGTATAGGAAATTTGTCAGGTACCGTGATCTTATTTAGAGCGCGATAATCAATGCACATTCGCCATGTGCAGTCCTTCTTCTTCACCAAAATCACCGGACTTGAGAACGAACTCGTACTGTGGCGAATGATCCCCGTGTCCAACATCTCCTTCACCTGCTTCTCAATTTCATTCTTGTGATGGTGGGGATAACGATACGGCCTCACGTTTACGGCTCCTTGTCCTTCCACAAGGTTGATCGCATGCTCCTTGTTCCTTGTCGGCGGAAGGCCTAGCACGGTTTGGAACACTTGATCATATTTGTGTAATAATGCTTCTAACTCCCTTTGTTGTTGGACAGGCAACGGACCTTTTTCAGCCTCTTTGGGTTTTGTTTTCTCTACTATCCACAATAAATCTTGCATATTGGGCCTGGGCTTGCTGAGAACAGTTTGCAAAGCCACTGTAGGCTTCCTGCACCCCTCCTGTCCTTTAAGAGTCACCCATTTCTTCTCACTCCAAAAACTCATAGTTTGTTTATTCCAATTAATAATAGTATCCCCCAATGTTTTAAGCCACTCAATGCCTAAAACCACATCAATTCCTCCTAATTCAAATAAATGCATTTCTGGGTCTAATTTGAATTCATCAATACACACTTCCATTCCCTTACACACCCCCTGTGTTGCTATTTGTAACCCATTCCCCAATTTGACCGTCATTTGAGGGGTAGTGTCAATTGGCCAGTCCATTTGATGCACTAATTTTTGAGAAATGAAATTATGTGTTGCTCCACTATCCACCAAAATCAATACCTCTACTCCTTGTATTGTTCCTTGGAATTTCATAGTATGATGAGTCTTATGTGCAATGTGATGCAAGTTAAGTACACTCATCTCCCCCTTCTCCTCTTCATCACTTTCATCCACCTCTATAGCCAAGAATTTGGTCTCATCCACATCATCTCCACCCTCTTCCACAACCAAAACTCTTAGTTGTTTTTCTGGGCACTGGTGCATAGGATGGAATGGGCCTCCACACTTAAAACATAAGCCCTTTTGCTTCCTTTCCATCAATTCATTGTAAGACAAATGTTTGAAACCCCTATCACGAGGCCCAGTGTGTTTCTTTTCATTTTGGGCCTGTTTGTCTCCTTTGAGCCCACTTACTCCACTCTTGACACCCCCATGTGGCCCAACATCTCTCCCCCTTATCATGACCCAATCAGATGCAGCTTTCCTTCCTGATGACCCATTATGAGATGGGTTATAACCAGCTCTAGACCCACGATGAAAGCCTGACCCGTTTCCCCCTTTCACCTCTCTCTCCACAGCTCTTGTGACTTGGAGCAATTTTGTTCTGCTCATTTCCCCCATTGCCACCAAGCTACGTACCTTTCCCCTAATCTCTGCCTTCAACCCATGTAAGAAATACCCACGAAATTGTTTCTCCGGTAGCTTCGGTATCTGTGCCGTTAGGTATTCAAACTCTGTGATATATTCCTCAACCGTTCCCTCTTGCTTCAATTCCGTCAACTGTTCATAAACATCACCCTCCCCGTGTCCTCCATACCTCTCCAACAAAGCCTCCTTCAACGATTCCCAGGTCAACCCTTCTTCCTCTCCGAGCAAAGAGTTAAAAAAATGAATCGTTGCTCCCTCCATACACAGTTGAGCTAAACTCACTTTCATCTCTGGTATCGTGTCCTGGACGCGGAAATACACTTCTGCCCGTGAGATCCATCCCGCCGGATCTTCTCCGGTAAACGACGGCAGTTCTACCTTCTTCACGGATTGGCGATACTCTGTCAACGCCTCTCCATGACGGTTGTTGACAACCGTACTCTTTGGACCTTTGCCGGACACGCTCGCATCTCCTTCGTCTACGGTCAACGACTTACCCAAGCATTTCTCTAACATTGCTATCAGATTAGCATGGTTTGTCGTTACTGAGTTCTGCATCTCGACGAGAGTTGAACGCACCTCTGTGATCTCACTCTCTAACGCTTCGACCCTGGCTTCCATCTTTGCGAACACCGTTAACGTCACCTTTTTTGGTGGCATTCACTGGCTCCTTCGTCGGAATCCGGTAGGTCGGACCACTTGATACGTACTAAAACACAGAATTGTAGTAATATAACAGTACAAGCAGAAAACAGAGGAAAAGAGAGCTTTATTATAGTGAATATGAATGGGAAACAGTTACAGAAAAGGGAATGTAACCCTAGATCTGACAAGAGCTAGGCTCCTAATAGGAAGCTATAGCTCCCTATTCATGCTAGTAAATCACTATAATCCAAGGTAAGATCTACATTCTCCCTCTGATCCCTTATATCGTGGAAATGGATTGCAAAGTGCTCTCCTCACTCAAGCCACGTCACAATATTATAACTAACTAGCCACCAATTCCCTTCTTACCCTTCCTTCTAGAATACACTTTCCACTCTTGGGGTCCACTTGATTCCCTGTAAATCAGCCGCTCACGTGGCAATTCTTTCTCAACTAACTGAGTCCTATCAGTAGCTTATATAAGAATCTATAATTATTTAGGGTAAAATATGAAAATGTTTAATTGCAACCATCATAATGAAAGTGTGATTGTAACTCAGTTATTGCTCAAATCAGCTATGTCTATGCTAGATAGACTGCTGCGGTTCTTAGAAGACTTTGTTGACTAGTTGGTCAAGTTCGGTTATTGGCTTCTTATTGGTATGTATAGCTTTTGTTCAGCCTACTATAGTATTATGGAAAATTTAATTTACAACTCTGGATTTCCAGAAGAAGAAGGGAATTGATTTGGTCTCTATCTTTAGGGATGCTTCTCTTTTTTTTTTAATTTTATTTTATATATTCTGTATTACTTCTATTTAGGCAAAAATTATCTATCATTTAAGAAAATTTAAGAAAAGTTGATGTTCTCGAAAAAAATTTCTACCTTTGTCTCTGCATCTTTCACTTCACCAAACTGAAGGCAATTTGTGTTTAAAAATTATTTTATTCAATTAATGATGTCACATATTTCTGATTTAAGTACACAGTTGTATTTATTTGCCTTTGATAATCCGGTTGAAATGGTTTGATGACGTCATCAGATTCAATTTCAATTTTATTGGAAATAACACAACATACTTTTCATGTCCTTTCTCTTAGATTCGTTTTATCTTCCTCTCTCACACTCACTCCTTTTTCAATTTCTCTCTCATTTTCTTCTCACTCTTTCTCTTTCTCTTCCTCATTCACTCTCTTCTTCCTCTTACTTCGTCCCCCTCTCTCCAGATTCACCCGTAAATCTCTTTCTCGTCCCTTTTTTATCTCTCTTTCCCTCTGTGTTTTTCTCTTTCTCGATATCTCTTGCTCTCATCTTCGTCTTTTACATTGTAATCGACGCTGAACAACAACATTAAGAACAAAGCAGTCACCATTAGAACCAGGAATTTCATGACCAACAGGCTTCTATCAAGGAAGCAATTTGTGAGTTTCTCTTCTTCGTTCTCTATTATTTTCGACAAACCCTAATTTTGAGTGCTATGGATTGATTTGAAAGATTCAGGTATTGTTCAACCACCCACCAGTAGTCTCTACGACATACCAGGCCCTATCAAGCTATCATTCGACCAAATCATTGAAGACAATAACAATCAGATCTAGTGATGCAACAACAGATTCAGCCGGCAAGTAAGCGGAGTACTGATTAGTCAATGTTTTTGCAGTTTTTCGATAAATCACAGGGAAGCAAATCATCCAACTTATGGTTTTAGTTGATTCTTGTATTTTTGCATAATTTGTTCAATTATAAATATTTGTTATATATGTTACAGTAAATGATGTTTAACTCAAATCATCCAACTTGTAATTTTTTTTACAGGAACTTCAGTTATAAATTTGTTTGGCTTTGTTAAGGAAAAAGTGGAGATAACAACTTTCATATATCTGTCAATTTTTCTAATATATCTTTTTGAAAGACTAGATATATTCTTCCACAGTTTAAGATTAGAATTTCGGAGAACACATATTTATTAACAAAATTTAGAATCCCTCTTTCTATTTTTTTCCAGTTTTTATATCACCCTGACAGTTATTTCTTATACGGATGCCTCTCTTGCATAATTTCTGTTGTTTCTATGTGTTATTAACCTCTTTTCACATCATGTTGACAGAGTGACACAACTCTAAAGAACTATTGAGTAAATGAATGTGTTCCGTATGTTAGAACATAATTTAGTTCTACATCCCAGTAAGAGTTTTGATGATAACAAACACATGATATAAAGAACAAATATGCTCGTTAATAAAAGTATCTTTACATGCAGGAAATTCTGATGTGAAAAAGATGTTCTGATGCAACTGAAAGTTCTGCCAGAACATCACCAAAAGTTCTGATTATGCAAGCACAGAAGTTGAGAGTACCATGATAGATTCAGACGCATCAAATATGCATGACACACTTATATGAAGAAGTTCTGTTATAACTTCTGAATGCACCAGTGCTGTGAAACAAGATCTCTGATACTCTGATTTACAAAGTTCTGATACAAGCTGTAAAGAACTCTCAACGGTAATATTCATCCTCTGATGTAAGAAGCTCTGAAGCGTTACAATTCAATCAATGCAAGATCATATGTAACGACTACAAACAGACAAGGATCTCCTGATTTGGAAAGCTCATTAACTCGTGTTATGGACATACCAAAAGTATCTTCTTATGTCACTGTTGCTGGCCTATATAAAGCACACATAAAGAAGATTTCAAGGTGATGAAATACTACGCATAAAAACTCACGTGAAAAGTCAGTAACAAAGCTATCATTCTTCATCCTCAACGTTCAATATTAAACTGTGTAAAACATCACTGTTAGTGATACTGTTTATTAGAAACATCATGTACACAATTATTCAATTAACTGTTTAGTGAATTTCCTTGAGAAAACCGGGTTGTGGTTTTGGACTCAAGAAGACTTTGACAGTTGTCAAAGTAGATTTGTAATCAAGTTTGATTAGTGAATTAAGACCTCGTTGGAGAGAGGAAAAATCACCTTAGCGGGTGGACTGGAGTAGTTTGAGTTCAAACGAACCATGATAAAAATAAACGTGTTCTTTACTCCATTGATTTTCTTAAGATTCCAATTCAACCCCCCCCCCCCCCCCCTTCTTGTGTTTTTCCCTTCTTCAGTTGGTATCAGAGCACCTAGATCTGGGTACAAACACTTAACTGTGTCAGATAAAGATCCAAAGGGGGAAAAACACTAGGATGGGAACAAGTCAGAAAATTAGTAGCAGCCCTCTAATATTTGAAAGTGAAAATTTTGACTACTGCAAAGATATGATCAGAAGTTTCTTCCTTGACTATGACGCTGACCTCTGGGATATGGTAACTGATGGATACATACATCCTATTGATGAAAGCGGCCAGAAGATTGACAGAAAAAGGATGATAGATTATCAAAAGCAAGACTTCAGAAATCATCATAAGGCCAAAATTATTCTCTTGAGTGCCATCTCATATTTAGAGTATGAGAAGATCACAAACAGAGAGACATCTAAAAACATGTTTGATTCTCCAAGAATGACGCATGAAGGCAACATGCAAGCAAAAGAGACCAAAGCCCTTGCGCTCATTCAGAAGTATGAAGCCTTCAAAATGGAAGAAGATGAAACCATTGAAACAATGTTCTCTAGATTTCAAATTCTGGTGGCTGGGCTAAAGGTGCTGGACAATGGGTACTCAACTGCTGATCATGTAAAGAAGATCATCAGAAGTTTACCAAAATAATAGAGACCCATGGTCACGGCTCTCAAACTGGAAAAATATCTGAACATAATATCTCTAGAAGAACTTGTTAGCTCTCTCAGAAGCCATGAGATATAGTTAGAAGATGACGAGCCTCAGAAGCAAGGTAAGTCTCTCACTCTGAGATCTAACAAATATGAAACCAAAATCTTGCAGGCAAAAGCAGAAGCAGAAAAATATGAAGAATTCTTGTCAGAAAAAGATGGATTGTTCTTTCTATCCAGAAGAATCAATCAGCCGTGGAAGCACAGGCAGAAGAATTTCAGAAACTCTGGGAGAACATGAAATGACTCTAAACAATCTTCTGGATACAGAAAATCCAGTAACAGAATCATTACCTGCTCTGAATGCAATAAACAAGGTCACTAAAAAAGTGATTTCCAAGGCTTCAGAAGGAGAAACATAAAAGGAAGTTCATTAAGGAGAAGAAGAAAAGTCTTATGGCAACGTGGGATAACTCTGAATCTTCTGAAGACGGAACAGAATCAGAAGATGAACAAGCCAATATAGCTCAAACAGACAACTTATCAGATGACTCAAAATCCTCAGAATCAGAATCAGAATCAGAATCAGACTTAGAGTCAGAAGAGGTATTTTCTAACTTTTCTAGATCCCAATTAAAGGACAGTCTGTCAGAAATTCTAGAAAGGAATCAGAAGCTTCGAGTCATAAATAAGAACCTGAAAAAGGATCTAGTTTTTTACTCTGAAGAAACTAAGAATTTGAGACTAGAAAACTCTGAGTTGAAAGAAAAGGTTTCTAAACTTGAAAATGATTTACAAAATACTCAGAAGAAAACTGTCTCAGAAGTTCCTAGTAATCCTGATCCAATCATAAAGGAATATGATCACAACTTTTAGAAATTCCTCGCTAAGAACATAGATAGAAGCAAGATGGCTTCGATGATCTATGGAGTTAGCAGAAACGGCATAATAGGTATAGGATACAAAGATAAAGTATCCCAACCTACGAAAGTTAAAGATCTGGTTATCAAACGCACTCCTCTCTATTCTCACTTCACTACTGGGAAAACGCATGATATAAAACATACTGGTAAGGCATTTTATACTAAACCAAAATTCAAACAGAATTTTGGAAACTCTAACAGTCATGGACCCAAAAAGATATGGGTAGCAAAAGACAAAATCATCTATGTTGCGGATATTTTTAACAACAAGGTTGAAACACCAGTATTAACACCTGGACTCTGGATGCTCTCTACACATGGAGGAAAGAAAGCATATATTCCAAAGCCTGGAATGTAAAAGGTTCACAGGCTTCAGAGGCAATCAGAAACACAAGGTTACTGCTTCTGAATCTACTGGAAACAAGAATGGAAATACAACATCAAAATCTCTCTAAGGAATCTCAGATGTATCTAGTAGCGGATGTCACACCTTTTCAAGTAACTTCTGTCAGAGCAAGCCAAATAGAGTCTTTACCACTTTTTGATTCTTGACAAAAAGGGGGAGAATGAAGAATATTTTGACTCATATTCAGAAGATCTTCAGGGAAGTATTTTATTTTCTCGCTAGCCGAGTATTCTACTCAGGGGGGCCTTTTAATTATTGTTCTTTATATTCCATCAAAATATACTAGTTTTTGTCATCATAAAAAAGGGGGAGATTGTTAGAACATAATTTAGTTCTACATCCCAGTAAGAGTTTTGATGATAACAAACACATGATATAAAGAACAAATATGCTCGCTAATAAAAGTATCTTTATATGCAAGAAGTTCTGATGTGAAAAAGATGTTCTGATGCAACTGAAAGTTCTGCCAGAACATCACCAGAAGTTCTGGTTATGCAAGCACAAAAGTTGAGAGTACCATGATAGATTCAGACGCATCAAATATGCATGACACGCTTATATGAAGAAGTTCTGTTACAACTTCTGAATGCACCAGCACTGTGAAACAGGATCTCTGATACTCTGATTTGCAAAGTTTTGATACAAGCTGCAAAGGACTCTCAACGGTAATATTCATCCTCTGATGTGAGAAGCTCTGAAGCGTTACAATTCCATCAATGCAAGATCATATGTAACGGCTACAAACATACAAGGATCTCCTGATTTGGAAAGCTCATTAACTCGTGTTATGGACATACCAAAAGTATCTTCTTATGTCACTATTGTTGGCCTATATAAAGCAAACATAAAGAAGATTTCAAGGTGATGAAATACTGCGCATAAAAACTCACGTGAAAATTCAGTAACAAAGCTATCATTCTTCATCCTCAACGTTCAATATTAAACTGTGTAAAACATCACTGTTAGTGATACTGTTTATTAGAAACATCATTGTACACAATTATTCAATTAATTGTTTAGTGAATTTCCTTGAGAAAATCGGGTTGTGGTTTTGGACTCAAGATGACTTTGACAGTTGTCAAAGTAAATTTGTAATCAAGTTCGATTAGTGAATTAAGACCTCGTTGGAGAGAGGCGAAATCACCTTGGCGGGTGGATTGGAGTAGTTTGAGTTCAAACGAACCAGAATAAAAATAAACGTGTTCTTTACTCCATTGATTTTCTTAAGATTCCAATTCAACCCCCCTTCTTGTGTTTTTCACTTCTTCACCGTATTGTTTGAAAAGCTTGCTGAACTTGATTATATTCCTGTTGCGGTAGCGCGACTTTTCTTAATATATCAATACAAAAACCGAATCAATGGAAAGCAAGAAGTTATGACAGGATCTGTAAAAATAAGGTAGCACAATCATCCCTATTATAGTACATTTTATCCTAATCTATGATACATCTTTCACTTCCTCTAATAGGGAGCAAGCAGATAATGGTAATCATATCGTTGAATGTTCGGGTTCTTCTTCACTTCCTCTATTTTTATCATTTTGATAAGTCATTTTTGAAGTTATAAGTTGATTGAAGTTGCTAGGAAATACTCAACCATTCATAATGTGCACATCTGCTTTATGGTTGTCTTATATTGAGGTTCAATGGCAGGAAACTTTCCAAGAACTTATAAAGTGGAAATCTATAACAAGAACAATGTTTACTTGAACATCCCTACACATGCCTGTAAACTCAGTCACTCATTACTTCGGAGCATGTGATTGCATTATAAGAAAAGTAAGTTATACTCACTAAATTTGGAGTTTGAACTCTATTTATTGGCCACTTGGTGGTATACTCACTTTTTATCTTGTGGTACAGGCTATAACATCCTCAGGGACAAAGAAAGGTGAAGTATTTTTGGTTGATGTTAATACCCCGTTGAAGAACTAAAACATCACTACTGATATCAAAGTTTACACAAGTTCTAATGTGAGTTTAACTTTCCTGTTTCAATTATACAATTCCTTTTCTGCTATTGGAAATAATGTCATATATATACTTCTTTCTGATTTGCATGATTAGATGATTATTTGGTTGTTTCAACTTCTACATAAAGAAGTAATTTGAGAAGATTCTTTGGGATACCAATTTTTGGTTTTAAGGTTGTCTTGAAAAGATTCATATCATTATGGTTTATGATACTAGTTGATTATATATTGAATTTCTTTACAAAAGCTGTTTATCGTGTTAACCAGGTTTCAATCAAGTTACAACTTAAATATTATGTTTGCAAATGACTACCATTTAAGATTTCAGTTTCCTTTTAATTTTTCTACATCTTACTTATGAACAAATTTTTTGTTTGATCTAATTTTCTCATTATTATACCTACAGTGAAACTTGTTCTGGACTGGCCCGAAAGCTTGAGTGGGCTAAGTTTAAGGAATCTCTTGGGTGCCACCCACCGACCGTGACCATAACTGCACGCACCCTTCGGGCAATACCATCCTCTTTCCCTCTTGATTCGGCTCCAATCCAAGATGCCCGTCGAGCATCCTTTCAGTATGCCCGACTCTAGCGTCGTGCAGACCACCAGGGACCGACCAAAGAGATGCCCACAATCAGCCTCATCCTTGGTAGCAATGGCTAGTTATGAGCACATCTGCCCGGTTTGACCAGGTCCTAGCAGTTACCTGATTTTCCAGACCCACATATTTAGGCGGGAAATCAGGAACCAAAGGCCATGCGCCAAGGGCAGTATATAAACCCTCACACATGTGAGGGCCATGTATCACATACTTACTACTCACTACCTGATATTTTGCTAGTACCTTCTTGCTCCCGCTCTTACTTGATCGTTAGAGTACCTTGCAGGTACAACCCTCTCTCTCCTCTTCCCGACTGAAGATCGTCCTCCGGCCACTCTCCAGGTTCTGATCAACCACAAGATCAGTGGCGCCGTCTATGGGAAACTTCTATCCCCATCTTTCTTCCCTCGGAACCTAAGATCAAAGCAACTCTTATTTCAAGATCCGCCTCTCATATCATGGCTGACCATAACGATTTTTACCTGTCTGGAAAACCATAATTTCTCCTGCTCACAAGACTGATGGGAGCCAGGAACACTCTCGCCTTGAGGACAACCTGGGCCCCCATGACGGATAAACTACGTCCCCTGATTCCGCTGACGCCCAACGTGGCAATGACCTACTCTTAGACGAAGGACGTTCCAAGAATCCTGTTGGGGAACTGCCAGAAATCTTGCAACCGGTTCCTATCCCTCTCAATACCGACCTGGCCATGGCAACAATGCTCGCTGCCCTAAATCAGACCAACGCCCCCATTCTTCAAAAAAACCAGAGGATATGAGCCTTGGAAAACAGGCGTTCAAAATCTCATCCCCGGAGGACCCGAAGACAAAGTTCCCCCAGTGCATCACCACCCAGATGTGGTCCACCGCCTAAGAAGGAAAGGCGCAATGTTTCTTTCTTCAAGAAACGCAATTGCACACCTCCTTCCCGAGATCAAGACTCCCATTCGTTTAAGAAGAGGAAGGACAACAGGAAGATCGATCGCGCTCGATTACCCTCTCCCGAGCCAAAACAAAAACTAAGGAGCTCCTCCCCTCGACGGGACTGTGACGACCGACGGGGGAGAAATTATCACTCTCCTTCTCCATCTCCCGCCGATAATGAAGATGATGAGCCCCGCAACCCGCTATCCAGGGAGATCATTGAAGCTCCACTTCCCTTCGGCCTAGAGAAGCCGCCCACTTTAGGGACCTATGATGGAACGACAGACCCCGAAGAGCACATCGAGAACATCGATGCGCTCCTCAACTATAGAGGGGTCAGGGGCGCCATCAAATGCAGGCTCTTCCCGACTACTCTCAGGAAAGAGGCGATGACATGGTGCAAAAGTTTGCCCAACGAATCCATTACCTCATGGAAACAGCTTGGGAAGATGTTTTCAAGGCATTTCACTGCCTTCCACCGACATCCTAAATTAAAAGCTTCGCTCGATGCAATCATACATGGTAGAGACAAATCTATGCGAGCGTACATTGAGCGCTTCAACAAAGAAGCGGTCCAGGTCCCGACAATGGACAACATGAAGAAATACTTGCTCGAGCGTAGGCTCCGTCCCTGCAGCAACTTTGCCAAAGATGTGGGCATAGAAACACCAGCCGTGCTCGATTCCCTCCTTCTAAAGGCCCAGGCGTACATACAGTACGAGGAGAAGGAGGCGGCCAACAACGCCCGAGAATCCAGGCACAAGGAGAGTTCCAGACCCTTAAAGAATGATGAACCCTCGATATCCCGTCGGGGGGAGAAGAAACGGGAGGACAAATCCCGTGGCCCAAAAGATTACAAGGGGCCGGCCAGTCGCTTCCACGACTACACATGTAACGCCCGTAATTTAATTAATTATTTAATTAAATTATTTTGGAATATTTGTGAAGTTGTGTTGTGATTAATTGGATTTAATTATTTTATTAAGTGGTGAAATAATATTAGAAGTATAATATTATTTGATGTGGGCTTGTTTTAAAGGAATATAAGTAATAAGGGGGTGTATTAGTTTTGAGCCCAATAAGGAGTAAAGAGAATAATAGGTTATTTTATTGTTGCTAGAAAGAATAGAAAAGAGGAGGCAGTAGAAGAATAAGGATTGAGAAGAAGAACGTGAAGTTGATGGAAAAAGAGGAAAGAATGGCAGAACGAGGTTTCAACCGAAAGTTATAGAGCGACCTTTAATCCAAGGTAAGGGTGGAGTTCTGACTCTATAATTGGGTTCATGATAATTGGTACGTGGGATTAGATGTGAAAGTGTTGTTTTATTCATGATTTAATTATATGATGTTGTGTGATGAAATTGATGAATTTTAGATGAATAATGATGTCCCGATGTGGTTTAATTGATGTAGAATTATAGGGTAATTGTAAGAGATGATTATCTATGATTAGATTAAGTTTTAAGGGCTTAAAATATGAAACCCGTAGTGAAAACACAGAGAAAATCGCAGAATTTATGCAGGATGTAACAGGATGCGTCGACCTCAAACATAATGTGTCGATACAAGAAGGTTGAGAGACTCAGGATGAGTCGACACGAAGAGGTTTTGCATCGATACATGAGTACTTTTAGACTCAGGATGAGTCGATCCATAGGAGCATGTGTCGATACATGTTGTGTGTAAGACTCGGGATGAGTCGATCCAAGAGAGGATGCATTGACTCATGTTGCAAGTTCAGTGCAGTACGCGTCGATCCAAGGAGTTATGCGTCGATCCATGTTGTCTGGCTTTTGGAAGAATCGTTTAGAAAATGCTGTAACTTGAGTTTTAGGATGTCGTTTGAGATGCCGTTTGAAGCGTTGAATAGCTAAAGCGGTGAACTTTATTCTAGAGGATTAAAATGAAGAATAGGAAGTGTAATCCTAGTAGCAAATTTATGATTTGGAGTTAGTTCCCGTGTTGATCGTTATGTTGGTTTTTATGCAGAATGATGAGGATGAAATGTTTATAGGCTGTTGTTTGATTTGTAACAGTAGGAGTAATGATAGTAATGATGTAAGATTACATAATAGCGGTGTGAATTACTGTCGTATTAATGTACCACTGAGTTGTTGATGAGACGTTATTAATGATGTTGTGTTGATACTTTATGAT
Source organism: Vicia faba (assembly GCA_948472305.1). NCBI lineage: Eukaryota > Viridiplantae > Streptophyta > Magnoliopsida > Fabales > Fabaceae > Vicia > Vicia faba. Next base: position 861,893,012 of record OX451738.1, on the reverse strand, counting down.
GAATAAATGATGTTTGATGGATAAATGATAAATTATTATGGATGATATGAGATGTTGATCAAGAGATATTGAGATGATTTTGAGATGTAGACCTTTTACCAATGATGGTGTTGTATTGAGATGTTGTTAATTGTTACGTTGTTATTACATTCATGATTGTGTCGCATACATTGCATTTTGATATGGAGCTTATGCTCGTTGAGATGACCTGTATTGGAGAATATTGAGATGAAGGCTTATGCCTTGTCGATGCCTCTATTAATTGGCACATTATATGACTGCATAAAGAAGTGTGTATTGATATGGTGAATGTGTATTATTATTGTTGATTATGAGATGAGAAGTGGTGATGTTATGTGATCTAATTTAATATATTAATTATCATGCACTTTATTATATTGTTAGATATCTCACCCCTTTTGTTTTAATGTTTCCCTTATGTTGGTAACGTGCAGGTAATCGAGAGTGAAGGTTGTATACCTTCAATAGTTGAGTCGGTGTCATTGCTCTGATATGTAACACTCGGTGGGATGAACGCTTGTTGCTTTTGATTGTTGATTATTCAGTTGTTGAACTTTAAGTTGATTATTATTAAGTATTTGTTGGTTTGAAGTTGCTATAATGATGATAGAGATGTTATTAAGAATTTCTACTGCGTAGATGTTGAATTATTTAATCAAATATGTTATGGTGATGGTTCATCCGATGTTTTATAAGTGTTATATATTCACGATGAATGCAATTAATTTTGATAGAAGAATTTATGGCATCCCGATTCACTTGCATGAATGATTTTTATAACTCTGATTTATTTATATAATTTTCCAGGGTAGAATTGGGGTGTTACAAAGTTGGTATCAGAGCAAAAGGTTGGTCCGACCTTGTCGTCGAGTCATAGTTGTCTAACAATCGAGTATTGTTAATTTGAGTTCCTTGAGCTGAAGCAAGGGAATATGTCAGTTGTTGAGTATGCTGCCAAGTTTTCTGAGTTGGCTAAGTTTTATCCGCATTACGCTGAGGCAGATGCTGAGTTTTTGAAGTGTATCAAATTTGAGAACGGGTTGCGCCCATAGATCAAGAAGGCAGTTGGATACCAGAAGATCCGTGTCTTTGCTGATTTGGTTGATAGCTGCAGGATTTATGAGGAGGATAATAATGCTCATTACAAGATTATCAATGAGAAGAAGGGTAAGCACTAACAGAATCATGGTAAGCCTTATGATGCCCCAGTTGGTAAAGGTAAATAGAAAGTTGCTCAAAGTTAGAAGACTAGTGGGGGAGATGCTCCTGCTGGTGTGGTTTGCTTTAAGTGTGGAAAACCTGGGCATAAGAGTAATGTGTGCACTACTGAAGTGAAGAGGTGTTTCCGTTGTGGTAAGAACGGACATGTTGTATCTGAGTGTGAACATAAGGATGTGATTTGTTTCAATTATAGAGAAGAAGGGCACATTGGTAGTCAGTGTCCGAAATCGAAGAGGGCTCAGACAAGTGGTAAAGTGTTTGCTTTGGTGGAGGATCAGACAGTTGTTGAGGACAGACTTATCAGAGGTACATGTTTCATTAATAGTACTCCTTTAATTACGATTATTGATACCGGTGCTACGCATTGTTTTATTGCTGTTGATTGTGTTGAAAGATTGGGTCTTGTGTTGTCTTCTTTGAATGGGGAAATGGTCGTCGATACTCCAGCCAAGGGGTCGGTGACTACTTCTTTTGTGTGTTTAAAGTGTCCCTTGTCGATCTTCGACATAAACTTTGCTGTTGATTTGGTTTGTTTACCGTTAAGAGGTTTAGATGTGATTTTGGGTATGAACTGGTTAGAGCATAACTGTGTTCACATTAACTGTTATGACAAGTCGGTGAAGTTTTCTACTCCTGAAGCAGAAGAAGATGGTCTGTTGTCTAATAGGCAGTTGAGGAAGTTGATGCAAGAGGAATTATAAATGTTCTCGTTGATGGAGTCGTTGTCTGTAGAGACTCAAGCTGTAATTGAGGAATTGCAGGTGGTGTGTGAATTTCCCGAAGTTTTCCCTGATGAGATTCCTGATGTACTGCCGGAGAGGGAAGTTGAATTTGCTATTGATCTTGTACCTGGTACCAGACCTGTGTCTATGGCACCATACAGAATGTCTGCATCTGAATTGCCAGAGTTAAAGAAGAAATTGGAAGAGTTACTTGAGAAGAAGTTTGTAAGACCATGTGTGTCGTCGTGGGGAGCTCTAGTGTTGTTAATAAAGAAGAAAGATGGAAGTATGAGGCTTTGTGTTGATTATAGACAGTTGAATAAAGTGACGATTAAGAACAAGTATCTGCTTCCAAGAATATATGACTTGATGGACCAATTGGTGGATGCTCGTGTGTTTAGTAAGATCGATTTGAGGTCGGGTTACCATCAGATCAAAATGAAGGATGAGGATATCCAGAAGACGGATTTCAGAATGCGTTATGGACATTACGAGTATTCGGTGATGCCTTTCGGTGTTACCAACGCACCGGGAGTATTCATGGAATACATGAATCGTATCTTTCATACTTATTTGGATCGGTTCGTAGTGGTGTTCATTGATGATATTTTGATTTACTCTAAGTCAGAAGAAGAGCATGCTGAACACTTAAGAGTAGTATTGCAAGTTTTGAAAGAGAAGAAGTTGTATGCAAAGCTGTCCAAGTGCGAATTTTGGTTAAAGGAGGTTAATTTTCTTGGTCATGTGATTTCAGGTAGTGGTATTGTTGTAGATCCATCGAAGGTTGATGTTGTGTTGCAATGGGAGACTCCGAAGTCAGCTACTGAGATTAGAAGCTTATTGGGATTAGCTGGTTACTATAGGAGGTTTATCGAAGGTTTTTCCAAGTTAGCACTTCCGTTGACTAAGTTGACTTGTAAAGGTAGAGCTTTTGTGTGGGATATTCAGTGCGAAGAAATTTTTACAGAATTGAAGAAGAGGTTGACATCGGCTTCGATTTTGATGTTGCCTAATCCAGGAGAATCTTTTGTGGTGTATTGTGATGCTTCTAAGATGGTTTTAGGAGGTGTGCTTATGCAGAATGGTAAGGTAGTTTCTTATGCGTCAAGGCAGTTAAGGACTCATGAGAAGAACTATCCTACGCATAATTTAGAGCTTGCTGCAGTTGTTTTTGTGTTGAATATTTGGAGACATTATCTTTATGGTTCTAGATTTGAAGTGTTTAGTGACCATAAGAGTTTGAAGTATTTATTCAATCAGAAGGAGTTGAATATAAGGCAACGAAGATGGTTGGAATTTTTAAAGGATTATGATTTCGGTTTGAATTATTATCCAGGAAAAGCAAATGTGGTAGCTGATGCGTTGAGTCAAAAGACTTTACATATGTCGGCAATGATGGTTAAAGAGTTGGAATTAATTGAGCAGTTCAGAGATATGAGCTTAGCTTGCGAGGTTACGCCGCAGAGTGTTATGTTGGGTATGTTGAAGATTAATAATGAATTTCTAGACAGCATCAGAGAAGCTCATAAGTTGGATGTGAAACTGGTAGATTTGATGGTTGGGATTGATCCGTCTGAGAATAGTGATTTTAAGCTAGATGCGCAAGGTGTGTTGAGGTTTCGTAACCGGATTTGTATTCCTGATACCTTAGTATCCTCTTCATTGCTTCTAGATGTGATACCTTTGGCTTCTGCATGAATCTACTTACCATACCTACACTGTATGCTAAGTCAGGCCTTGTATGACAAAGGTATCTCAATGATCCAATAAGTCTTCTGTATTGGGTTGGATCAACATCATCTTCATCTGCATCTTTCGACAATTGCAGTCTTGGTTCTGCAGGTGTCAAAGTTGGGTTGCATTCTTCCATCTCAAATCTCTTGAGAATTTCTCCTGCATATCTTCTTTGATGCATCATCAAACCTCTACTGCTCTTGTAGAATTCGATGCCAAGTAAATATGAAATCGCACCCAAATCAGACATTTCGAATTCCTTGCTGAGATCACCTTTGAAGTCTTCGATCTCACTTTTACACTACCTGTTATCAACAAATCATCTACATAGAGACATAGTATAAGCAATTCACTATTGCTTCTTCTTACATACACTCCATGTTCAGTTGTGCACTTTACAAATTCCTTCTCCCTTAGGAAACTATCAATTTTCTTATTCCAAGCTCTTGGAGCTTGTTTCAATCCATACAGGGCTTTATGCAGCCTGTACACCTTTCTTTCTTCGTCATGTTTCACAAACCCAACTGGTTGTTTAACATAAACTTCTTCATCTAAGGGTCCATTTAGGAATGCACACTTCACGTCTGTTGCACCCCAAAATTTTCCCTCCCATATTCTTCAAGAAATTGCCAAGCCAAGTCATAAAACTCCCCCAAGGGTTGCACAGTCCAACTGTCTCCTATACAGTCAAAACTAGGGTTTGGGTTCTGATCAAGAAAATGAAGTTTTCAAAGGCTCAATCAAGTCTCATATGCTTACAAACATGGTCAAGCATCCTCATATCAAGTTTCAAGGCATTCAGCTCAAGATTGCACAGTCAAAACCCTAAATTGCACTACAGTCAACTGTAAGGGCAAAATGGTCATTTGGCAGTCAAAAGTTCAAATTTTTGGTCAATATATCATTTTGAAGCCACAAACATCAGTTGATCAATGCTTGATCATGATTCTCAAAATTTGGCTCCGAAAATCATCAAGATGCAAAAGTTCCTTTATTTGGACAGCTGAAAAAGTCAACTGAAATTGACCAGGGCATAACTTTCACATGGATCATCAGAAAAATTCCATCCAAAGCTCATTTTGAAGAGAAAGACATTTCCTAAAACTCATCTTCATACTTCAAGTCCAAGAAATGCTCTCACAAAAAGTTATCAATTTCAACATTATAGGTCATTTTCAAAAGTCAACAAAAAGGGACTTTAAGTCAAAGGCCATAACTTGAGATTGGAAAATCAAAATGACATGGGACCAAAGGCATTGGTTAAAGGACTCAAAGACCTTTCCAAAATGTCCAAGAACATGAGAAAAGCTTAAAAATTGAGCAAGTTATGCATTGGAGAAGTTGGGAAATTTTTGTGAAATGGCAAAAGTCAACTATCCTTGAAACTTCAATTTTTGACAAAAGGGCCCACTTTCTTCCACTTGATTCAGCCTTGTCATGCCACACACGTGTCCCATGATTAATTTCAAGATCAAACATTGATTTTTCTATTTTATTTAATTTTTGATAATTTAATTCATTTTAAATCTTTAAAAATTCAAATAAAATTTAAAAATCAATGGAATAGTGCCATGTCAATTTGAATAGCTTCCATATATCATGGGCCAGCTCCCAAACTCATGCTAGGGTTAGGTTGTACACCAAGTCTTGGTTTTGCTAAAAAAAGGGAAAGTTTGTTAATGGTGAAAAGACCTAAGACTAATTCTCTCATGGGCATGGATAAAGGCCAGCTAATGACCTAATTCCCTTCCCTCATAAGTACTGAGTCAAAACCTAAGGACCACACACTAAATGCTGCGCCCAAACACCATTGCCAACTTGGAAAAATTCTCCATAAAACTCAAAACTGAAATCAGTGTTCTAGGTGGATTCAAGTCTTAATTCCTTTTCCAAAAGCTTCCTTGTGGTCTCCTGAACAGATTCCAACCCCTAGCACCAACTCAAACGCAAGGAATTGGTAACAAGACCTTCGACTGTACAGCAAAAAAAACTCATAAACGCATATCATGTTCTAGGCACTTTTTATGCAATTTAATTGTTGATTCTTGTTCCTCATTTGATTTCAAAGCTAACTGACATGATTAATTTCGTTTTTATGCCATATATATGATTTCACCATGATCAATCTTTAGGGTTTTCCAAGCTTGAATTTAGGGCTTCTGAAACCAAGCAAAATTAGCCCACGAAACCATGACCATTCAAATCAGCAAGCTTGGACGAAGAAGAATGAATGTTCGCGCTCAATTTATAGAGCCCTGAGGCTTAATCGCTATTTTTCCAAAAGCCCCCTAAAACCACGCTTAAGAAACCGTTGCTTATGTTGTTTGTTTTTTCAGGGTGGTGGAGACGATGAAGCGTGGCAACATGTGATACGTTGTTTTTGAATTTCGCGCGCTTCAGTCACTAACGCATTGTTTGCTTTCATTATATTTGTTGTTTATTTAATTAACGAATGTGTGATAGTGGTGCAGCGGTATAGGTGTTAACTGGTAACCCTCATGACCTGGGCTCAAGTCCCAGGTCTTGCATAATTTCAATATTATTTTTCCAAACGTCTTCCTGTGCAATTTCAAAGGTGGAGCGCATGGTACACCACAATCATCAAGACGTCCACGTGCCTAAGAGGATCAATCAGAAAGCCATGTTCAGAGGTGTACCATAAGCCTCAGTCAAAGGTCCCATACGTGGCCTGGGAAAGTCAACAAATTCCAAAATCAATTGGGCTAGATTGTTGGGCCACACCTCCACTTTAGGGCCTGAACCCCCTGGTTTGCTTTCTCTATATTTTTCTTGTTTTATTTTTAATTCTTGTTTTATTTTCTTTATTTGTTTAAACTAATTATTATTTCTTTACAAATTATAAAATACACAAAAATCAGAAAAAGAGAACAATATAATATTTATTTTATTTTAGTTATTTTCATAAATAAATTGTATGTAAATTAACTTAATATTAATTTAGGTTGCAACTTTAATTCTTTCTTCCATAAAAAAATCCAAAAATATACCATTAGGTTAATGACTTTTTTATTCCTTTTAATTTTCCTTGTTTTTTGCCATAATATTAGTAATTTTCATAATTAAACTTGTAAACTAATTAGGGTTGCATTTAGGTTAGATTTTAATACTTTCTTAATAACTAAAAATCCAAAAATATAGCATTAGGTTTAATGACTTTTTATTCCTTTTAATTTTCCTTGTTTTTTGCCATAATATTAGTGATTTATTTATTTTCATAATTGAACTTGTAAACTAATTAGGGTTGCTTTTAGGTTAAATTTTAATACTTTCATAATAAACTTAAAAATAATTAGAACTAGGTCTAACATTTCATTTTGTTTTTTTAATTAATTCCTCTTTATTAAATCTCAAAAAAACACAAAAATACCAAAAAAAAAAACATTTTCTTTTAATTCTTAATTTTAATTCCTCATTAATAATATTTTGCAAAAGGGTCCAACGCCCATGTTCGTAATTTATTCGCACATTTATTTTATTTCGTTTAATTCATTATGTATCTCTCCCAAAGCGTTGTAACTTAAATTTTTCGCACTTTTATTTAATTTCTTTATTTTCTCGTCAAATCGGGTCCGATTTAATCTTGGCGATGTGGACCCGCGCCATTTGTAATAGTCTTAGATTTACTCTTCCCGCAACTTTTAACTGTTAACAAAAGCATGAAAGAATGTATGGACTTAAAATAAAATCAAGCGTAGAACACCAATAAACATGACAAGACAAATATCAATGAAAACGACACATGAATCGCACACACCACCCCTAGGGTACGCCTCACCTCGAATTGACCCGAACACCTCCAACGGTGGTGTTACCTACCTCTCAATGGTGGGATGGCACTACTTTAAAGGACATTTACACAGACGAATTCCTTAGGGTAGGTAGACGACTCATAGATACTTGCTCTCTTCAAAACAACAATTCAAAGACTTTCCACACCAACACTTTTCAAAAGCTTTCAAAGCAAATTTTTCAAACACTCTGACGTACGAGTCGAACTGAAATTTTTCAAAGAAACTTTGTTAACCCACATTGAAAAGCAAGCAAACATTTTTGAAAACACATTGAGCAAGTATCTAAGAGCCCATGGATAACCATGGATAGAAAGGGTGCTAACACCTTCCCTTTCTATAATCTACCTCCCGAACCGAGAGCAATCTCTTTAAGGAATTTTTCTGTGCTTTTGTCCTTTCCATTTGGAGAAAATAAAAGACGGTGGCGACTCTTGCTTACCGCGACATTTCGCGAACCAGCGTTAAAACAGTCAGTTCCAGATCCACCGATTGCTACTCCAAATATGTGATGAAGGAATCTGGGACGATTACTACCTCAACGGGATGATGAAGGAATCTGGGACGATTACTACCTCAGCAGGATGATGAAGGAATCTGGGACGATTACTACCTCAACGGGTAAAGACTTTTATCTGTTGATCGTTCTTTCCTGAAAAAGTAACGAATTAGTTGTATGCAATGTCATAATGCATGAATTGCCTGATTTTAAGATGTTCTCAAAAATAAATGAGATTGGGGTGATATGATGCGTCTATGCATGCTATAATGATGTATGTGACGTTTTATGAATGTGTTTTTCATCTAGGAAAGTAAATCCTTGACGGGTGCCGGGAAGTCGTATCCTGGGCTGATGTTGAAGAATAGTTGCAAGAATTCCAATAGACGAAGATAACTCCGTTGGGGATAAGACTTGGCGAATGGAGGATTCTGCGGGGAGAAAAAGATATTCTAGTGACCATGCTGGGAAGAAATACTCTGTGGGGAGATGCTTTTGCTGAATTGTTGAGGATGACTCGCTGAGGATACCTTGCTGTATCGGAAGTATGAATGGACTTTGCTGGGGATAAGAAGGTTCTGTCGACGACGCTCTTTCCGTGGCTTTTGGCTGAGGATAACCCAGTTATATCCTGTTAAGGAAATAACTCTTTAAATCAAGCTGGACGGCGCGTTCGTGCCCTGCTAGGGGATGAGCTTCCAGAATCTACTGGGGGTACGCCTATTGCTTGGGGAGATAGATTCCAACCTTCCTGGGGAAGCTTTGAACTGCGTTGGCTATGTTCTTCAACGGAGCTTACCCTGATTCCTTGGAGGACAGAACAATCAGATTGCTTAGACCATTCTTTATTGCCCCTGTTTCTATGGGGGAGGCACTTGTGGGGTGCTGATAGTTGTTGAGGGTCAAACCTTCTTCTGGTAGGCAGATGATAAGATGACGGGACATAGTCGTACGCTTTTGATCCCTAACTTTTGTCTGGACCGCCCTTTCGGGTTTTCAGTCCACCGGGATACCCATTTTTGCCCAAGCCGCCTTTTCAGGTTTTCGACTTGCCGGGTGTACAGATTTTTCATTTCATCCCTCATTTTGCCCGAACCCTTTTGGTTCGCCGGGAAGCCCTTATTTTTGCCTAGGTATGTCAACCTAGCGGGCCTTTGATTGTGCGTAGTATTTTTTCGACTATGTCCATGTTCTCAGAATGTAGGGAGTTGCCCCTGTTAGAAGTGTTTTGTCATGCCACCAGAAGGTGTTTGATCAGGCCAGATTCGTTGTTGAAATGCCCCAAGTGACTCAAGCGGAGATTTGCCCCAGGCTATTTGGCCTTTGAGAGATTCTCCGAATCTTGATTGGATTGCCCCAGATGATGGACCATGCTCATGTCTGCCCCTTGATTGGAGGTACTTCTATTCAGTAGGCATTCGTCGTGCGAACTTCTGCTGTTCAAACAAAAAGTCATATGCAAACAATGTTATATCAAAAATGCAAAGCTTATGTCTGTCTTGAAGATTTTGAAAATGCATTCTTTTTCATAAAACAAATGAATGTTTGTAAAACGTGATGTCAACTCCGTATTTACCGTAGGCCTTCAGGAGTCAGGATACCTTTCGTAACAGTATGCTTTCGAACTAACCCGTGCTTCAGCTAGGACTTTTGAGGGTTATAACGTGGCCTGGTTCACGGTTTAAGAAACAAAGGGTAAAGGCTCAAATTATTTGTACCCACCCGCTCTTCGTGATGTTCTCCAAACCTAAACTTAGTTGATCATACGTTAGACCTTGTTTGAGTCTTTGCTCTGATTTTCCGGTGATGGTTCCGATATTGGGCAGTCATATTTTTTTGCTGAGGGTTTATATGACCTCTTCTTTTTTGTTATCCCTTTCTTTTTTTTGCCTGAACTGTTTCCTTTTTGGAATTACAGTCAGCGGGATGCCCCAGTTTCATAAGTCCCCTTTGTAGGTTTAGACTTTTTGGGCTTTTTCGTTTATGAATTTTGATGATGACTGCCTGTCCTTTTGATTGTTCAGAACCATCACTGTCTTTGTTCGTTTTGTAAAGATCTCTTCGGTGCTATTCGTCATGCGCTTGGATCAACTGAGAGAACTACCCTGCCCCAGGTTATGATAAAGGGTTTTAAATTTCGAAAAGAAAAACTCCTACTTCTTTGGCTCAGAGGGGTTGACGAGGGATTATCATCCTTATAACTCCAGTGTTTAGGGATTGAAACAATGCCTGTACCTCATCAGCGGGGTCTGTTCAAAAGCATACTGTAGATCGTGGTATCGTTTTCGTCATCCTCCCTCAAGAGGCTTAGAATTATTAACCAAGAGTTGATCATCAGAAAAATATGAAACAATTTGCATATAGTAAATGCGAATATATTGATTCAAAATAGACATAAGTGATGCATTAATGTGATAACAATGTTTAACATGAATAAATGTTTGAACAATCAAAGAACAATACAACTTGAACATTTGAATGAACAAAAGACATTCTCGACGATTTGGTGTAGGATCAGTGTTCAAACTCGACCTCCTTGGCGTCAATCAAATCCTGGATCTTGTTCTTCAAGGTCCAACAGTCGTCGGTGTCATGTCCAGGACTGTCAGAATGGTAGGCACATCTCACACCCGGGTTGTACTTGGGAGAGGAAGTGTCAGGATTTTGAGGAGGATCCTTAAGTGTGATCATTTTCGCCCTCAGCAATTGCTGTAATGCCTGAGACAAAGACATGTTGATGTCAGTATACTTCCTATCTTGATGCTTTATCCTACGCCTATTGCTCTTTCTTGGTTGAACGGGCGTGGGATCGGAAATCTGGATTGCCCCTACATCATGACGACCCTTTTTCACATGTATAGCATTGGATTCTTTCTTCCCACTGTGGGGCTTTTTCTGAGCATCAGCAGATGCGGCTTCTTGAATCTTCCCCGACTTGATACCAGCTTCGATTCTCTCCCCAGTCAAGACAAGATCTGTAAACCCAGCAGCAGAATTCCCAATTAGGTGGTTGAAGAATGGGCCAGACAGGGTCCCCAAGAACATGTCGACGAGCTCGCGGTCCATCAGAGGTGGTTGTACCCTTCCAGCAAGGTCCCTCCATTTTTGAGCATACTCTTTGAAGCCTTCGCCTGTACCCATAGACATCCCCTGAAGCTGAGTACGCGTGGGAGCGAGGTCGGCATTATACTGGTAGTGTTTGTAAGATGCAGTGGCTAAGTCTTCCCAGGTACGGATGTTGGCTCCATTCAGTTGATAGAACCACTCGAGCTGAGTCCCTGAAAGACTCTCTTGGAAGAAATGGATCCATAAGTTTTTGTCAGCTGTATAGGGCTGGATCCTCCTTGCATAAGCCCTGAGATGCAACTTAGGACAGGATGCCCCGTCGTATTTAGCAAAGGCAGGTACCTTGAATTTGTGCGGGATCACCACTCCAGAAGACAGACCTAGATCCTCGAAGTCCAAACCAGGCACCTTTTGTATCTCTATAGCACTTAACCGGTCTTCCAACTGTTTGTACTTATCCTCAGCCGGAGGGTACTGTTCGTCGTCGAAATCTGTCTCGTTGTCGGAGACCACTGGACTAGGCACCTCTCTCTCATGGTGACTGTTTTCCCTCACAGATGGGGTAGTCCTCTCAGTTTCAGTCTGCGGTGCATTCCCAGATCTGCGTCTAGGGCTGAACAAAACAGTCCTCTTCTTCTTCTTCTCCTTCTTCAGGAGCAGAGCCTTCAGATCTTGTTGCCCCTGGGTCAAATTCAGGATCAGCTCTTGGAACTGGGCGTTCTGAGCCTGGAGGTCCTTGATAGTCTGCTCGGATGATGATTCAGGATTCATGATGATTGGCTGAAATAAGCAGCGGAGAAGGGTAAGCAACCTGTCAAAGGGATACCTGCAATGCAATGAGATGTATGACATGCATGTGATGTTTTCAAGGATCTCGCAGGGTAAACAGAGAAACTTGTTAGAGTTGGAAACTGGCAACTTGATTGAAGGAACCTCCTGTTGTAGAGAGCCCTTCTTCAAGGGTCAAAGGCTCACCATATCCAGTGGGTCATAGCCCCTGACGACCTTAGCTAGAGGAAAATAAATCCTCTTTGCCCCTTGTTGGGCAGTTGGTTCATCATGACCTGCATCACAAGCCCTTGAGATCCTTGAAATGGGTTAGGATGTATGCAATGGTATGCAATGGTATGATGTCATGCTATGCATGGGGTGATGTAGGTAAACCCTGCTATGAGTCCCAATTAAGGACTATAAACAGACCCTGCAAGAAATTCAGTATACTTTGTTATGAGTCCCAATTAAGGACTATAAACAAAACCTGCAAGAAATTTGGTAAACCTTGTCATGAGTCCTAGCTAAGGACTATAAACAAAACCTGTAAGTAGTTCATGTGTCAGCTAACAAGCATGCAAGTAGTCAAGTACAAAGGCACATAAGTCACACAAAAGAGCCCTTAGAGTTTAGGCCAGCATGAAGTTTGGGGTACTACCCTCTTGAAGTGGGTGGGTTCAACCTGTCCTAATCAAAGTAACCGGGTTCTAAGGTTCCCAATATCACGGGACTGCTTTCATTGTTCATCGTTTCGATTTAGCCACTGAACTGGCGACCGAAATATTCCAGGAAAGCAACCCTCAATTGAGTGTAGTATCGAGTATCAACCAACCTCGGACTGCACCAAAGTCAGTTATCTCACTACCCTAAAGAGGCCAAGATAGTTCAATTAAGGTTCCTAAGGTCTGTTGATGCTTCACGACACCACGCGGAGGCCCCGTACTCTCCTTGACTGAACTCAAGGGTTACCGGTACACACCAAAGTGCCACATCAACGTAGCAGACTGTTTCAACCATGTCGGTATACCCCGCACAGTTCCCTCACAGCCTTGTTGCTACTTTCTAAGAAGGTATCCCCCAGATCCGGGTTAGGATCTATAGAACTCCCAAGCAACCCACAATAATAAAGCAAGCAAAGAAGACAATTGAAAACATAGTTATGACCTAGCCCTAAGGTATACCTCACTTTAAGTTTTTATCCCCAGCAGAGTCGCCAGTTCTGTGATCGGTGGATCTGGAACTGACTGTTTAACGCTGGTTCGCGAAATGTCGCGGAAGCAAGAGTCGCCACCGTCTTTTATTTTCTTGATCAGAACCCAAACCCTAGTTTTGACTATATAGGAGACAATTGGACTGTGCAACCCTTGGGGGAGTTTTATGACTTGGCTTGGCAATTTCTTGAAGAATATGGGAGGGCAAATTTTGGGGTGCAACAACGTCCATCTGACATACGTGTCAACTGTTTATTTCTGCTAGACCAACAACCAACCTAATTGTTTCGATCCTAGCAACAGGTGCAAAAACTTCATCGAAGTCTATTCCTTCTTTCTGTAGAAATCCTTTCGCCACAAGTCTTGCTTTGTGTCGAGTTACTTCACCTTTCGAATTCATTTTCACTTTGTATACCCACTTGACATTAATTTCCTTCTTGCCTTGATGCAATTCGACAAGTGACCAAGTTTTGTTGTCTTCGATAGAATTTACTTCTTCGTTCATTGCTTTCACCCACTTCGAATCCTTTAATGCTCCAGCTGCATTAACAGGTTCAAAATCTGCATAGAAAGAATAATGTACCAGCTCACCTTCATTATCTATTACATCATCTGATGTAATCACACAATCTTGCAATCTTGCAGGCATGCGTCTTGTTCTTTGAGGCCTGCTTGTACTTGGTATATCTGCTGGTTCCTCTTGTCGAACTTCTCTTTTGAATTGAGTTTCTAGCTCTTCAAGAAGGATTCCCACTGAATCTTTCTTGACATTTTCAGTCCAATCCCATTCTTTAAACTCATCTATGATCACGTCCCTGCTGATCACAATCTTCTTGTTCTCTGGATCGAATAACTTGTAGCTTCCCGTCGAATGATATTCAACTAGAATCATTTGACTTGACTTATCATCAAGTTTTCTTCTCAACTGATCTGGCACATGTCTATGTGCAATAGATCCAAATAACTTCAGATGACTCAAGCTAGCCTTCACACTAGACCAACATTCTTCTGGAGTAATTCCTTCTAGCTTCTTTGTAGGACATCTGTTCAAAATGTATGTTGCAGTCGAAACAGCTTCACCCCAAAACTCTTTAGGTAAATTCGTGCCTTTCAACATACTTCTCACCATATTCATGATGGTTCGATTCTTCCTTTATGCAACTCCATTTTGTTGTGGAGTATAGGGTGGCACCACCTCATACACAAACCCTTCCTTTTCACATAGCATGTCGAAGTCTTTAGACACATATTCTCCACCACCATCAGTTCTCAAAACTTTGAGCTTTCGACCACTCTGTCTTTCGACCATAGACTTAAACTTGGAAAATACTTCGATCACTTCACTTTTCTTCTTGATCAGATAAGTCCACAACTTTCGACTGAAATCATCTATGAATGTAACAAAGTATTTGTTACCTCCCATCGAATCCACCTGGATTAGTCCACATACATCAGAGTATATGACTTCAAGACTAGCCTTCGACCTGCTTCCTGCATCCTTGCTGAAGCTATTCTTGTGTTGCTTCGCCTGCACACATTCCTCTCATACCTCGTTTGGAATGTCAATTTCTGGTAATCCTGAAACCATATTTCTTCTCTTCAAATCTCTGATGTCTCTGAAGTTGAGATGGCCTAGTCTATAATTCCATATCCATTCATCTCTGCTAGCTGTAGTCAAAAGGCACTTGTGCTCCATCACATTTAGTTCAATCTTGAAGGTTCGATTATGAGAAATAGGAGCCTTCAAGATTAATCTCCCATTTGCATCAACGACTCTCATCATCTTATCTTCGATTGACACTTTATAATTATTTTCGACTAATTGCCCTATACTGAGCAAATTGCTCTCCATGCTTGGTATGTACAACACATTGGAGATTACTGACCTTTTGCCATCTTTCCTCATAATCATAACATCACCAATACCTTCAGCTGCTAGGGTATTGTCATTTG
Organism: Vicia faba; assembly: GCA_948472305.1. Classification (NCBI taxonomy): domain Eukaryota; kingdom Viridiplantae; phylum Streptophyta; class Magnoliopsida; order Fabales; family Fabaceae; genus Vicia; species Vicia faba. The sequence continues at coordinate 861,878,005 of OX451738.1, read as the reverse complement.
CAAATTTTACCATATTTTTCATTGAGGACTTTATATTGACAAACCAGTCTTTCCTTCCAGACATATGTGATGAACATCTTGAATCCAAGTACCATTGGTCCTTGAATCTATCTTCACCTTTTGTTGTGACCATCAGTATCATCTCTTCTTCTTCTTCTTCATGTTTTACAAGCTTTGCATCACTTTCTTGATTCTTTCGTTTTTCTGGACAATCACTCGAATAGTGACCATACTTCTGACAATTCTAACATTGAATGTGACTCTTATCAGGTTTTCGACCACCACCTCTTCCTCTATTTGCAATTCCACCTCTTTGGTTGCCTTGGTATGGTCTTCTTTGATTCGACACGTTTCCTTCGATTTGGTTTCCTCTACCATTTGATTTATTGTAGCCACCTCTACCTCTTTCGAAACACTTTCCTTTGCCTTTGGTCTCTTTTGCTGAATGTGCCTGCAAGGCCACATCACTCTTCGATTTTCCTGCAGCTCTTTCGTTCATTCTTTGTTCATGAGATTCAAGCGTCCCTTGAAGCTCTTCCTTTATCAATTTCGACAAGTCTTTCCCCTCTTCTATCGCCACCACTATGTGGTCGAACTTAGGAGCTAAAGATCTCAAGATCTTCGAAACAACAACTCTTGTTGTTAACGCTTCTCCACATATCTTGATTTGATTTACTAGTTTTGTAACTTTAGTGAAGAAATCAGACATGCTTTCACTGTCTTCCATCTGAAGGAGTTCATACGTCCATTTGTGAGTTTGTAACCTCACTTCTTTCACCTTCTCAGCGCCTCCAAAAGACTTCTCAAGGATCTCCTAAGCTTCTTTTGCAGATTCTGAATCACTAACTTTTTCGAAGTTGTCTGGGCTGACACATTGATGAATTATAAATAATGCTTTATAACTCAGCTTCTCAGATTCTGTGTATTTCTTCTTTTCTTCTTCTGTAGCGTTTTCTCCAAGCGCTTCGACTCCACCTTTTACAAGGTCCCAAAGACCTTGACACCTGAATAAGACTTTCATCTATTTGCACCAATTCTCATAGTTGTCAACTTTCAGAATTGGTAGCGTTGCTGGATAGTTTGCATTCCCATAATTTGTCATCGTGAATTCTTCAATCGTTCTTGATTGACACTTCCCTCGAATCGAAACAAAAGCTCTTGATACCAGATGTTGGAAACTCACCGAAGTCTATGATGAATTTCTACCACAATAACAATTTAATTATGAGACAAACAAAGAAAAGAAGACAAGACAAATAATTTCTGCAAAGTTTCTCTCTGCTCACAAACTGTGAAAACTTTATTATTCACTTTGCAATTCCAAAATACTGTGAATGACTTGCTTGACTTGCTTACAAAAATAAGGGTTACTCCCTCTATTTATAACTGAGCTTACACCCAAAGCTCAAAGGCCAAAATATCTTTTTGTTACTAAATCAAATCTAATTTATTCTAGATTTAAATCAAATCTATTTAAATCTAAAACAAATCAAATCTTTTCAACACATAGTTTCGATACACTGAATTACAATTTAACATTTTTGCTCTTAAGTTTGATATGCACAAGTTAGAGGTAGTTCATAGTTTAATTTTTAAATATATGATTTTTCAACATGTTGTATTTTAGAAATGTCCCATTACCATAAAAATCATGCAGTAAGGAAAAATCAGGTAGAAGAAGAGACACGACAGCTATCACGCTTTTATCCCATAATTAAGGTACACATCAAAGTTAACACAATTTTCCTACATAAAATATGTATTATGAAAACTTGATGGAAAGGATTGCATGGTTAAGGCTAATGTTGAATTTTATTTATTTTGTCTTTCCTGATTCATTTCCAAAAGGATGAACTTATTGTTTCATCTAATTTCCGAAGAACCAGAGATAGGTTATTTGAAGATAACAATTACAATTCATGTTGTAAATATGCGGTTATTTCATCAATAAAAAATATACGTGATAGAATATTTTGATGTATCACTAATTTTTATTATTGTGATTAATAATTTCAAAACATAAATCTCAATATTTTGACAATGGTGTTGTCCCATCTAAATTTCCTACATATTATGTTGTCAAGAGGAATACCCACCTTTTTTTGTTGATGTGAGACATCTTTATTTTCTTTGTTGATTATTATTTTATTTAAATAGTATATATGAACTTGAATTTTATCATTGGCAAGAATTATTCAAATTGTTTTTAGTTGTCTAAAATGAACTATTTCAACCAGAGTTTAACTTCTATACTTTTGTTTAATGGATTATTTATCAAAATAGACTTGAATCTAAACTATTGATTTAACTTTATATATGGAAACAAATTTATATACGAGAACGAATTTACTGTTCATTCAAATAATTAAAAATTATATACAGAAATAAATTTATTATTGATTCAAATATTTTTATAAATAATGTTAAAACTGAATTATTTTTTAATTATTTATGTTATTAATATTTTTTATTTTTGTAAGTGAGAACAAACTTCTTATTGATCAAAATATTTTTTATAAATAATGTCAAAATAAAAGTAATATTTACATACGGGAAAAAATATTTTTATAGGTAGAAAAATTATATTTATGATCTAAATATAAATAAAAAATATGTATTTTAAAAAAAATAATAAACTCTTTTGATTATACAATTTTGTTTTTCTTTCTTTTCATTATTAATATTATTTTTTCAAAACAAATGCGTGTAACACACACCAGTATCCGTGCGAACACACGGGTATCCCACTAATGTGTTTTTAAAGCTTGTTTCGAAGTCTCTAATCTCTTATTTAAATTCTCATTTGACTCTTTAAGTAGAACTATATCATTTACAAAAAAAAACATGTATCTCAGTGCTAACTCTTGGATGTGTTTCGTGAGTACTTTCAAAATTAAAGTCAAAAGGTAGAGACTAAGGATTGAACATTGATGCATACCTATTGTAATAAAAAGCTGAAGAATTCTTGTTTAGAATTGAACGTGTAACTTGTTCTTATAATGTAACTTAATTTGTCATATTATAATGTTCTAGATCAGATTGAAATTATATGTTTAATGAGCATTGATGAAATAAGCATTTCATCTAATTTATAATAAACTCAGTGTATATATCGCAACGGTTGTTTAAAACAACTGTTAAATATTTTGCATTAAAGCATATCACAACAGTTGTTTGGAGTAACCGTTGTGATAGGTAACATGCTACTTAACTTATAATCACGGTTGCATGACTGTGGTGAAAAATATCATACATATAATTATCCCTTACCTTACAACAGTTGGTCAGGCGTTGTGATATCCCTTTTCCAACAGTTGTGGTATTGCTTTTCTGTGATAGTGTAATAGTATGATTCATAAGCTTAATCCCCCATTATAATTTGCACAATTTTCTACATCATCCTTGTACTTATAAATTCTTCTCCATTCATTTAGTATTTTATTTGACCGCATAATTTCATTAAATTTTTTGGTGAGCCATACAATTCCTTTATCTGGAAGAATTTTTCACACTTCAATATGTATGTTGTCAGGCTCAACTTTCTTTTTGTTACTCATCCTTATCAACGCTTCTTTTACCTCTTATTTATAAATTTTTTTTGAAAGGATATATATATATATATATATATATATATATATATATATATATATATATATATATATATATATATATATATATATATATATATATATATATATATATATATATATATATATATATATATATATATATATATATATATATATATATATATATATATTTGTGTGTGTGTGTGTGTGTATGTGTGTGTGTGTGTGTTTTCGTGCATAGAACATATATTCGGCTGGCTTCTTCTCTGAAGGTGATGAAAGACACAGAAGTAGGTTTGTAAGATTATTGGGGATTTGAGAGCCCCTTATATTGTATTCCTTCTTTGCATCATTAAGATCCTTAGTTAATGAGTGACTCTTGAGTTCCATAACCATATAACCTCCATCGTCTCCATGAATGAAGGTGATTAAAGTTGTGTAACACTGCAGTAAATGCATCGTCGGAGATTACAAGCATTAATGAACCGAGTTGATGTCCGGCTATGGGCATGTGGTCTCGGTTACCAACCTTATTCGGGTCTAGGGTATATACAGGCTTCTAGCCAGAGGTAAGATAACCGTCCGGTACTCCTTAGCTGAGTTGCACCCCGGGCTCCTTCTCCGACTACCAACTTAATCATCTCTTTCATCGATTATACTACCCGGTCGGGCCTAATATTTCTGGGATGTACATAAGCCCCCCGAATTCAAATTCTTTCTGCAAGGATGTAGTGCTTGGTCACTAAGTCACAGATGATATTGAAGGCACCCTGGGTTGCACCTTGTTCCCTTATCCTTTCATATGTGGCGTAAAATTAAGAGTCATCATTTTCTCTTTCCTAGAGTAATGATGACGTGCACCTAAACTTTTGTTCATAGGGTGATGTTTTCTTCTCCTAGTGCACTTCTTATTGGGCTCTATTAAAACCCTATTTTCTTCTTTCCTTTTTCTATCTTTGCCTTTTAGATTATGGTTACCCTAAGGGAGTGTGATGATGAGGGAAATATTGTAAGACTCTCTAAGGCCGAAGAGGTGAAGGGTGCTTTAGGTCAAGAGGAGTTCAATCAGATCACAAGGAAAGTCTATAGTTTTACCCTCACTTCTTTGAGTGATTTTGACTGCGAATCTTCCTCCTCAGGTTTTGTAGAGTTTCTGATGGAAGCATCTACTCCCTTCGACCTTGAAGTCATGGGTTACAAGAATATCGTGCTTGACGATATGGAGATCCCCAAACATATCGGTCATTAATAAGGGTCTCCTTGACTGAGGAATAAGGTGATGTTATCCTAGAGTCATATGTCTCGGGAGAACGTGTGTGTATACTCTATCGGAAGACCACTGATGAAGATTTCTTTTACTTTTATGCCAGGGTTTTGGAGGATTTCAGAATCTGTATACCCTTTACCGATTTTGAGGCCCACGTACTGAAGGCCATGAACATCGTGCCTTCGCAAATTCATCCTAACAGTCGGGGCTTCATAAAGGTCTTTGAGATAGTCTGTGAGGCGATGAACATGCTCCTGAGGATCAGTTTTACCGTCATAATCTGTCAGCGACAGTAACTTGAAGTTTTCTGGGAATTGATCATCCCAGATGGCTTGAGACAATGGCTGAGGATCTAGGAGTTTCACTTCTGGTTGTTCATCTCCTAGGATTTAAAGTTGTAAGTTAGCGATAATGTCCTGCAGAGTCTCGTTCTGCTATCTCAGAGCCTCCACCATGGCTAACAATTGCGCCATGTCCGGGGGATCTCCTTCAGATGACATTCTGGTGAAAGAGTGTTGAAGTGTGGCCTAGGATAATTTTAGCAAAGCCCCACAGTAGGCGCCAATGTTCTTGCGTTGAACAAATATTCGACCGACTTCCTCTCTGAAGGTGAGGAAAGCCACAAAAATAGGTTTGTACGATTATTGGAGATTTGGGAGCTACGTCAATGGTGCGTATTGTCCCAAGAAAGGTGTCTTGCTTATCCCTCTTGTGGGAGCCCCTAATATAGTATTCTTCTTTGTGTCATCAAGATACTTAGTTAATGAGAGACTCTTGAGTTCCATAACCATATAACCTCCAGCGTCTCCATGAATAGAGGTGATTAAAGCTGTGTAATGTTGTAGTAAATGCGCCGTCGGAGGTTACGGGCATTAATGAACTGAGTTGATGTCCGACTATGGGAATGTGATCTCGGTCACCAACCTTATTCGGGTCTAGGGTATATACAGGCTACTATCCGGAGGTACGATAACCGCCCGATACTCCTTAGCCGAGTTGTACCTCGAGCTCCTTCTCCGACTACTAACTTAATCATCTCTTTCGTCGATTATACTACGCGGTCGACCCTAATATTTCTGGGATGTACAATATATATATATATATATATATATATATATATATATATATATATATATATATATATATATATATATATATATATATATATATATATATATATATATATATATATATATATATATATATATATATATATATATATATATATATATATATATATATATATATATATATATAGGTTGGCCAGATCCTTGGCAACCAACTTATAAAGAGACCGAACTAGAGAAATCGGTCTACACTCACCTAAGGAACTAAGATTCTTAACTTTAGGATCCTGAGTCACAAAGTATGAGGAAAAACTCTTAGGAAGAGAAGCAAAACTAGTAATTATATTTTTTACCATCTTCTTTAATGTTGATCCTTCTAGAGTCTGGTGAGGTATCATATCTTTCATTAAATAAATTATAGAAATACATCTTCCACACATTCTTTATATCTTTTTCCTAAACCAATACTTTGTCCTCTTCATCTTTAAGACACTTTATTTGATCCAAATCCCTTGTCTTTCTTTCTCTTCCTTTACCAAATCTATATATAAATTTCTCTCACTTTCCTTGGTTGATAAAGTTTGGTATAATCTGTCAAAAGATTGAGTTCTTTATTTACCCATCTCCTTCTTGGTCTCGTTCTTAAATTCTTATACTTTTCCCAAGTTTCGATATTTTTACACCTAGACCATTATCTAAAACAATCATTTTTTACTAATTTTTCTCTGAACACTTCCATTCCACCACCACAATTCTTTACCATTTAGTTCAAAACCTCTTGATTCTCCCAACATCTCTTTGCCAACTTTTTAAATCTCTTTGACAATCTTACTTCACACGCCATTTTCACTTTCTTGTTGTTGTCCAAATCCTGCCTCCAAAATTTTATGTTGGAAACTTTATTTCACCCTTTAAATGCCCTCACTTGATCTGTGATGTTTCCATGTGACTTCTTTTCTTTGATTTCCTCTTGATTCTTACATTCATAACAAATACTCTATGTTGGATAGTCTAGCTCTCTTACAATAATTTTATAGTCCAAACAAATCTTTCTATTCGACTTCCCAATAAGAAAGAAATCTATCTGAGAATATATCACCCCAGAGTTATATGTGATAAGATGTCTATCACTTTTCTTAAACCAGATATTAGTTATAATAAGATCGAAAGCCGACGAAAAATTCCAAGATGGATTTGTCCTCCACATTTACCTCTTTGAGACCATATCTCCATGCTACGCTCCATACATGTCAATTTCGATTCCCTTATAGAATAAACTTTTCTCATTGGAGTATACCCTGAAGTAAGCCTTCTAAATTCTCCCAAATTTTTACCTTAAGGCGTTATGCTAACCCAATCTGAGGTGCATAAGCACTAATAATATTAAAGGTATCTTAATCCTCTGCAAATTCGAGATTGTGATTCGATCTCTTACTCTTTTCATATCTATTCCTTCTTCCACTCCTCATCCACAATAATTTTCACTCTATTTCTCAATAACTTTGTCGCTGTACCATTTCTTTTACCTTTCACTTGTCCACTTAGTTTTTTGTAGGCACATGAAATTGATCTTATTCCGAACCATAATGTTCATTGTTTTCAAATATTTTTCAGTAAGCGTGTTTGTATTCCATGAATCCTACTTTTATGAAGTAACTTTTTTATCCACACCCGTTCACGAAAATGTGGAAACCCTTACTTAGTTTTCATTGTATCTAAGGAGAAATGTAGCGTCCCTTTCTCTTTTGACACCGTATTCAAGCCATAAAGCGCGCTGCTTTCAAGCAACGATCTATCATTTACATTATTTTATAATTGATTCATGTCATAAAGATTCAACAAAGTTTTATGTTGATTGTGAAACGAATCCGACACTTAGTGCTTTAGACCCATGTTCTTAAAGATGCTAGATGTCCTGAATCATGAACAGAGCCGCGATTTTGCGATGATCATGTGCTGTATCAGAATCAGTTAAGTGAAATCTGTGCTGGCAGTGTAGCCTCTTAGCGTGTACCTCAATGATCTAGTCCATCAGCGAAGTGGACCTCAGCCCCATGACAGAATATATTCACCAAGCAGTTGCATTCTTATCCATTTCAGAAGCTTCTTGAACTCATGTCAAAGTGGTGTTAACTGATGTATACCTTACTTTATTTTTCAGTTATTTTCTATTGATGACAGTTAGTGGTAGTTATAGGAAATTCAGTTCATATACACTTTAACTTTACACACAAACTTCCTTCTCCTTTTTTCTTCATTACTCTTGTTCATGAATTATCCTTTTCAGATTTGATTCCTTCATTGATACAAGAAAAACATTTATCTTACACTTTTACTAACAAGAAAATGGTGTAAAGATAAGTGCTCTTACTATTGCAACATATAAGATACGATGTTTTCACTTATCTATAACTTGATGTCACCTTTTCAATAAGGTGATAGTAACTAATGCATTTAAGTGTTAAACTTTTTCTCTGCAATTTCCAAACAGCAATGTAGCTTTTCTTGGTGGTTTCCATTTTATCCATTTCTTTTTAAAAGTGAAACCAAAACACTTTTGCAAAACATAAAGCAAACAAAAGAGAAGTGAAAAAAAGGTTAATGCATGGCAAGGTACTAACAACTCCATGCACGTGTTTCATTCAACACATCCTTTTAACCTTTTCATTTATTGAACAATATTGAGTCCACTTAATTAGAAGCTTCATTTCACATTTTTTTCCATCTTAATTACTAAACCATGCATATATTCGTTTGTTTATTAATATGAAACATGGTACAATTAAGGTGGTGAGAGGAATGTAGTGACGAAAAAAGCACACATGAGTGTGGTTGATCAATTAGGAATAGTTGTTGGGAGTGGAAAATTCTGAGTTGGACTTGGACTACTTTTCCTATTTTCACACTCACTTTCCATTGTCTTTTTCTTTAGTGTTTTGTCAATATTTTTTTATCAACTATCATAATAACAATAATAATGTGAACTATAATACTACTGTCAATTATTTCTGATTTATTATTCAAAGTTCAAACCAATTGTATTTCTTTATCATTATCAGAATATTCTTTAAACAAGTTGCATTATATTAACAGTTAGAGAATTAGCTTCTGATTAAATAAGAGATTGTACAATAAAGCCAGCTGCCGAGGATCCATTTTGCTAAATCAAGTGGATTGCATTATAGAGTGTTTCAATTACAGTACTGGTTTTTGATGTTACAGTAATCAAATGACAATGTTGTTGAGAAGTATGGTAGAGTTGAACAAAAAAATGTGCATAAAATGATAGAATGATAGATTTTTAAATTGGTAGTAAGAACAAGTTGAAGAATTTATGATACACATGTATGAATAGCAAGTACAGAAGACACACTTGACCCCATAGTTGAGACTTGAGAAGAGCCCAAGGCCTCATAGAGAGAAGCTTGTACCACCAGCCCATATGAAAGAGAGATTTTATCCTGCTACCCTCTACTTTGATCTGACACCACCACATATCATATGTATTTATCATTTTAACCATGTAAATTATTAAAACTCATTTTACAAAACTATTGGACCATTTCGCAAAACATCTCACGATTACCGGATTTTTTAAAACAAATTACTAGATATTTCAAAATTCTGAGTAATAAGTAATAGTTTTTACCTCATTTTTTAGTTTATACAGTTTTTTTTTTTTTTTTTTCAGTTTTACAGATTTTTGAAAATATCCGATGAAAATACATATTATATATGCAATTTTATTGGATTTAAAAAAACATCGATAAAAACAAATATATTTTTTCGGATTTTTTGAAAAATCCGATAAAAATACATACACTATATCAGATTTTTTGAAACAACTGATAAAAATGCATGCATTTTAATCGGACTTTTTAAAAAAATGCGGAAACAAGTATGGTTTATACTTGATTTGTCAAAAATTCGGGAAAATATGGGAATTTTTATCTATTTTTTCATTAAAATTGGGAATAGTCATAGTGTTACCAGATTTTTCAAAAAATTCGGTAGATTAAATAATCATGTTTTTTTCAGTGAATATTAGATGGAACAATTACTTCTCGGCAGCATGATAGAGTTGAGGTTGATGTATGTATTGAGGGCTCGTGCGAGGAGAGATGACATAAAGGCTTTGTATATCCGGGCGGGGGGAGTAACACCTACCGATTCTCACAAGAGGCAGTTGGCAGCTGACCAGTTTCGTGCACCCCGCAATATACAGTGTAGAGGATCTAGACCTCTTATTGGATGGACGAGAGATGATGAGGCAGTTGATGTTCAAGCAGCAGTTCAAGATGACATGCAAATGGTGCCGAAGACAGAGGTGCCACATCCTTTTGAGACGACAGAGGTGCCTCATTCTTCTGAGACGGAGGCTCTGACTGCTATAGAGATTTCTCCGCGGAAGACTATTGAGGTGTCCGCTATGGATGATGTATAGGTACTCCTCTGCTTGAGACAAAGACCACTGCTTCGGCTTCGACCGAGCCATTTGTACAAATGGATGAAGGTTTTCCTGGAGGGCCCAATGACTATTATGTGCTCAGTGGTTTATGTCGATCATGTGACATTTAGATTATTGCAAGGCGAGGTTTGTATATGATATACGAATGATGTCACTTTATTTTTTATTCATACTTTTGACTTTGTTTGTTACATGACTGACTACTGCTGAAGGTACCCACCCACGAGAGGAAGTTGAAGAAGTTCTTAGATGTCTTGATGTCGGGAGATCAGGGCGATTGTCGAAGACAAATCTCATTTCACTTATGGATTGTTTGTGACCATGCTCGACGGTCAACTATTGACGTTCTTTGTTGAGTGATGGTATAAGGAGAGAATTTTGTTCCATCTTCCATTTAATGAGATGACGATTACCTTGGATGGTGTCTCTGCTCTGTTCCATCTTAGAGATGGCTTAGTTATTATTTATTTAAGATATTACTTATCGCATCACTTAAGGACAAGTGATGATTCAAGTTTGGTGTGTGATAACTCATTATTTGTGAGATATTTGTGATTCAAGTTTGGTGCATTGTATTTTTCTTTCTCTGTAGTAAAGTTATGGAGGTTGAGCTATTCTTCTTTCTCCCTTTGAGCTTGTTTCAAAGCATTATTTAAATCGTCTATTTTTTCTAAGGACATAGGTGGAGAATCTAAGACATCTGGCTACTCAGGATCCACGTCAAATGGTAACTTAACAACTTGCAGCCTATCCAAAACACATCGAGTGTAAGACTCTTTCGTCACACCATTCTTCCTTTCAGCCTTTCTTTTCACTACACCAAAAAAGACCTACGAAAGCGCTTTTTTTGGCCTTTAAAAGCGCTTAAAAGCGCTTTCTAAGGTGGCGCTGCTAAAGGTTTTAGCAGCGCTTTTTGTTTAATGAAAAGCGCTCTCATAGGTCTACTTATGACAACGCTTTTTCTAAAAAGCGCTCTCTTAAGTACCCTTATGGCAGCGCTTTTTCCAAAAAGCGCTCTCTTAAGTAGGCTTTTGGCAGCGCTTTTTCTAAAAAGCGCTCTCTTAAGTAGGCTTTTGGCAGCGCTTTTTTATGAAAAAGCGCTTTCATTGGTGGCGCTTTTTTTGGAAAAAAGCTTCCATAGGTTGTCTTTTAGCAGCGCTTTTTCTTGGAAAAGCGCTGTCATAGGTCTACCTATGAAAGCGCTTTATGTGAAAAAGCGTTGTCATAGGTCTATCTATGAAAGCGCCTTTCTCCAAAAAGCGCTTTCATAGGGTGTTTTTTTAGAGGTATTATTTATATCATTCATATCCCTGCATTGTTTGCCATAACCTGTAATTCATAAATAGCGGTAATGCATTGTAATTCCGATACCCCGTTCTCGTACTCTTTCGACAATCGATTGGAATACAACCGTGTCTTATCCATGGTTTACGGTTTCTGAGTCAAAACCAATACTCAATATAACAAAACCAATACTCAATACTTTTCACTAAATTCATTTTATTCTATCAACTACTTTAGTACACAAGTATAACACAAGAAACCATAAACAAGAAACTATCATTGCTCAAAATCAATCATAAATTATGTTTGTATCTCAAATTATATATAAACCATTGTTATCTGTATTCTAACTCAAAGTCAGTATTACAAAATCAACTCTAACAACAACTAAACCAGTCCTTATATTATTCTCTGCTCAATAAAATATTGACACAACTCCTCTTTGGTTTCTTCCAACTGAAGTTTCGTGTAATATGCACATTTGTACTCATCGAAGTACTACATAAGAAAACATAATATGCATGATTTAGTTAAAAGTAAAAAATTATATGGAATATCCGAGAAATAATAAAACAAATTCTAAGTTATAAATTCATACCGTGACTGGAATCTCTATTTGATTCAGTTGAATGATTTCTTTGATAAACCGCATAACGAAGTATCCGCAATCTATATCGTTTTGTTGTTGAGGACACTACATAGAAAAACAAATAAGAATATATAGTTGTATTGTTTTATCAAATAGCGCAAATATTATAATCAAAATAGTGGAAATTAATATACCTGCACTTTGATCCAATTAATATTGTTTGATTTAGACCGTCGTACCCGAGCTTCTCTTTGACACCGGAATACTTGTATCGCTCTAACAAAATTAAAAATATATATTTAGAACAATGTCACAGAAATAATTAAATACATAAATACACATAAATATTTAGAATAATCTCACTTACGTATCAATCATTAACTTCATATCCGGATAATTTGTCCAATCACCATCAACCGAATTCAGATAATAGACCACTTCTTTTATAGGATCGATAGCAACCAACAACCAGTGACGTCTATAAATTAAAACAACAGTTTAGAAGAAATTTTTCTACGCAAAAATTACAAATATTAAAATGAATTTAGAATGAAAATCTAACCCTGTAGGAATAGTATTATACGCCCAAAGATATAGGCTTTCTGTACTGCCAGTTGCCATGAATCTTTCGACTAAGTGCTCTCTTACTGAATCCGGTTCCCTACCAATTGTCGCTCCGCTGACACGGGAGGAAGACACAAAATGGAATCTGTTTGACAATTGATTCCCGCGCATCAATTTGTCATATAAGAGCCTTAAATAGAAACATAATTAATATTAGAGTATATTCATTGAAAATGTTTAAAAAAGATTTCAGCTAATTACATAATATAAAGATGGGGTTACCGGATGTATGCATGCATAATACTGACGCCCAATTCTTTATGACGGAAAATTTGTTCCACGTCCTCATGTCCAATTATTTCTGTGCAAGGAAAACCAAAAATACCTTGATCCATATCAATTTGACGAATACCACCATCCATCAAATTTGTTGTTCCCACTATTGTTTCAAGACACTGCCGGTATCGAGGGAAAAATCTAGTAGGCACCCTTTTCTTGGGTGGTACGCCAATGATTTCCTGGCTCACTTGTTGTGACCCATGAAAAGGTACCTAAAAATCATATAAACTCGGTTAAATTATAAAATTATGCAGTTTTTTATTCGGATCATATAATTAACACTTTAAACGTACCTCTTTTGGTGATACGTCAGACTCGTCGTGCCGCAAAATCCCTTTACCCTTAGATGCGGGTGTTGTAGGAGTCTATAATTACTGTGGAAATAACTGAGGTCAGAACTGACAGTTGAAGACTTAAAGATTCATAATTGTTTTCAACATACCTGATCATCTATGAAAATGAGGTCGGATGGCCATGCAACAAAAGATCCAATTGCATCTCGCAGCAATGTGGTCTCAGCAACAATGTCAGGTACCGGCAGCAATGCATCCATATCTAAAGCAATGTCAAACGATACTTTCATGTGACCATCCGAAAGAGGTCTATTATGAAGTAAATCTCCCGAACTGTTATGGACTTTTCCCTTGCCAACTAGTCGATAAGTCGGTGACGATAGGTAGAGCTGGCAAGATGAAATGCCCTAAACCAATAATAACCGTTAGAAGTGACTAAAAATATTCTATAGTAATAACGGATATATATTGAAAATTACCTCGGGAAATTTATGCTGAAAGTTGATACTAGCTTTGTCACTAGTTTCTTTCAAGTGTGAACTGCTCTTTTCCGCCATATATCTCTCTTTATCCTTCTGCAATTCACGAACTTGAGCTTGTAAATCCTGCAATGTTTGCATCACTTCTGCATTGCTAGGATTTCTTCTCCTTGGATGCTTATACAAAGAGGTTGGAGTCACACCATGACCTTTACCCCTCACCCGACCCGGATACTCAGCAATATTTAGTGCTCGACTAAGTACGCTCCTGGTATCGTGAGGATCCTCACCTGGGGATACCGATTGGGACAAGGTCTCCTGTAATTCAATTACATATAAAAAATTATTAGTGGAGATAAAAAATTACTTAAATATTAATAAACATTAATTGATTTAACTAAAGACACAATCTTATACTTACACATTCATCATACACATGTTGAATATCGGGATTAACAGCTTGATCCTTGCCCACACGGGCTTCCTTCCACAACAAATGTGTCGGTAGTGATGTTGCGTCACTTTTCGTCTCTTCTAACTACACAATGACAGAGGTCTTAAGATCATCATCTATATAACACATTGAGAGAATTAATAAGATCGTAGAGTTTATATTTACTTACAATTTTTTCCTCTAAGCGAGCATATCCCAAACGCCCTTTTTTGTATGGATATGCGGGTTTTGACGCTCTCTCGTGATTTATAGCACTCACTTTCTTGAAATTCTCACCTCTTCTTTGGCCTACAAAACCAACCCATTCTTCAGGTGTAATGAAGTTCTCATACTTCTTTGGACGTTCCGGATCCTCTTCAAGAAAATTTCCTTCATCATCTTTAAGATACTTGTTGGTTAAAAATGTTCTCCACCCTCTGTGTCTTTTTCCAGCCAAACCCATTATATACTTTTTACGGGTATCTTCAATGTTAAAAGACCTCTACAAAAAAACATACGCATAAAGTGTGTTAGTAAAAGAAATTTAAACACATATTATCGTCAAGATAAAGAAAATAACAAAAACCATATATGTACCTTTATCTCAGTCCAAACTTTCTCCTTAGCCTCATCCAACTCTCCTCTTTTCCATCTAGGAGTGGTGATCGGAATGTGTATACGAACAAGCGTACCAATGTAGCTTGTCAACTTTGCAGCATTAGACCCAATTAATTGGTCATTATCATTCCATTCTACATTATAGGTTACTCCTCTATCTCTATCACGTATGATTCCCCTCATAATAGTAATACCTCGTGTAATATCTTTTTCTGAAGTATTTTCTTGAGTATTTTCAAGAGCATTTTCAGGAGCATTTGCATTATCTTGATTACTAGCCATTTGACCTGTAATAATGAAAAAAAATAAACATGAAATGTCAAATAAAAATGAAATGACAAATATAAAAATGAAATGACAAATAAAAATGAAATGGCAAATTAAAATGAAATGACAAATATAAAAAAGAAATGACAAATAAAAATGAAATGGCAAATTAAAATGAAATGACAAATATAAATGAAATAGCAAATAAAAATGAAATGATAAATATAAAAATGAAATGACAAATAAAAATGAAATGGCAAATTAAAATGAAATGACAAATATAAAAATGAAATGGCAAGTTATATATACTATTACCCTTTTCACTAAGGTCTCTTTCTTTTCTTGGTAGGAATGTGTTCTACTCGTCTCTTAACAACGCGGACAGTTGGATTGATCCAAATACCCTCATTATGATCGTTTCTAATACATGATTCAGTATCATTTTGATCAGTTATGGTTAAAGATTCAATGTCAACACCAATATCACTTTGATCTCCAATGCTTTCATCAATTACTTTGTTAGATAGTAGCACTATAGACCATTTCGTACTTGTCGGATCATTGACATAGAACACTTGTTTAGCTTGAGAGGCTAGAATGAAAGGCTCATCTTTGTACCCCACCCTATTAAGATCCACTTGCAAAAAACCTGACTTATCCATTCGTATGCCATTATTATTTTCAACCCACTTGCAACCAAATATAGGAATCTGAAACTTCTCGTAATCAAACATCCAAATGCGCTCGATAACCCCAAAATATGACAGGTTTGCAAATTTTGGGTTTAAGTCCTTCACACTTGATATATGCATTGCTTCAGCGATCAAGGTGACACCACTATTTTGCATAGTACTTTTGTCATCCTGTTCTTTGGTATAAAATGTGTATCCATTAATTGCATATGCGCTATAAGAAAACACAATTAAACTTGGACCGTATGCTAAACATCTCAATCTTTCTGTTACTAAAGCATGATCTGAACGATACTTTGAATAAATATGTTCCTTAAACCATGGTATGAAACTTCGATTGTGCTCTCGTACAATCCAATTCTCATTTCTATTCGGATTTAAACCTCGAAGAACACCCTTGTGAATTTCAACATACGGCTCAACTTCAAGCTCATTATGCAGAACATACAAATGCACTTGATCCCGTTCGACCATTGATACTGTCACAACTTTATTTCCAATTAGCTTCTTACCTTCTTTTTTTTCAATAATGTGAGATTTGGGGAGTCCAATTGATTGAACATTTGACAGATATTCAGTACAAAACTCAATCGCTTCTTCAACAATATATCGTTCAGCAATACAACCCTCTGGTCGACTTAGGTTTTTCACATACCCTTTTAATATTTTCATATAACGTTCAGTAGGGTACATCCATCTCATATAAGCTGGTCCGCACAGTTGTGTCTCTTTGACAAGATGAACGAAAAGATGAACCATTACGTCAAAAAACGAGGGAGGGAAATATATTTCAAGATCACACAAAGTAACAACTATTTCTTTTTGCAATGTTGGTAAGATCTCAGGATCGATCACCTTGCTGCAAATTGACTTGAAGAAAAAACACAGTTTAGTTATTGCGCTTCTTACTTTTTCTGGAAGAATAGAACGTATACCTATCGGTAGAAAATGTTCCATTATAACATGGCAATCATGCGTCTTTAAACTCTTTAACTTGAGGTCTTGCGTAGACACAAGTCTTCTAATATCTTATGAGTAGCCTTCTGGAACTTTAACCTCACTTAGGAACTTACACAATATTTTTTTCTCCTTTCTGGATAGAGTGTAAACAGCAGGTGGTAGATATGTTCGTGTTCCTTTTTTCACGGGTCCCAATTCAGTTCTTATTCCCATCTCTACCATGTCCTCCCTTGCTTTAAGACCATCCTTAGACTTCCCTTTTATATTGAGTAACGTACCAATAACACTGTCAAATACATTTTTTTCAATATGCATAACATCAAGAAAATGTCTTACGTACAAAGATTTCCAATATGGCAATTCAAAAAAAATCGACCTCTTCTTCCACCCACCTGTAACAACTTTATGTGCAAAAGGCTTGCCAAACTGAATACTCACATCTTTCACCTTTTCAAATAATTGATCACCTGTCAATCCAAGCGGAGCTCTACGTTGTTCGGTATCTCTGTTGAACGCTTTTCTCCATCCACGATATTGATGTTTAGAATTTAAGAATCTACGATGACCGAGAAAGACATTCTTCTGACAAAGTTTCAATCGCATCGTATCGGTTCCATCTTCACAGATAGGACACGCTTTTTCACCTTTAATGATATACCCGGATAGATTTCCGTAGGCTGGAAAATCGTTAATTGTTCCAAACAACATCGCCCTCAAGTTGAAACTTTCTTTCCTATACCCATCATAAACCTCCACACCGTTCTCCCACAAAATCTTCAAATCTTCGATTAAAGGTTCCAAATATACGTCTATGTCATTTCCTGGTTGTTTAGGCCCAGAAATTAACATAGATAACATCATGTACTTACGCTTCATACATAGCCACGGAGGTAGGTTATAAATCATAAGAATTACAGGCCATGTGCTATGCGAGATACTTTGAATACCGTGTGGGTTCATTCCATCAGTAGACAATGCCAAGCGAAGGTTTCTTGCGTCTTTTCCAAATTCAGGATAATCATTATCAATTTTCATCCACTGTGGTGAATCTGCCGGATGTCGAAACTTTCCATCAACAATTCTTTCA
The DNA here is from genome assembly GCA_948472305.1 of Vicia faba. Lineage (NCBI taxonomy): Eukaryota > Viridiplantae > Streptophyta > Magnoliopsida > Fabales > Fabaceae > Vicia > Vicia faba. The sequence goes on along the minus strand of OX451738.1, from coordinate 861,860,029 downwards.
TCTGCATGCCAAGTTAAATGTCTTGAATCGGTTTCACTACGATACATCCGTCTAAATCTCGGAATTATAGGAAAATACCATAAGACTTTTGCCGGAGACAACTTTTTCTTATATTGAGGGGCACCGCATTTAGGACACTCATTTAACGATGCATACTCGTTTCGAAACAAAACACAATCTTTTGGACAGGCATGCATCTTGTCATAGCTCATGCCAATAGAGTACAACATCTTTTTGGCCTCATACGTTCGATTGGGGAGAACATTATCCTCTGGTAGCATATCTTTCATAAGGGCTAATAACTCTGTGAAACTTTTATCCGACCATCCATTGCCCGCCTTTAAGTTGTACAACTTTAATACCGCAGACAATCTTGTGAATTTTGTACAACCATTATACAACGGTTTCTCTGCATCGCTTACCAACCTCTCGAACATTTTGGGACAATCATTAAGATCTTCTTCAAGCGCTTCTGCAATCTCTTCAACTCGATCATAATCGTATGTATCTGTGCCATTGTCTTTGAAGCATAGGTCCTATTATCCCCCGATTCATCATTCCTGTCACTTTTCTCACCATGCATATTCCAACATGTATAACTTCTATCAATTCCATACCGTATTAGATGCGATGCCAACTGAACCGCGTCAACCCGATTCCCATAACAGCAACACAAACAAGGACATGTCATTCGACCGGGGTCTTCGGCGTGCGCAATAGCAAACTTAACGAATTCCGATACCCTGTTCTCATACTCTTTTGACAATCGATTGGAATACATCCATGTCTTATCCATGGTTTACGGTTTCTGAGTCAATCTGAGCTAAACAAAAACTTAACTTAATCAATTTGTCGAACACTTGGTGTGAAATTAATTTTAATCAGATTTTTCTTTGGTTTTGTTGATATGAAAAATCAATTGCAATTTTATAGATTACAATCAACTCAACAAAAAATTGTTTAAAATATTATTGATAAGAAAATTATCTCAATATGTTGATTGCACAATCAATGAATTCACAATTTACAATAAAAATGAGTGAAAGAGAAGGAGAGATAAATTTGTTTAAGGAGTTCTCCTATCGATCTAAGGGCACACCTTCCCTTAATTTCAATGAAATTGAGATAATAAAAATTAACTTAAAAGAAAAAAAATTGAATTTACACATAATTTGCGACATTTATTGAAAAAGTGCCCTAATCCATTATCTACGACGATTTTTGCGGCCGTAAGAGCCAACCGTCGTCAATTTTTTGGTTATGTAAAGGCAAAATATATAGAATCCCTTGGGTGGAAGGTACAAGTCACATTTCATGTCTTACGGCGGTCATAAGAACCGACCTCGCTCAAATTCCACGACCGTTCTCCACCAGCCACCATGTTCCTATATATCCATTTTCCAATTTACGCGGCTATGTTTTCCAAATTCTATCGCGTTTTCATTTTCTTTTAGAATCGTACCCTTGTACTTTTTCCATCCAAACTGAACCGTATTCCATTTTCCTAACCTAAAATTGCAAAAATTTCTTGATCTATCTAATAATATCAAATCTGCAGAATCATTTTTCTCTCACATCTCATGTACAAAGAAATTCAGTGAAGGTAAAAAGATGCAACTTTATTATATTAATTCATTGACAAGGTAAAAAGATTTTATACAATAATATCTTTCGTAGATGCAACTTTATTGTATTAATTCGTAAAACCTCTACAATACCTCTACAATACCTCTACAATATCTATTGGTGCTTTTAAGTGCAATACACAACAACAACGTTCATTTGTACTGTCGATTTAAGTGCATTCATACATGAAGGTTTCTTACATTTCCTTCTATTTTGTGCTACTGTCTTTGGTATTGAACTCATTATTAAGTGTCTAATCATTTGAAGAAAATATTTTGTATAGATTGAAAAGAAGAAACAATCACCTGACAGTTCTCTTGTTTTCTGACGATTTGACACGTTTGAGTTCTCTGGTGAGATATGTTGCTCTGAATCGGAAGGTCCTGAAGAAGTTAAAGAAACCGATTAATTTCCAAAACACATTAAACAAACATCAAAAGACATAGAGCCTTAATCGGGAATCACAATTACCTTCCGTCCAACTAGTGTGAATGAGAAACACTAACTGTGCCTGCTAATCAATGAAACAAGAATTTTGTATGTCACTATGGCTTCCAAGAATATATTCCGTGCCCGATTATTCAATAAACGCTCAATAACTTTTAAAACATAATCACCTAACGGGAACTAAAAATTCAAGCTCTTATCCAATTCAAGTTCATGATATGAAAAATCAAGCTCAAAGTAAGCTAAAATCAACCGAACCAAATTCCGGGAAACAACTATGTAATCCTAATAATGCTCAATAAAACTCATCTCAAACAAGTGTTCCATGTGCACACGATAAACAACAATACCATAACCGAGTTCGTCATTCAAAACCAAATCACACAATGTCATCACAAATTCAAAGCCAACATGTTTTAAAACAAAATTAGGAACAATCAAAATCAACACCAAGTTTAATTCATTCAAGATTAACTCAAAATGAACATAACATATTAATAATCAACGAGAAGAAAATACACTGTAAATGAGAAGAAAATATTCATCAAAAATCATCAAACAAACAAAAACAACCAATACACTGTAAATGAGAAGAAAATAATAATCAACGAACCTTGTGAAGAGAGGGACGACTCGTGCGGCAGCGATGAGAGTTGACGATGGTGGCTACCGTGAAAAATCGCTTTGGACGAAGAAGGAACAGGAGCGAAAGGGTTTGGGACGTTGGAAGAGAGGAGGAAACACAAGAGCCACGTACAGTACGAACACACAGCTTTAATAAAAAACATTAAAATTTTATTATAAAACAACCTACGAAAGCGCTTTTAAAAGCGCTTTCTAATGGTCATGTATAACAGCGCTTTTTCATAAAAAAGCGCTTTTGTATCATACCCTATAGCAGCGCTTTTAAAAGTGCTTTCTAAAGGCCAGATTTAGCAGCGCTTTTGAAAAGCGCTTTCTAAGGCTGACCTTTAGCAGCGCTTTTGAAAAGCGCTTTCTTAGGTTCCCTCTGAAAGGCACCCTATAGCAGCGCTTCTCAAAAAGCGCTTTCTAAGGGTGACCTTTAGCAGCGCTTTTGAAAAGCGCTTTCTTAAGGTACCCTTTGAAAGCGCTTTTTTTAAGCGAATTTTTTTTAATACCTATATCAACGCTTTTTCCTAAAAGCGCTTTCGTATGTGTGATGCTAAAGCTTATTTTTGGCGTAGTGTTTATTAATCCTACTCTAAGCTCGGATGACCTTGTTGAGAAACTCTTGGTTGTTTTTGTCCATGTCATGAATGATCAATTGTTGGAGTTGCTCAATTGAGGGTTTATCCTCCAAAGGGTACCCTAGTTGTCGTAGGGCTAGGGTAGGGTTGTAATTGATGCAGCCACACGATCCAATCAACGGAACATTCGGAAATTCTCCGGAACTATAAATGATTTCTCAGATGTCTAGCTTCCTTGCATACCACAACACAGAATTAGAAGTAAGAGACCTTAATGTTTTAGGCCACTCGTATCTTGTCAGATTTGGAATAATGTAATCTTCCTTATAAAGGTGAGTCATGAACCAAGAATATAAGAGTGGGATGCAACAATTTAGAGTACCCCTCCCCTTTTCGTACAGAGTATGAAGTGTATAACAAATATCAGTAAGTAAAGCAGGAGTTGGGTACGTACTGAAAACTTTTGCACCCCAAAATACACTAATAGTTGCAGGGTCAACATAGTCCAAAGTCCATGGAAACAAGATTATACCAAACACAAGTAGCCCTAAACAATCAACACAAGACTCCCATTCTTTGTTATCAGAAAAATCAAGAGCCTTAATCTCCAAATAGAATCTCTTAGTCCCTCGTACATCACCTTCCTTTTTGTTATTAAGTCACAATTCAGGATCAGGGATCCCTAAACCCTCTGCCAGGATTTTGATGTCAATAGTCTTCCCGATTCCCACATAAGCTTTCCCTTTAGATAAATTCAAAAGTCTATCAAATACTTCCAGAGTCGGTGCTAGCTGAAAATCTTGGAAGGTGAAACACCTCAATGTAGGGTCGTAGAACTGAATTAGGGTAGAAACAACGTCCAATTATACCTCTACTTTTGTTAATTCAAGGGTATCCCTATAACGGCGAGTGAACATCTTCAGAGCTCTTTTAGACAGTTTTCTTTTTATAGTCTTGAGTTTTGTCATATCTTGCTTGACGACAATGATACATACAAGTTGTTTCCCTTTGGTATTTAGTTTTTAGGACACTTCACCAAAAACCTTTAGTTATTATTTTTTTGGCCATGTGAATAAGATAGAAAAAAAGAAATTGAGGGTAATGAATATATGACATGCAAGATATATGAATGCATGATTGTGTGACTTAGTGACAGGATTTCATAAAAGGTACCCTTTGAAGGTAGGCTCCTAGTTTTGTCCTACAAATATTCTATCCTCCCCATAAGGTGTTTTCCTTAAGGGTATCATGAATAACACTAGAGGGAAAGGCATAAGGGCCTCCCTTAAGTGAAGTCTCTTTGCAAACCAAAACTTTCGTTTCTAGGTCATGAAAGGTCTCACCATGAGATTTTGGTTTAAGGGTTTATACAAAGAGTCATGGGTTTAATTTAAAAGTCCTACCCCCAAGAGGATGTCTCTTGAGATGTATTCCTTTCACAGAATTTCACTGACTCTAGACGAAGTCGTCACATAAACTCATAGGGCTGATGTGTCCCTTTGACTAATAGACGAACATTCTTTCTAATGGTTTTGAAATATATTTTTTTAAATAATAAAATCCCATCACAAATAAATAAAGCATGATAGAAAAGTAAAAAAAATAAACAAAACAACAATAAATAAATGTAAAGAAAAAAAAATAGAAAAACCCTAAAACCCTAAATCCAAAGAAAGACTTCAAACCCTAGGGTTGAGTCCCCAGCAGAGTCGCCAGCTGTTGTAACCAGTTTTAAATTGAGAGTCACCACCCTTAATTTTTATCTTTGAGAAGGGAATATAAAGGATAATGTTAATGTGGTCAAAGATTCTAATTTGTTGGACTCGTTCATAGAAGAAGTGAAGGTGTTAGGCACCCCTAATCTACCTTGTTCACAAGGATACTAGGGTTTATTTTTACGGTTTAGGAAATAGGGTTTTTATTTTAATTAGGGCAACTCGCCACAATTTTAGTAATATGCCTACGTATCCTCTTATGAGGAATAAGATTCCAATTCGTAGGTCGCAGTTAGTTGGTGTTTTTTATGGATTACGAAAATATTTTGAATTTCTCTTGTACTAAGTCTAGGTGTGTGAATAGCGGAGTTGTCAGACAAAGTTCGTAGTTGATTTAAAATGATCCTCGTAATCCTCTTTGAAACTTATTTTTTAAATTAATTAAGTTACTAAAAAAAGTGGTTTGGTATTGGTTAGGTATTTTTTAAATGTATTAATATATAAAAAATCTTTTTAATGCATGGTGTAGCGGTAGAAATGTTGAGATTAAGTCATTGGATTGATAGACTCATACAGATCAAATAAAAATCGTCACCATGCTTTATTGTTTCCAAAGGAATGAGAAAAAAATCTAATAACCAAAAAAGAGGGGGATAGAATCTAAGTCCGGGGGTTAGTTATGCAAAGGGAAGGTATTATCACCCTAAACATCTACAGTACTCCGCAGGAACCTTTTTGAAAATTTGTGTATTTTGGCTATAACTGTAGTATAAAAAGTAGTTGGTGGAGATTGGAAAAGAAGTATTTTTTACAATTTTTGCATCCTCCGTGGTTGCGAACCTTTAGTGCCTACGTACCACTTTCTGCGTAATAGGGGATCAGGGTACTCTTAGTTCACCTTTAAAAATTTTAAAACACAAGTGTGTTTGTTAATTTTAAGAGACGAGACATCATCTTCATATCCGAGTGGAAGAACATAATTACTACCCACAATTATGAGAAAGGAGAATTTGCATCATCTCAAAGTGGGTGATATAACTTGGATTTTAAAATCAACAAAGGCTCGCTCAACACCCAAGTGGAAAATTTCTCACTTCACTACATATCATAGAAGTATAGTAGCTCGAATCACTATAAAGATTGACAAGAGTCTAATATTTTGAGAAATTTTTAAGATAAAAGGCCAAAGTGGCAAAATAGTTTGAATAAGATTGATTGACTTTTAGTCTTCTCACAAAAAAAAGTCAAAGTATTATTAAGTTGGTTAAAGTTTGATTAAGAAAATATTTTTGAAAAGGTATGGACCTAAGTCCAAGTTTATTGCGAAAGCAATTCAAGTTTAGAAAACAAGAAGAGTTTTGAAAAGGAGGGAGAAGATTTTTGAAATTAAAGAAGATGGGAGGAGATGAAGAGGCTATCCTAAAACATAAGGTAAAAGCTATGGAAAAGAGCCATCTAACCAACAAGAAGCCAACACTTGACACAATGAGTCAATATAGAATTCAAATCCTTTGCATTGAAACCAAACAAGCAAGGGTAATAGACCTCTTAAGAAAACCAAGCTTCAAAGGCATTAAGTCTTCACAAAAATTAGGCAGAGTAACAGCTGTATACAAGTGAATTCCCAATCGCAAATGAACTTATAATAAGAATAACCTGCACACAAAGAAAACAAACAACCCAATGTCTTAGGGTAAACCCCCAAGAACTCCAGACAAAATAGAAATAGAAGTCACAAGGTCCCAAGGTAGGTCAAGGTCTCTAATCCTAAGTCCAAGAAGTCCATAACTCCAAAATGTCAAGGATAGTAACCAAATAGTCCAAGTAACCTTAATGTTTTTTATTGTTCAAGTTGATTATTAGGTATCTTCAAAAAGAAATTGAAAAGATCAAGTGAACAAAATAAAAAGATGACATAAAGATAAGTGCTCAAGTGAGCAAAGATGAAAATAGCATGAAATGAAAATGCTAAGATAAATGGTGTTTAAAGTAAAAGCATAAAGTAAAAGCATAAAAATAAAAGTCAATTGTTAATGAGTTAGAAATTAGAGGTTAGTTGAATGACCATCTTGAAACTTGCATTTGAAAACTCATTAGAAGATTGATAAAATCAAAGCCTCTTAATAACAAGTTTCATTTGCTTTTTTTCAAGTATATCATTCATTTCAAAATCTCAAGGCAACAATAAATGATTAACGATGTTTTCATGATTCACTTAATCCAAAATTTATGAAGATTCTTTAGAGGATTGATAAGACCAAAACCTCCTAACAATGAACCTCAAGGTTATTGGATCAAAGGTTTCAAATTAAACATACCTGGACTTGCAAACATAGGTTTGGGCCATGAATGATCATTTCTCGAATTGAGACAAAATTTAGCGCTATGTCAAGCAATCGTAAATGGACTTATATAGAAGTCGCACCTATTTTGAGGCCGGTCAATAGCAATCTATGTGCCTTATGTTTGGAGAGATGATATGTAGATCCCTCTAATAACATGTAGTACAAAAGAGAAGAGGATAAGATGAAGAGGGAGGGGATACATTTGAATAATATTTTTGACCAATCTATCATTAAAATCATCAATCCGTTTGAATAGAGTAAAACTCAACACTCAAGATCCAGCGATGTTAATGAAGTTTATGATCAACAATCATATAAACAGAATATATTTTAAAAAATAAATTGCAATTAATGAATAAAATAAAGAGAGAGAAAAGACTTTTAAATTGTTTTTTAAAAATGAGAATAAAAGGTAAAATAGAAAACTATATTCAAAGTATCAAAGAAAAAAAATTAAAAGGACCATAAACAAACCAGAAATAATCTCAAATATTTTTATAATTTTTGTGATAATTTTTTTAAAAGATTAAAGTATTTTTAAACTAATTAAAATCATTCAAATAAGTGAATAAAAAATATCAAAAATAGTAGAAGTCAAAATAAAATTCTAGAAAAATTTCAGAGATCAGAGATAAGAAAAATGATTTTTATAAAAAAAATTAGAATTTAAAAAATGTCAAAAAAGTATTTTTAGAACAATTAAAATAAGGTAAACAAAAACAAAAATTTTGAAAAATATCAACATTAAAATATGAAGAAAATATTCACAAAATCAGAGATAATTCAAAGTATTTTTGTATATTTTTTAAATAATTTTTGGATAAAAAATAAAAGAGTTATGACTTTTTGAAATTAAAACAAATTTAAAACAAATATTTGTAAAAATAAATAAATCAAAAATAATGTGAGGCGTTGGATCTAATTCATTAAAACACGTTGGCACATCAGATGGCTTAAAAATGATGATGTATGGTGATCCACGGTTAACAAGCACACACTGGAGTCACGAAAGTCAGACCAATAACAACACTTCAATTGTCTTGCTCTCATTGGTTGAAGAGGCCACGTAGGTCATCTTCAATCTCCAGCTATCCTGCAACTAAGGTGAAACCAAGATCCTTAAATCTGTAAATTTAGATGCTCATAGGGGTATCATTAGACGTGTCTCTTCAAGACGATCACAATCATATCCTCGCACCAAATTTATATAAAACACAGCTTACTCGATTTGGAAAAAATCAGTGATGTTTTAAAAAATTTGAAATTGAAAACAGAAGTATCAAAAGCACTGACCCATAATGGAACAACCCCGAGAATCTCTGTAGCAAATTCGACAAGACCCATAATGGTGTTCTTCTTGTCCATCCATGTGGCAGAATGTATCATGCAACTACACAAAATCATCATTCATATGATTCACTTCAAAAATCCGGAATTCACCGGGACATCCATAGACCATATTCACATCTTCTTCGTACTCTGCCCTAGGCCTGATTATATGAATGAGGCCTTCATCCATCATTTGCTGAAGAACAACTTTTATCTTATCACATCCCTGGATATCTATACTACAAATACCACAACCAGCATGGTCATGCATATAGTAACTGAACTCGCAAAGGCCAGCATGAATCTTTACCAAATCTCCTCTAACCAGGTTGATATCAAAAATCTAGAAGTCCCCTGGAAAATGAACAACCATGTTTACAACATTTTCTCCTCCATGCTTAGGCAAAGGATTATTGTAACACCCCGATTCAACCCCGACAAATTATATAAATAAATCAGATTTATAAAATTCAATCACGCAAACGAATCGGGACGTCAGAAATTCTTCTATAAAAAATTCATTGCATTCATCGTGGATATATAACACTTTCAAAGCATCGGATGAACCATCATAACATCTTTAATTAAATAACTCAACATCTACGCATCGGAATTCTCAATAAAATTTTTATCATCAATACAACAACTTCAAAACAGCACATATTTAATAATAATCAACTTAAAGTTCAACAACTGAAAATCAACAATCAAAAATAGCAAGCGTTCATCCCCTCGAGTGTTACATATCAGAGCAATGATACCGACTAGAACTACCGAAGATATACAACCTTCACTCTCGATTACCTGCACGTTACCAACATAAGGGCAATATTCAAACATAAGGGGTGAGATATCTAATAATATAATAAAGCGCATGATAATTAATATATTAAATTAGATCACTAACATCTCCACTTCTCATCTCATAATCAACAATAATTACAACGTATATACACATTCGTCAACATCAAAATACACTTCTTTATGCAATCATATAATGCGACTCAATACTATGAAAATGCATGTGGTACCATTGGAGCAGAACTCCCATCTTAAATTTTTTCCAATTAATAGAGGCATCAACAAGGCATAAGCCTTCAACTCAAAATTCGCCAATGCAAGCCATCTCAACGAGCATAAGCTCCATCTTAAAAATGCAATGTATGCGACACAACCATGAATGTAATAACAACACCCAAGTTAACAACATCTAAAATTAACAACATCTCAAAATCATTTCAAACTAACAACATCTCAAAAGCATCTCAACGTCTCCTCATCAACATCTCATATCATAATAATAATTCTTCAAACATCATTTATTTATTATAAATCATCAACGCAACATCATTAATAACTTCTCACTAACAACTCAGTTGTACATTAATACCCCAGTAGTTCATACTGTTATTCTGTAACTCTTACATCATTACCGTAACTATTCCTACTGTTGTAGTTCAAACAGTAGCCTCTAAGCATCTAACCTTCATCATTCTATACAAAACCAATGCAACGACCAACACAACTTCTGACCCACACAACTTCTGAAAACTCAACTTCTAACCAACACAACTTCTGACCAACATAACTTCTAAGAACACAACTTCTGACAACACAACTTCTGACCAACACAACTTCTGACCAACACAACTTCTGACAACACAACTTCTGACAACATAACTTCTGACCAACACAAGTTCTGACCAACACAACTTCTGACAACACAACTTCTGACAACACAACTTCTGACAACACAACTTCTAACCAACACAGCTTCTACCATCAGAACTTCTACTTTTTACTAATCCAACACAACTTCTAACCAACACAGCTTCTACCATCAAAACTTCTACTTTTTACTAATCCAACACAACTTCTAACCAACACATCTTCTACCATCAGAACTTCTACTTTTTACTAATCCTACTATTTTGATTCTTAGCCTGATATCAACTTAACTAAAAACAATACGACTAACTCTATCCCCAATTTAATTTATTGTTCTAATACAGTAGCACCTGATCCTTCCTGCATAATTCTGCATTTTTCTTCCCTGCATCTCACTACGGGATTCATACTTAAAGCCCTAAAACTTAATATAATCATGACAATTCATCACCTATAATCATCATATAATACTACATCAATCAAACAACATCATGACATCATTATTCATCTAAAATTCATCAATTCTTCATCATACATCATTATTTACATTCAATTCAAGAACAAGATAGCAATCACCTCTAACCCCACATATCAATCATCATGAACCCAATTATAGAGTCAGAACCCTACCCTTACCTTGGATTCAAGGTTTCTCTACAATCTTCCGGTTGAATTCTCGTTCTGCCGTTTTTCCACTTTTCCAACAGCTTGCACGTTCTCCTCTCAATCCTTATTCTTCTACTACTTCTTTCTTTCTATTCTTTCTAACAACAATAAAATAACCCTATTATTCTTTATTCCTTATTGGGCGTAAAACTAATACACCCCCTTATTACTTCTATTCCTTTAAAAACAAGCCTACATCAAATAATATTATACTTCTAATATTATTTCACCACTTAATAAAATAATTAAATCCAATTAATCACAACACATCTTCACAAATATTCCAATAATAATTTAATTAAATAATTAATTAAATTACGGGCGTTACAACTCTCCCCCACTTAGAATATTTTCGTCCTCGAAAATTTACCTCAATCAAATAACTCAGGGTAGGAGTCTCGCATCTTTCTCTCCAACTCCCAAGTCATGCTTTCACCAACAGCTCCTAGCCAAACCACTTTAACCAAGGAAATCTCTTTGCCCCTCAGAGTCTTTATTTCACGATCCGCGATCCGTACAGGCATCGTCTCCATCGTAAGATTATCCCGTACTTGCACATCGTCCATATGAATCACATGAGATGGATCTGAAATATACTTCCGAAGTTTCGACACATGAAACACATCATGCAAATTCGAAAGATTAGGCGGTAAAGCCACTCTATAAGCAACATTCCCCACTCTCTCCGAAATTTGATACGGTCCAATAAAACGAGAAGTGAGCTTCTTAGAATTCAATGCTCGCCCAACACCAGCCACAGGTGTAACTCTCAAAAACACATGATCACTAGCTTGAAATTCTAAATCTTTCCTTCGCTTGTCATGATAACTCTTCTGTCTACTTTGGGCAGCTTTCATCTTCTCTCGAATCAACTTCACCTTCTCGGTTGTCTCACGAACAAGTTCAGGTCCAAGTACTACACTTTCTCTAGATTCATGCCAACATAACGGAGTTCTACATCTTCGACCATACAAGGCCTCAAAAGGTGCCATCCCAATACTGGAATGATAACTGTTATTATAAGTGAACTCTATCAACGGAAGATAAGTATCCCACGAACCTCCCTGCTCAAGAACACATGCCCTCAACAAATCTTCCAACGATTGAATAGTCCGTTCAGTCTGACCATCTATCTGAGGATGATACGCTGAACTCAACCTCAACTTAGAACCCAACGCTTCTTGCAAACTCTTCCAAAAATCAGAAGTAAATCTTGGATCTCTATCTGACACAATGCACAAAGGAACACCATGCAGCTTCACAATCACACTAGTATAAATCTCATCCAACTTCGGCACTGGAAATCTGATGTTAATAGGAATAAAATGAGCTGACTTTGTAAGCCTGTTAATAATCACCCAAATCGAATCATGTCCTCTTAAAGTATTAGGAAACCCTGTCACAAAGTCCACGGAAATGCTATCCCATTTCTATTCTGGAACTTCCAACGGTTGCATCAATCTTGCAGGCTTCTGATGTTCAACTTTCGACTTCTGACAAGTAAAACATGCATACACAAACCGAGCCACGTCACTCTTTATCCCAGGCCACCAAAACAAACCTTTCAAATCTTGATACATCTTTGTAGCTCCTGGATGAATACTCAAACTACTTCTATGACTCTCTTCAAGTATCACTTTCTTCATCTCAACATCATCAGGAATACAAATCCGATTACGAAATCTCAACACATCTTGCGCATCTAGCTTAAAATCACTATTCTCAGACTGATCAATCCCAACCATCAAATCTACTAGTTTCACATCCAAATTCTGAGCTTCTCTGATACTGTCTAAAAATTCATTATTAATCTTCAACATACCTAACATAATACTTCGCGGAGTAACCTCGCAAACTAAGCTCATATCTCTGAACTGCTCAATTAATTCCAACTCTTTAATCATCATTGCTGACATATGTAAAGTCTTTCGACTCAACACATTAGCTACCACATTCGCCTTTCCTGGATGATAATTCAAACTGAAATCATAATCCTTTAACAATTCCAACCATCTTCGTTGCCTCATATTCAACTCTTTCTGGTTGAATAAATACTTCAAACTCTTATGGTCACTAAACACTTCAAATCTAGAACCATAAAGATAGTGCCTCCAAATCTTCAACACAAAGACAACTGCAGCAAGCTCTAAATCATGTGTAGGGTATTTCTTCTCATGAGTCCTCAACTGCCTTGACGCATAGGCAACTACCTTACCATTTTGCATAAGCACACCTCCTAAACCCATCCCAACTTCTCACTACAACATAAACAACGATTAGAACTGAAAATAACAATACTCGACTGTTAGACAACTATGACTCGACAACAACGTCGGACCAACCTTTTGCTCTGATACCTACTTTGTAACACCCCAATTCTATCCCGACAAATTATGTAAATAAATCAGAGTTATAAAATTCAATCATGCAAACGAATCGGGACGTCACAAATTCTTCTATCAAAATTCATTGCATTCTTCGTGGATATATAACACTTTCAAAACATCGGATGAACCATCATAACATCTTTAATTAAATAACTCAACATCTACGCATCGGAATTCTCAATAATAATTTTATCATCAATACAACAACTTCAAAACAACACATATTTAATAATAATCAACTTAAAGTTCAACAACTGAAAATCAACAATAAAAAATAGCAAGCGTTCATCCCCCCGAGTGTTACATATCAGAGCAATGACACTGACTCGAACTACCGAAGGTATACAACCTTCACTCTTTAGTACCTGCACGTTACCAACATAAGGGCAACATTCAAACATAAGGGGTGAGATATCTAACAATATAATAAAGAGTATGATAATTAATATATTAAATTAGATCAATAACATCACCACTTCTCATCTCATAATCAACAATAATTACAACATATATACACATTCGTCAACATCAAAATACACTTCTTTATGCAATCATATAATGCGACCCGATACTATGCAAATGCACGTGGTACCATTGGAGCAGAACTCTCATCTCAAAAAATTTCCAATTACTAGAGGAATCAACAAGGCATAAGCCTTCATCTCAAAATGCGCCAATACAGACCATCTTAAAGAGCATAAGCTCCATCTCAAAAATGCAATGTATGCGACACAACCATGAATGTAATAACAACACCCAAGTTAACAACATCTCAAATTAACAACATCTCAAAAGCATCTCAAATTAACAACATCTCAAAAGCATCTCAACGTCTCTACATCAACATCTCATATTATAATAATAATAATTCATCAAACATCATTTATTTATTATAAATCATCAACGTAACATCATTAATAACTTCTCACTAACAACTCAGTTGTACATTAATACCCCAGTAGTTCATACTGTTATTCTGTAACTCTTACATCATTACCGTAACTATTCCTACTGTTGTAGTTCAAACAGTAGCCTATAAGCATCTAACCTTCATCATTCTGTACAAAACCAATGCAACGACCAACACAACTTCTGACCCACACAACTTCTGAAAACTCAACTTCTAACCAACACAACTTCTGACCAACATAACTTCTAAGAACACAAATTCTGACCAACACAACTTCTGACCAACACAACTTCTGACAACACAAGTTCTGACAACATAACTTCTGACCAACACAAGTTCTGACCAACACAACTTCTGACAACACAACTTCTGACAAAACAACTTCTGACAACACAACTTCTAACCAACACAACTTCTACCATCAGAACTTCTACTTTTTACTAATCCAACACAACTTCTAACCAACACAGCTTCTACCATAAGAACTTCTACTTTTTACTAATCCAACACAACTTCTAACCAACACAGCTTCTACCATCAGAACTTCTACTTTTTACTAATCCTACTATTTTTTTAGCCTGATATCAACTTCACTAAAAACAGTGCGACTAACTCTATCCCCATTTTGATTTATTGTTCTAATACAGCAGCACCTGATCCTTCCTGCATAATTATGCGTTTTTCTTCCTTGCATCTCACTATGGGATTCATACTTAAAGCCCAAAAACTTAATATAATCATGACAATTCATCACCTATAATCATCCTATAGTACTACATCGATCAAACAACATCATGACATCCTTATTCATCTAAAATTCATCAATTCTTCATCATACATCATTGTTTATATTCAATTCAAGAACAAGATAGCAATCACCTCTAACCCCACATATCAATCATCATGAACCCAATTATAGAGTCAGAACTCCACCCTTACCTTGGATTGAAGGTCGCTCTACAATCTTCCAGTTGAATTCTCATTCTGCCGTTTTTCCACTTTTCCAACAGCTTGCACGTTCTCCTCTCAATCCTTATTCTTCTACTGCTTCTTTCTTTCTATTCTTTCTAACAACAATAAAATAACCCTATTATTCTTTTTTCCTTATTGGGCTTAAAACTAATACACCCCCTTATTACTTCTATTCCTTTAAAAACAAGCCCACATCAAATAATATTATACTTCTAATATTATTTCACCACTTAATAAAATAATTAAATTCAATTAATCACAACACATCTTCACAAATATTCCAAAAAGTAATTTAATTAAATAATTAATTAAATTACGGGTGTTACAATTATCTTTCACATTAGGGCCAACATCTTTAATGGATAAGAGGCCAAATCTCACCATCTTTTGTACTTCAGATTTCAAAGGATAACAATTCTCTACAATGTGCCCTGGTGCTCCTTGATGAAAAACACATGTCTGGTCTGCCTTATAATACTAGGGTAGAGGTGAAGGTATAACAGGGGGAAGCCTGGTCTGAACCAACTTCTTCTGAATCAAAGACGGGAGCAACTCTGCATAGCTCATTGGAATATATTCAAAAGCTTCTCTTGTCTGACTTTGCCCTTGATTCCCCTGAGGAGATGGTCTCTGATAGGCAACAATGGTTGGAGCTACATTGACAACTGGAGTCACAAAAGCAACATGTTGTTGGTACCATTGATGTTTTCTAGGTGTCCTAATCTTCCTTTCCCCAATAACAACATTCGCTTCACTTTCTTTCTTCTGAGAGAACCCGTATGATGAATTCTTTATCCCTTCATATTTTATCAAGCACCCTTCTCTAACAGCCTCTTCCAAACAAACACCCATGTTCACCATTTTGGTGAAATCACTCGGCACACTGGAGACCATCCTTTCATAATAAAATGACCCAAGGGTTTTCAGGAAGACATTGGTCATTTCTTGTTCTCCCATAGATGGCACCACTTGGGAAGCTATTTCGCGCCATCTCTGTGCATATTCTTTGAACGAATCCTTGTCTCTCTGAGCCATTGCCCTCAACTGGTCACAGTCAGGCGCCATGAACATATTGTGCTTATATTTCTTGATGAAGGCTTCTCTCAGATCATTGAAGGTACAAATACCACTACTGTCCAGACTCAAATACCATTTCAGAGCAGCACTGGTTAAACTATCTTAGAAGAAATGAATAAGAAAACGTTGATCATCAGTATGGGTAGATATTTTCCTGATATACATCACGAGGTGGTCACGAGGACAAGAGTTTCCCTTGTACCTCTCAAATTCCAGCACTTTGAACTTCGCTGACACCTTTACATTAGGAACTAGGCAGAGTTCACTGACGTTCTATCCAAATAATTCTTTTCCTTGAAGAGCTTTCATTTCCTTCATCATCTTATTGAACTGGTCTTGAAAGTCATCCAAATGCTTATAGAAACCCAAACTTTCACTCGGTGGAGGAACATGACGATAAACTTCATCATTAACAAACGACATAACATTCACCGAAGGAGGTGCAACATAGTGAATCTCATTTCTAGCAGCAGGAGTAACATGCACCATAAGAGGTGCAGGAGTAGCAGTAGCTTAAACAACTGGAACTACCGAAGCATCAAGATTATACCCTTATGGTATGAAATTTTCAGGCATCCCCCACGGGTAACCCTGAGGCATACGATCTGAGCAACAATAACTAGAGTAACAGAGACGAGAACTAATGGACCTTCGGAAACAAATGTTGTTTGTTGTGGCCGAGCAAGTGGTGGCTGATTTTGAGCAGCCACCAACGATTCCATCAAACCTGTCAAACTTACCATATCGACCTTTAAAGCAGAAACTTCTTCGCACAACTCGCGATTCTCTTGTTCAATATTCTCCATTTTCTTCCTGGAATTAGCCCGAGTATTGTACCGGTGAGGCAACTTGCTGAACGAAGTAGATAAATTCAATAAAACACCTGGGTATGAACAAAAATTCAAGAAATATGTACAAGATGATGCATGATATGCAATGTACATGATTTATTTTATTATTATCATTTCAAGGGACTCCAAGAATTATAGACAATTTATCAAATGCTAAAGTACTAACACATTTTGAAATACTGAAAAATCTCATAATAATAAATTTAAAATGGATTACAACTTTTAGTACAAGTTTCAACAATCCCAAGTACAAT
Organism: Vicia faba; assembly: GCA_948472305.1. NCBI lineage: Eukaryota > Viridiplantae > Streptophyta > Magnoliopsida > Fabales > Fabaceae > Vicia > Vicia faba. The sequence goes on along the minus strand of OX451738.1, from coordinate 861,842,574 downwards.
AAAAGATAGAACCTAGAATCCTAAGAAGGAAAAGCTGATGAAGATCCCTCCACACACTGACGCTTTCCTATGAGTCTTACAATTTGAGCCTTCAACTGCTTGTTCTCTTTTACATACCTATTGGCAACCAGTTTTTAATCACCTGAGTGGGGATTTGAATGAATAAGCCCTGATCGAGCTCTAGAGGAAAAGAAATCCTCTTGCCTCTCCATCGCCTCTATATCACAACTCTCAAGAATCTCAATCAAGTTATAATTCTCTTTCAAGTCTGCTCGGTAGGACATCTCTAAAGTCTGACACTTATTCTTCCAGGCCTCCTTCTCCTACTGCATCCTAACTAGGGAAAGTTGAAGCTCTTCCAAATAATCTAAAATGGGAGGAGTGGTCTTCACAAACATATCAGGAATGGGTTCTTCACGGGAATACGACATCTTCAACTGAATGGCTCTTGCTTGTACCCAACAGAGATAAGGCTACAAAGAAACAACTCCTTTAGGTCCCAAGTCTTTTCTACTCTTCCTCTGAATATGGCGCCAAGCCTTTGCAATTTCCTCTTTAGCTTTATTATGATCCTCTCCCTCTTTAAGAAATAAATCACTAAGATAAATACTATTTGGCTTATCTTTCATTGAATATTGAAGCTGTCGTCGTGCAAGAACAGGATTATAGTTAATTCCTCCCTTTGTACCAAGAAGGGGTACATTGGGGGAAACTACCACAACTATCGACAATCTCCATATCATAGTAAGCCTGATGATACCAAACAATATCTGAATGAGTGAGAGCCATAATCTTTGGTGCCCAACGAGGTTCCTTCTTAATATCCCAGAAAGCATCAGAGCGAGGTTAGTGAGAAATAAACCACTGATACAACAAATGCGTGCAAAAAATGATCATCCCTCCATTATAAGAATCCCGAAGATGAATGGAGTAATAAGAATCTCCAAATAATGTAGGGACTGGATTCCCAATCAAAAAGATCCTGATGGCATTGATATCCACAAATTTGTCGACATTAGGAAATAAGAACAACCTATAAGCAAGTAGAGCAAAGATGGCCTCAAAAGCAACCATACTCTTCATCCTACCAAAGTAGCGAGCTTTCTCCAATAAAAATTGAGCGGGTAATCCTCTGATCCCTCCTTTGGTAGTCACATGGGCCTCAATATCAGACTTCCCCAAATGAACCATAACAACTATCTTATGGGACTTTGGCTCTCCCTCCAAACCGGTGAAAGGAACGCGATCGGTGATAGGTAATCCAAGTAGGTAAGAATACTCCTCCAATGTAGGCATCAACTGATAATCAAGGAAAGTAGAACATTGATACATCAAATCATAGAACTGGACCAAAGTCGAGAGAATACCCTCATTCATCTCGAGCTTCATAAGAGACACGATGGACCCATACTTCTCCCGAAAATCTGTAGAACTCTCAATCTCGGGAATCAGACTCATCAAATCATCTATCTTAGGATTCTTGAAATTGTACTTCCGAGTCTTTCTTTTTCCAGAATCCATGGTCAAAAGTACTTGAGATATTCGCAAAAAGTCCACTTTAAGTCCCTTGAAACAAAATGTTTTAAAGGATGCTCATGGGTGCATGAATGCATGATGTAACAATCACACACAAGATCACACTCATGGGGGGGGGGTTCATAGGTTCGACGTCACGAGCATGAGGTCAAAGAAACTACACAAGGTATGGTTTAATAGTTTATCACCTGCGAACAAGGTTCTAAAAGGTTTCCAAAGTCTACATCCTTTCTTCGGATATTACTAATGTCCCGATTGACTCGGTAATTAGTAGTATTCTAAAAATAACTCGTCTAAGTGTAGTATCGCGTGACAACCATTTCCGAATTACTCCGTCATAATTTCCGCACTACACCTAAAAGGTCAAGATGGGTTAAAGGTTATACGGTCCTCAATTTGAGCAGACTCCCAAGTCGAAAGAAGCACATCTTCCCGATTACTCGGTAAACGACACTACAGTCAAAGGGGCTTCCACTGAGTGAGGGATCTCATGTCTCCTTTTTTGGGACTACTCCCTCAAAGTTACCATGACTATACTGCCCGTCCTATCTTAAGTTTTCCCAAGTCTGGGTAGAGGACTTATGAGAAATCACCAAGCACCCTTAAAACCAGGAAAATCTAGACAAACATATATACAACACATAATATACAATAAATAATAACACATACAAAAATAAACAAATATAGGGTCAACCCAATTAGGGATGGATCAACAATTGGTCGATATTTCCCCAGTGAAGTCGCCATTTTTTTTTGTAGTGGTAGAAATGTTGAGACTAAGCCATTGGATTGACTTGACTTGCACAAATCAAATAAAAATCGCCACCGCACTTTATTATTTCCAAAGGAATGGGAAAAGAGCGAATAACCAAAAAAGAGGGGGAGAGAATCTAAGTTCTGGGTGTTGTTATTCAAAGGGAAGGTATTAGAACCCAAAACATCTACGGTACTCCATAAGAACCTCTTTGAAAATTTGGGTATTTTGGCTATAACTGTTGTATAAAAAGTAGACGGAGAGATGGGAAGAGAAGTATTTTATACAATTTTTCACCCGACGTGGTTGCGAACCTTTAGTGCCTACGTACCACCTTCCGTGCAATAGGGGATCAGGGTACTCGTAGTTCACCATTAAAAATTTTAAAACCCAAGTGTGTTGGTTAATTTTAAGAGACGAGACATCATGGTCATATCCGAGTGGAACAATATACTTACTACGCACAATTATAAGAAAGGAGAATTTGCATCAACTCAAAGTGGAGGATATAGCTTGGATTTTAAAATCAACAAAGCCTCGCTCAACACCCAAGTGGAAAATATATCACTTCACTACATATCATAGAAGTATAGTAGATCGCATCACTACAAAGATTGACAAGAGTCTAATCTTTTGAAATTTTTTTAAGTTAAAAGGCCAAAGTGAAAAAAAAGTTCGAATGAGATTGATTAAATTTTAGTCTTCTCACAAAAAAAAGTCAAAGTATTAAGTTGTTAAAGTTTGATTAAGAAAATATTTTTGAAAAGGCATGGAACTAAGTCCAAGTTTATTGTGAAAGCAATTCAAGTTTAGAAAACAAGAAGAGTTTTTAAAAGGATGGAGAAGATTTTTGAAATTAAAGAATATGGGAAGAGATGAAGAGGCTACCCTAAAACATAAGGTAAAAGCAATAGAAAAGAGTCGCCTAACCAACAAGAAGCCAACACTTGACACAATGAGTCAATTTAGAATTCCCATCCTTTGGATTAAAACCAAACAAGCAAGGATAATAGACCTCTTAAGAAAACCAAGTTTCAAAGGCATTAAGTCTTCAGAAAAATTGGACATAGTAACGGTTGTATAAAGATGAATTCCCAATCGCAGACGAAGCTTATAATCAGAATATCTGCACACAAAGAAAACAAACAATCCAATGTCTTGGGGTAAACCCCAAAGAACTCCAGGAAAAATAACAATAAAAGTCACAAGGTCCCAAGTTAGGTCAAGGTCTTTAATCCTAAGTCCAAGAAGTGCATAACTCCAAAATGCCAAGGATAGTAACCAAATAGTCAAGTAACCTTAAAGTTTTTCATTATTCAAGTTGATTATTAGGTATCTTCAAAAAGAAAATGAAAATCTCAAGTGAGCAAAATAAAAAGATGACATAAAGATAAATGCTTAAGTGAGCAAGATGAAAATATCATGAAATGAAAATGCTAAGATAAATGGTGCTTAAAGTAAAAGAATAAAGTAAAAGCATAACAATAAAAGTCAATTGTTAATGAGTTATAAATTAGAGGTTAGTTGAATTACCATATTGAAACTTGCATTTGAAAACTCATTAGAAGATTGATAAAATCAAATCCTCTCAAAGACAAGTTTTATTTGCTTTTTGTCAAGTATATAATTCATTTCAAAATCTCAAGGCAACAATAAATGATCAACGATGTTTAAATGATTCACTTAATCCAAAATTTATGAAGATTCATTAGAGGATTTATAAGATCAAAACCTCCTAACAATGAACCTCAAGGTTATTGGATCAAAGGTTTCAAATTAAACATACTTGGGCTTGCAAACATAGGTTTAGGCTACGAATGATCATTTCTCGAATCAGGACAAAATTTAGCCATATGTTAAGCAATCGTAAGTGGACTTATATAGAAGTCATGCCTATTTTGAGGCCGGTCAATAGCAATCTATGTACCATATGTTTGGAGAGATGATATGTAGATCATCCTCTAATAACATATAGCACAAAAGAGAAGGGGATGAGATGAAGAGGGAGGGGGATACATTTGAATAAATTTTTTGAGCAAACTATCATTAAAATCATCCATCCGTTTTAGTGGAGTTAAACTCAACACTCATGATCCAACAATGTTAATGAAGTTTATGATCAACAATCACATAAGTAGAATATATTTTAAAAATAAATTACAATTAATGAATAAAATAAAGAGAGAAAAAAGACTTTTAAATTGTTTTTTTAAAATGAGAATAAAAGGTAAAATAAAAAACTATATTCAAAGTATCAAAGAAAAAATTTAAAGGACCATAGAAAATTAGAAATGATCTCAAATATTTTTACAAATATTTTGGTAATTTTTTTAGAACAGAAAAGTATTTTTAAACTAATTAAAATCATTCAAATAAGTGAAAAAAAAGATCAAAAATAGTAGAAGTCAAAATAAAATTCTAGAAAAATTTCAGAAGGTTAGAAATAAGAAAAATTATTTTTATAAAAAGAATTAGAATTTAAAAATGTCAAAAAGTATTTTTAAAACAATTAAAATAAGGTAAACAAAATAAAAATTATGAAAAATATTAAACATTAAAATAAAAATATGAAAAAATATTCACAAAATCAGAAATAATTCAAAGTATTTTTTTATATTTTTTTTCATAATTTTTGGATAAAAAATAAAAGAGTTACAAATTTTTGAAATTAAAACAATTTTTTGTAAAAATAAAATAAATCAGAAATAATGTGAGGCGTTGGATCTAATTCATTAAAACATGCTGGCGCATCAGATGGCTCAAAAGTGATTATTTATGGTGATCCGCGGTCAACAAGTGCGCGCTGGGGTCACGAAAGTCAGACCAATCACAATATTTCAATTGTCTTGCTCTCATTGGTTGAAGAGGCCACGTAGGTCATCTTCAACCTCCAACTACCCTTCAACTAGGGCGAAACCAAGATCCTTAAATCTGTAAACTTAGATGCTCATAGGGGTATCATTAGACGTGTCTCTTCAAGATGATCACAACCATATCCTCGTGCCTAATTTATATAAAACACAGCTTACTCGATTTCGAAAAAACCAGTGATGTTTTGAAAAAATTGAAATTGAAAATAGAAATATCAAACGCATTGATTCACCAAAACTGAGTTAATAGCAAGCATTAGTAAACATAATAGACTATTCCAGTAATTTGAGTTAGAAGATTTGGTGCCTTAAACTACCTGAATGAAGTCAGATGAACTTTCTCTATAAATGGACTTGTCTAGAACCATTCAAGGCACCTCAAGGCTTGATTCTTCTTCTGTTAGCTTTAGTGAAGTTCAAGTATGAAGGATCAATGAATAAATTGGATTGAAAAGTGGTGAAAAGAGGAATTCGAAATATCAGAAAAAGGGTGTTATGGAGGGAGTTTGAAAGAGTGATTTTGGATGTTCAAGCTTGAGAAAATGAATGAGATATAACCCTCTATTTATAGGGAAGCAAATGGGATGCTCAAGCGTGTAGAAAAATGAAGTTTGGAGGGAATTCGTGTGAAGTTGCAAGCATGAAAAGTGTGACTCATATTTTGCTCAAAACTCAGCCAAAACTTGCGTTTCAAGGTGCTAATCACTTCTGAAAGATTGTTAAACATGATTAAAAGTAAAAACGCGCAACAATTTAGTGATTAGAAGCCGAATTGTGCATTTCAAATTCTAACTTGGAGGAAAAAATCAATTTCAAGTGGCTGTCTTTGAACTCATTGTGTGCATAATTTAGGGAACCTTAGGGCATAATTCGTGAAGCATTTGAATGATAAGGTCACAAACTTCACAATGTGCACAGAGTGAGATCAATTGGATGCTTGAGCTAAAAATTATGATGAGTCAAAGTTGAGAAAAAGATGCTGACTTTTTGTACTTAGAAAAATTCCAAGTTTTTCTTCAAAAGTGACCTATAATGTTTTGAGTTCAACTAAGGATTTCCTCAAAAATTGAGCTTTTATCATTGATTCTATCTTGAAGGGGACATCCTAAAGAGAATTGTGTAATTTGAATCACTAAAAAATACCAAGTATTGAAAAAGTTATGGCCTTGTAAAATTTGTGAAAATTCATGAGGTGACCTATAATCTTTTGAGTTTTCAGGGAATCTTCCACTCATTTTCAAGCTTAGCTCATAAAATAAGAGTTGAATTTTACAACCTTAAGATCACTATGGAAAAATAATGGGTTCAAAGAGATAAAAATGGGCCAAGTTATGATCTTTTGAAGTCACATAAGGGAATTTGATGGCCCATCTAGAGGACTTGTAATCTTTCTTCATCATTAGGTATCTTCCACATAAAATTTTCTTGAAACTTTTGAAGTGATTAGTTGATAACTCTTTAAAGAGAAGCATGTATTTTGAATCAATCAAAAAATACCAAAAGATGAGCATGATATAACCCTTAGAAGTTAAAAACCCTAGCTTCTAGAGCACCAAAATGACTTGGAAATCCCTTTCAATTTCGACAAGCTTTCTTGCATAATTACTCTTTCCATGTGAATAGAATTTGTTGTGGATGATAATAAGAACCCCTAGAAACAAAAAAAACACCTCCACATGTTAATAATTGAGAGAGTTATGCACTTGTGATCAAGAAATCAAGAGCTTGTCCAATTACGTCAAACTTCTTCAATAACCCTTGCATCTTTTGACTTTCTTTGACAAATTGAGGCATGATGAATCATAGTAGACCTTAACATGATGTACTTTAAAGCATCCTAAATGGTGAAGCTTGAATCTCAATGAAGTTTTGTTGAAGAAGGCATGGAAATAAACTCACGAAGCTATAAATCAATCTGATGAAATGTGTTGTGCTATCACCTATAATATCATCAATTAGAGTGAAAATTAATTATATTTATTAGTTAAAAGTTAATCAACACAAAACATAGATGAACACAATATATAAATCAAGGTGCTTGGTGAGTCCCTATAGGCAAACCTAGAGATAGGGAGAAGAACCAAACCCTAGTGTGATCTTGTTGTAATTGAGTTGATATGAGATGATAGAGGAATCTTAGGGGAACAAGTTGGGGTACAACACATGGCGACAATAATTTTAATGTAATAAAAAAATAATTACGAGTTAGTAGAAAAAATATTTGAATTTTGTGATAATAATAAAATAACTGCAGAATCTTATAAATATATTAAAAATATTAATAAATAAATATAAATAAAATTTTAATGAAAAACCTGGGAGGTGCATTTTATGTTGTTGAGTAATTAAGGGGGGTATGGAAAGTAGGGCCTTGAATTCAGATATTGAATTAAGGCCTAAACACAGGAGGGGTGTTGGTCTGTGCAAACTAGCAAGAATGGGGGGTTCAGGGAGCAAGGGCCTAAGTTCAGATATTGAATTGGATCCAGGATGCAACATGAGGTGTGATTTTTAGTGTGATAGCAAATTCAGGCGATAGGGAGGGTGCGTTTAGCGATGGGCCAGGCCCAAGATTTACAAATGTTTGGAAGGTCTGTTGGATCGTGTGTGGGCGGGCGTACGGTATAACAATGGCGGTGTGGAATTGGGAACATTTGATTGAAATTGTATGATGGTGATTGAAAGGGCACGGTAGGATTCTCAGAATGCAGGCACCAAATCCACGAGGGTTTTATGAAAATCCAGGTCCAACAATGGGCCTCATTTTCCTCTTCTCTCTCTCTACTCCCAAAACACAAAACCCTTCTATGTTTCTAGAGAGAGAGGCTATGAACTCTCTCTAGAAGTATGCCACGCCTAAAATCACCTTGCCTTGGGCACCGTCGACCAGAAATCGCTTCTGATGGTGGCTACTCTAGGGCACCACCACCTTCAAACCTCACCACCTTGAATCTTCATCTGGGTTCTTATTAACCCTAAGAACCCTAAGGGTTCATGATTAAACCTAACCTTAAAACCCAACAAACTTCAATAGTGATGAACCCTAACCCTAGTCTTAAGAACACTGACCCTAGCTTGATGAACCCTAACCCTAACCTAACCCCAGGAACCCAAATTTTCCAGAAATGCAGTAATTAAACATCAATCATACAAGTATCTAGTAACTGCGACAACAATTATCAACCCTAAGCTAAGTGTTTTAGATTACCTCTCTTGCAGTGAAACTAGTCGTATAATTTCCTCCCCTAACTTCTTCTTTGTCTTCTCTTCTAATATCATTTCTTTCTGTTTGCAGGTTTGTGGTGATTGTAAAGCGGTTATGTGGCAACACATATCTAGGGTTTCAAAAGTTAAAACCCAAATCTTAAGCTGAAAGATTAAGTCGTGGCTTTCGCTCCTTCACTGTCGCAATCTTCTTCTCTCGAAATCTTCTCCATTCTCTAGGTTTAGAACTAGGTATTAATAGGTTTAGTTTAGAGACAGATTAGGAATATTTTATGTTATTATCATTATTTATTTCTAATTAGGGAATATGAGATTTGATTGATGAATTGATTTGATTACAAATTAGGTTTAAAAATTGATACGATTTTGTATATTGATTTGATTCTGTTTGTAAATCTGGACAATTCATTTTGTATGATTGATATAATTTGATTTTATTTATTAATGTTTGATTTGTAAATTATTTGTTTATCTTTAAAACATGCATTTCTTTTAGATCCGAACAGTGCGCGTTTGTGCTTTGGGCTGAGCTTGGGTGTTATAGTTAATGTGGAACAAAAACATCGTTGGCTACAATTAGGGTTTGAAAATGCTAATTTTAATTTGGTTAACCTTTAGTCAACGACTCAAACAAAAAAACTAAATAATTAATATATTTGATTTAATAGTATTGGTAATTAATGTAATATTCGATAATAGAAATAATAAAAACCAAATAATGATCAGATGTTGATTTCAGTCAACCTTGCAAAAGGGATAATGGGCCTAAAATGTTTTAATGGACTAGTATAATAACTCTTTATTAAAACACCCTTCTATTATACTTTATACCACACAAAATGGGCCATGCGAAAAAACAAAACTAGGCCCTTACACCAAAAAACACCCCTATTCAATCCAAGTAAAAAAACTCTTAATAGGCTTAAAACTAAACACACCCCCTCTTTAATTCTTAACATGAACCAAAACAAACCTTAATGGGCCTGAAAAATAAATTACGTGGGTTTTCCCAAAAACACGACATGGGCCCATTTGTTTCAAAAAAACGTGCACCCCTCTCTTTTGTTAAAAAAAACGAGTCAACCCTTAATGGGCCATCATATTTTGATGGCCCAAAATACCATACCCCTATATTATAACAATACACCTCCTTTTATAACTTGAAATTGTTTTTTAAATGATCCCAAAATCTTTAATGGGCCATTAGATTTGATGGTCCATTTTGAAATAATACACCCCTTCTTATGAATTTTAACCCCTCATAAAATAATATTCAAAACAAACAATTTTAATACCATGACTATTAAATTAGAAACACAATAATAATATGACTACTGAATTGATAGGGCAAATTTGGGGTATGATAGCTGCCCCTATTTAATTGTCTTTCGATTGAATAGTGTAAGAATACGCAGGTCTTGCATGTTTGAATTGAAGGTTTATTAAATAATGGAAGACCCTCAAAATTTGTTCGAACAACCATAAGTATACACTGTAAAGTGTTCCCAAGAGTGTGGAAAAAATAGGCATAGATGATGATGTATCATCTTACCAGAGTTTGAATAGAAAGTTTTGATTTGACTTAGATACGACGGAGTAGATAACTCGTTAATACCTAAAAGAGATCAAAGATTTTTGTATATTTACCATAACCTAGGAGGTAAATAATACAAGTTTATAAAGTTGACTTACTAATGTTTCAAGAGTAATATATTAAGTTTATAATGCTGATTTTATCTATTCATCGTAACCTAGGGGATGAATAAAATAGAGTTTTGATAATGCATCGTTGCATGGAGACTGATATGATGAATCGTATTGTAGATTTCGTTATGTTTACTGCAACCTAGGGAGTAAACAATACGAGGATGCACATGTGCATTTATCACGACCTAGGGGATAAAAGACAACATGGATAAGCTTACGTTATTCATCACGACCTAGGGGATTGATAGTATAAACCTGAAAATTCGCATACCTATCACAACCTAGGGGATAAATATTTGAAGAATTTGTGCATTTACCATGACCTAGGGGATAAACGATATAAAGATAGATTTACGTATTCATTACAACCCAGAGAATGAATAATATGAATCTGGTAATTTGCCCACCTACGACAAACTAGGGGGTAGATGATTGAAAAGTGTTTTGGTGATCGAATCTTAGATAACTAGATCAAAGATGAGATCAGAGTTTTATCGGTTGTGTCTGTTCTCAACCAAGGTAATTGCTTGCTTTGATAATTTTCCTAAGGGCCCCAAGATATTGGTTTTACCCAAAGTGTGTTTGAAAAATGCAATGTATGATGTATATGCATAATATCCTAGATTTATATGGAACCTAGAATGTATATGCATCAAGTATTTTGTGTATGCCCTAAATGCACCAACTGTGTGTATGTGCCTCAAAATGTAATAAAACATTTTTTTTATATTCTCTCCTTTTAAACCATTGGTTTTATGTTAACAACCCTCCAACATTGCATTGTTTTGGTATATTTGATTTAATTTGAAAGGTGTCAGTAAGATCTTGATATTGTTATTGCAGGTGCTGGTGTATGTGTGGACGTAGTTTTGGATGCAAGCGTGGACGTGGACAAAGACGTGGATGTAGGCATGGACGCAGACATGAATATGGACGTAGGAATGGATTTTCTTTTGATTTTTTTCTAACCAAAATGCTTTTTGATGTGTCATCAAATGCTTTTATTTGTCAAATCCCCAAAATGATTTCAACACCGTATTCACAAAAATAATCGTAGTATTTTACAAACAAGTCCGAAAAGGGAAAAACACAATCGAAAGATTTGCAAAATTAAATGTTTTATTGATAAATATTCCTCTAAATAGAAGAGAGTACAAGATGAAATTCCTTAAAAGAGGTAATTATAGAATGTTTTAAAATTGAAAATGGCAATGAAAATGATAATTGTTACTGCTGTTTCCCCAATATCATTTTGGTAGCTCCAATCTCTTTTGCTTTTGAGTCAAATGATTTGGATCAATCTCTTCCTTTGTTGTTTACAGTTTTAGTTCTTAGATCACAATCTTTTTGTTCTTTATTTTTTAATAAGACCCCTAATTTTTTTCTGGATTTCCCTTTCGGGTTTTCAATCCACCGGATAATTTTTTTTGTGTGTATGTCCCTAATTTTTTCCTAGATCTACCTTTAGGGTTTTCAATCCACCGGGACGCTCTTTTTTGCCTAAGTCTTCCGTTTAGGGTTCGAACTTAGTGAGTCTTTTTATATATAGTATTTTTTGACTTTGTCTAAATTTTCCAGATGTGGAAGTTCTTCCCCATCCATTGTTGTGAGGATGAGACCACCACTGGAGAATGTTGTTTTTACCATATATAGACCTTATTAGTTAGGTGTCCATTTACCATGTGAATCAAGGCGAGGTTGAAGAATCTTCTTGAGCACCAAATCCCTTTTTTGAACACTCGAGGATGAACTTTCTTCTCGAATGCTTTCTTCATCCGCTTTTGATATAACTGACCATGGAACAAAGCTGTCAAGCACTTTACTTCAATGAGGTTAAGCTGAACTAGTCGCGTTTGAACCCACTATGCTTCTTCAAGCCTTTTTTCCATTAGAACTTAAAGTGATAGAGTTTCTACTTCAACTGGGAGTACTGCCTCCATGCCATATACCAGAGAGAAAGGAGTTGCGCCTGTTGATGTATGTACAGAAGTACGATAGCCATGTAAAGTAAAGAGAAGCATTTCATGCCAATATTTGTATGTCTTTACCATTTTCTGAATGATTTTCTTGATGTTATTATTTGCAGCTTCAACGACCCCTTTCATCTTGGGTCGATATGGTGAGGAATTATGATGCTCAATCTTGAAATTATCGCACAACCCCTTCATCATTTTGTTGTTCAAATTGGATCCGTTGTCCATAACGATTTTTCTTGGGACCCCATATCTGCGTATGAGATTTTGCATAATGAATCGAGTAACCACTTGACTTGTCACATTTGTGTAGGATGTTGCTTCTACCCATTTGGTGAAGTAATCAATGGCAACTAGTATGAACTGGTGTCCATTGGATGCTTTTGGTTCGATCATGCCTATCATATCAATTCCCCATATTGAAAATGGCCAAGTAGAGCTCATGACATTCAGAGGAGTTAGTGATACATTCATTTTGTCGGCGTAGATTTGGCACTGGTGACATGTCTTTGTGTAATGGTAGCAGTCAGCTCCCATCATCAACCAAAAATAACCCGCTCGCAGGATTTTTTTAGCCATGGCATGTCTATTTGTATGTCTTCTGAAAGTACCTTCATGGATTTCTCTCATAAGTGTATCTGCTTCCCGTTTCTCCATGCACATGAGTAAAACCATATCGTAGTTTCTTTTGTATAAAACATCGCTATTTAGAAAGAAAAAGCTAGCTTCTGTAGAGTTCGCTTGTCAATGATAGATGCATTTTTTGGATATTCTTGTTTCTCAAGGTACTTCTTGATGTCATAGAACCAAGGTTTGTTATCTGGTCCCTCTTCAATAGTAAGGAAATGTGTAGGTTCTTCAAGATGTCTGATTGTAATATGCAACTTGTGGTTTGTCCAAGTTACTTTGAACATGACTGATAAAGTTGCCAAGGCATCAGCCATCTGATTTTCTTCTCGTGGGATATGAATGAAGGTAATCTCAGTGAATTTCGTAGCTATCTTCAAAACATGATACCGATATGGAATGAATCTGGGATGTTTAGTGTCCCATTCGCTGTTGACTTGGTATATGAATAGCGTAGAGTCTCCAAATACTTCGAGATGTTTGATTCTTAGATTGATAGCGGCTTCTAGACCTAGGATATAAGCTTTGTATTCAGCGATATTATTGGTGCCGTCAAAACATAACCTTGCAGTATAAGGTTTGTGAAAATTCTTTGAAGAAGTCAAAACTGCCCCAATACCGCTCCCTAGTGCATTTGAAGCCCTGTCAAACATGAGTGCCCAACGTGCCCCTGGTTCAGGTCCTTCACTGGGCCCTGATTTTTTATAGTCACCTATAACCATGATATCCTCGTCTGGAAAGTCAAACTTCATTGGTTGATATTCTGGTAGTGGTTGATGAGGTATATGGTCGTTTAGTATGCTACCCTTGATGGCCTTTTGAGTAACATATTGGATGTCGTATTCTGATAGTAACATCTGCCATCGGGAAATCCTTCCTTTAAGAGATGGTTTTTTCTAACACATACTTTAAAGGATCCATTCTTACTATTAACCGTGTGATGTAAGTTAACATATATTTCTTCAGTCTTTTAGTAGCACAAGCCAACGCACAACAAGTCTTCTCGAGAAGTGAGTACCTAGTTTCGCAGTCAGTGAATTTTTTGCTGAGGTAGATTGCATGCTCTTTTCTACCCATTTCGTCATGTTCTCCCAATACACATCCCATTGATCCTTCAAGCACTGTTAGATACATGATGAGCGGTCTTCTGGGAACTGGAGGCATCAAGATTGGTGGCTCTTGTAAATATTTCTTAATTGTCTTGAAAGATATCTGGAAATCATTCTTTCATACTCTTGTCTGATCTTTTCGCAGTAATTTGAATATAGGCTCGCATGTAGCAGTTAGGTGCAATATGAACCTTGCTATCTAATTCAATCATTCTAAGAAACCACGAACGTATTTCTCCATCCTCAGAGTTAGCATTTCTTGTATATCTTTTAACTTGTCGGGGTCTACCTCAATACCATGCTAACTTATAATAAAACCTATTGCCTGATCTAACACTAAATGTACACTTGTTTGGGTTTAACCATAGTTTGAACCTTCGCAGACGCTCGAATAGCTTTTTTAAATGTATGATGTGATCCTTCTTCATATTTAATTTGGAAATCATATCATCTATTTACACCTCAACCTCTTTGTGAATCATATCATGGAATAGTGTGACCATAACCCGTTGATAAGTTTCCCCTACGTTCTTTAGATCAAATGAAATTACCTTATAATAGAAAGTGCCCTAAGGAGTCATGAAGGTAGTCTTTTCTATATCTAAGGGTGCCATTTTGATTTGATTATAGCTTGAGAAACTATCCATGAATGAGAATACCGAAGCTTGAGCTGTATTGTCCACCAGAACATCTATGTGAGGTAACATGAAATCGTCTTTGGGACTTTCTTTGTTCAAATCCTGGTAATATACACACATGCATACTTTTCCATCCTTCTTGGGTACTGGCACAATGTTATCTATCAAAGGTGGATAATCCACTACCGCTAAGAACCCTATGTCGAATTGTTTAAGGACCTCTTCTCGAATCTTGTCGGACATGTCTAGATGAGTTCTTCTGAGATTTTGCCTAACTGGAGAGTAACCTTCCTTGAGAGGTAGTCTATGCACCACAATGTCTGTATCCAATCCTGATATGTCTCTGTAAGACCAGTTAAATATATCCACATATTCATGTAGCAACTTGATCAGTCTTTCCTTGATGCTTTTATCCAATGTTGGCCCTAGCTTGATCTCTTTTGGGTCTTCCTCTGTTCTAAGGTTAATGGTCTCCATAGATTCCTGGTATGGTTGTATATTTTCAGCTTTTTGCTCTATATCCCTCACCAATTCTTTAGAAAGTTCAAGATCTTCATCATCTTCCTCTTTCGCTTGGTTGATGGGTGCATCAAAATTATATCGGATAACAACAGTAACATTATCGGTGATTTTAGGCATGGATTTACGCATTTATCATATTTTGGTGCAGTCTTTGTATGTGAATTTGGAAAATGCATATCAAGGAAAGTATTGCCATTTTTAAATATAAGAGATAAATGCAAAAAAAAGATAGGGATCTAAATTGAATGCGAAATATAACTTTTATTAATTATGAATACTATCTGAAACAAATAGGGGGACCCTTACAAGCAACCCCTATGCCTCGGGCTTGACATATGTTCTTTCAAAAACAAGAAAAAATTACTTTAGAAATAAAAAGATCTCCGGAATCTCCACAACTATCCATTTCTCGAGTTCTTTGTCTGGGGCGCATTCATGGATGAAATAGGATGCCTTCTTGATGTTGCTCTTGTGAGATATCATTTCCAGTTATCCGCTATGCTCTACTCCTTTGTTGCGAAGGTCTCCTAGATTGGAGGAAACCGTGTTTTGCCTTTCAGAGTAGCCTTTGATAATTCGTAGCCCAAACCAAAATGATTCTTCTTCTCAGGTATTTCCAAGAGTTTACCCCAACCCTTTGAGGTATCATTCTCCACAGCTCTTTGCAAATCTCTCCACTAAGTCACAATAGGTTTCTTGATTTTTTCCACCAGTAGGGTTACCATTGAAGCAACCTCTAAGATTTGAAATGGTGTTGCTATACAGCCTTCATCACCACTGATACACCTGTAGGACTCTATGTGACTTACAAAGATGCCCTCATCACCATTTATTATAACCAATCTTCCTTCAATGAAGAACTTCAGTTTCTGATGTAAAGTTGAAGTGACTGCCCCTGCTGTATGGATCCACGGTCTTTCGAGTAAACATGTATATGCTGGATCTGTATCCATCACTTGAAAAATGATACAAAATATATGTGATGCCTATCTGAATAGAGATGTGAAATGCTTTGTTGTGAGCTTGGCCTTGTGGGGGCAACTCACTATCATTAAAACCCAAATATGATCCCGATGTCAGATTTGATACAAGTCAAATTCGTTTACAATAATCTTCTCTACAACATGAGAAAAACTCAGAACCTTCATTAGAGAGTCTCGATACGCTTCTGAATTAATGAGCAACAAGAGTATATAAATTTTGGCTGGGGTTTGGTGAAGTTGATCCACCACCCTATAATCACTCCTCTTGATTATTTTCAAAAATTCTTCTGCCTCTTGATAGATAAAGTTCTTGATCGGAGGCTCTTGTTCTTGACTTGCCTCCACTACTATTTTTCCTTTATCTTTTACCAATGTATCATTTTTATTTTTCACCACAGCATCATTCTCCTTTTGTGGTTCGGAGCCAAAGATTCGACCATTGCGATTCATGCCCCCTGTTCCTGCTATATTTGAGATGGCATGTCCTTGACTTGTCGATGGCTCACATTCTTGCTTTAAACTATTGAAGTATACAGTAGAATCATAACTCCATGATACTGCTTTTTCACTTTCGTGAGGGGTAGGAGATGGTCCCCTAATTACCATCTTAGTCTTGGGAACTATTGGTATCCTCATAGTTTGTCTTGTCATCAATTCTGGTGCTTCTGTTAATTCTCCCCATGGAATCACAAGAGTATTCTTATTAAGGTTTGGCCCTTGGAAAGAAACTACCAATGGCTTCTTTGTACTTCCCTCAATCGCAGCTACATATTCTTCTTTAGGGTATGGTTCAAATTGGAGTATCCCCTGATCCACCAATTTTTGTAATGTCTTCACAAAAGCTTCATTATGTTCCAAGAGGAACCCACACTCCAATAGATATTCCTTAAAAATATTTATTGGGGCCTTTACTCTTCTAACTTCCCCAAAGTCGGTGACTACTTCAATTGCGTTTATTGCTGGTCCTCCATGCAGAGGCATGGGGTTTGACTTGATATTCAGTTTATCAAAAGTGATATCCTGAGAATCCAACAAATCTTGAACCTTATATTTGAAGGCCCAACATTTTTCTATAGTGTGCTCGGGAGAATTAACATGATACTCACACCTGGCATTGGCATCGTACCTTAGTGGGGGTGCCCCAATCAGAGGAGCTAGAGGTTTTAGCTCTATCAATTATGCCTTGACTAAGTGTTGTAATAATTGACTGGGTGGCATAGGGAGTGGGTCAAACTTTCTTGGCGGCCTTTCAATTTTGTTCTGTTGTTGTTCTCGTGGAATTATTAATGGTTGTTGTACCCTTGGATGTGAGGCTATAACATTAATTTCTCCCTCATTCTTTTTCGAGAAGTTAGGAACATGTCTTTTTGCATTATAAGAGGTACTAGATGATTCCCTTTGTATCTTCCCTCTTTGTGCCAACTTCAATTCTCTCACCAATAATTACTAGATCAAAAAATATGGAAGAGACGCTTCCTACCATCTTTTCATAATACAACCCTTGTAAAGTTCCCATGAACATATCGACTAATTCTTTCTCCAGAAGTGGTGGTTGTACTCGGGCTGCCATTTCTCTCCACCTTTAAGCATACTCCTTGAAAGACTCCTCCTTTTTTTGAGACAAGTTTTCTAGTTGCATGCGGGTAGGCTCTATGTCGATAATGTACTTGTATTGTCTCCGGAAAGCGTTAGTAAGATCTGCCCATGTCTGAATATGAATCTGTTCCAACTACATGTACTAATCCAGGGATGCCCCACTCAATCTGTCTTAGAAACAATGGATCATTAGTTTCTGGTCTTGAGCATAAGCATGCATCTTCCTGCAATACATGCGTAGTTAGTTCTTTGGACATGTGAGCCCCTTGTATTTTCCAAAGTTAGGTACTTTGAATTTTGGCGGGATCACCACATCAAGAACTAGACCCATTTCGAGAGTGTCGACATCGAAAGCATCGTAACTCTCCACAACTTTTAACCTTTCTTCAAGGGCTTTGTATTGGTTGAGCGCCAATGGATTTTTAGTGGCATGCATATGGGTTTCCCTTTGAGGTGCTTGATTGACATCTTCTAAGTCATGGTCTTCATAGTGCAAGTCTAAGTAGTTGTCCGCGTTGTTGATCGGAATCTGCAAGGTATGAGATGCCCCTACCTTTGGTGGAGGTGACACAAACCCTTCATTATCAGCTTGTCTTATTTCTTATTGAGCTATGATGGACTTTTGGGGTCCTAACTCCGGTTCTCTCCTTGGTTGGTGACCGCTCGATGCACCAATGGTTTGGGCTACTTATTCAAAGGCCACCCTAGGTATTTATTCCTGCCTCTCAATGATGTTCTTCAAGGCTATAAGAACTTGACTTATATCTCCTTTCATTGATTCGACACTTCCCTTGACCTGCTATAAATCCTCCTTGAAGGCCGCTTGGTTCTCTTAGATCTGTTCCATCACTTTCTGTTGATGGGCTCTTGTCTGATATGGTGGTCGGAGAGGCAGTGCTTTTCTTCTACCAATGATTTTAACTTGAGAAGGTTTTGAAAAATGAGAGTTTTTTTTAATGAATTTATGAGATGAATATGCTAAAGGTTTCATTTTTTTGAATGTCTTATTCACTTGGATATACATTTATTGGTGAGTATCTAAAAAAATAAATACGCAAACGAGATATAAAAAAAAATACCTTTATTAAAATAGTAATTGTTTTTAAAAAGAATACAGTTCCGATATTGAAAAAAATTCAAACTTAAAACATTAAAAATTACTGAAAGAAATAATCAAAGGGAAATAAAAGTATTCTAAGTGCACCTTCGGATTTCTGCTCTAAAACCACCGACCATTGTCCTACCAAGTTTGAGGAAGTTTTCAACGTCTTTTGGAAGACGAATCATCACATTCTCTGCATCTCTTAAACTTCTAGGGATGTCACCGATAAGATCGTTGGCTAAGAAGGCTAGTCTTGCATGCTTGTCCTTGTAGAATCGGTATTCTCGGTAGAGATCAGGAATTATCTTGTGGTTATCTTCCTCTACTTTGGCGATCTTTACATAATGCTCTTCCCAATATAACTTTTCATCCCTCATCCCCGTATAGAGTTTTCCTTATATTAGGAGATCCTTTCGGAGGTCTTCTAACTCAAGCCACACTTGCTCGTATTCTTCAGTCTTTTGGGTGAGAAATCTTTTTGCAATCATCCTTTTAAGGTGTTCCCTTACCTCTAATTCTTAGCTATCTTGGAGTCTGGTGATAAGATACTTCATTTGTTCTTCTTGATCTAAAAAAGCTTGTGCCAGATTTTGGATTTGAGCCCTCAAATCTTCTTCCATCACCTTCTTATCATACATTGCCTTTTCCTACCATCTATTTAATCTCCTGATTTCACTAGCAGCATCCTCCAACCGTTAGTTGTGGGAATCCAAGTTGAAAGTAGCACTTAAGAACCCTTCAACTGAACGCTTTCGCTTAAGACTCTCCTTCTCAAATGCCTCACGATCTTTCTGAATTTGTTGGTCTTTTGATTCAAGTATGCGTTGCATTTGTCTTTTCTCCCTAGTTAAGTTATAAAGGTTGAGCTCTAATTCTTCTTTCTCCCTTTGAGCTTGTTTCAAAGCATTCTTCAAATTGTCTATTTCTTCTAAGGACATAGGCGAAGAATCTGGGACATCTGACTTGTACTCAAGATCTACGTCAAATGGTAACTTAATAACTCACACCCTATCCAAAACCCATTGAGTGTAGGGATCTTTTGCCACAACATTCTTCCTTTCAAACTTTCTTATATTAACCCTACCCAAACCTCAGATGACCTTGTTGAGCAACTCTTGGTCATTTTTGCCCATGTCATGAATGATCAATTATTGGAGTTGCTCATCTGAGAGTTTATCCTCCAAAGGGCACCCTAGTTGTCATAGGGTCAGGGTAGGGATGTAATTGATGCAGACACGTAATCCAATCAATGGAACATTCAGAACGTCTCTACAACTATAAACGATGTCTCCGATGTCTAGCTTCCTTGCATACCACAACAAAGAATTAGCAGTAAGAGACCTTAATTTTTGAGGCCACTCGTATCTTGTCAGATTTGGAATCATGTAATCTTCCTTATAGAGGTTAGTCATGAACCAAAAATATAAGAGTGAGATGCAACAGTTTAGAGTACCCCTCCCCTTTTCGTACCGAGTATGAAATGCATAATAAATATCAACAAGTAAAGTGGGAGTTGGGTCCGTACTAAAAAGTTTTGTGCCCCAAAATACATTAATATCTGCAGGGTCAACATATTCCAAAGTTCGTGGAAACAAGATTATACCAAACACAATTAGCCCTAAACAATCAACATAAGACTCCCATTATGTGTTATCGATAAAATCAAGAGCCTTAGTCTCCAAATAGCATCTCTTAATCCCTCGTACATCACCTTCTTTTTTGTAATTAAGTGATAATTCAGGATAAGGGATCCCTAAATCCTCTGCCAGGATTCTGATGTCAATAGTCTGCCCTTTTCCCACATAAGCTTTCCCTTTAGAGAAATTCAAAATTCTATCAAATTCTTCCAGTGTCGGTGCTAGATGAAAGTCTTGGAAGGTGAAGCACCTCAATGGAGGGTCATAGAATTGAATTAGGGCAGAAGCAACGTCCAATTGTACCTAAACTTTTGTTAATTCAAGGGTATCCCCATAACAATGAGTGAACATCTTCAGAGCTATTTCAGATAATTTACATTTTATAACCTTGATTTTTGTCATATCTGGCATTACGACATTGATACGGACAAGTTGTTTCCCTTTGAAATTCATTTTTAGGACACTTTGTAGCGGTAGAAATGTTGAGCCTAAGCCATTGAATTGGCTTAACTCGCACAAATCAAATAAAAATCTCCATCGCGCTTTATTGTTTCTAAAGGAATTGGAAAAGAGAGAATAACTCAAAAAGAGGGGGAGAGAATTTAAGTTTGAGGGTTGGTTATGCAAAGGGAAGGTATTAGAACCCTAAACATCTACGGTACTCTGCAGGAAACTCTTTGAAAATCTGTGTATTTTGGCTATAAAAGTTGTATACAAAAATAGATTGTGGGAATGAGAAAAGAAGTATATTTTACAATTTTTGCACTCGCCACCGTTGTGAACCTTTAGTGCCTACGTACCACCTTCCTTGCAATGGGGGATCAGGTTACTTGTAGTTCACCTTTAAAAAATTTTAAAACACAAGTGTGTTGGTTAATTTTAAGAGACGAGACATCATCGTGTTATCCGAGTGAAAAATATACTTACTATCTACAATTATGGGAAAGGAGAATTTAGGTCATCTCAAAGTGGAGGATATGACTTGGATTTTAAAATCAACAAAGCCTCACTCAACACCCAAGTAGAAAATATCTCTCTTTACTACTTACAGTAGAAGTATAATAGTTCCCATCACTATAAGGATTGACAAAAGTCTAATCTTTTGAGAAAATTTTAAAGCAAAAGGCCAAAGTGGCAAAGTAGTTTGAATGAGATTGATTGACTTTTAGTCTTCTAACAAAAAAATGTCAAGGTATTATTAAGTTGATTGAAGTTTGATTAAGAAAATATATTTTGAAAATGCATGGACTTAAGTCCAAGTTTATTATGAAAGCGATTCAAGTTTAAAAACAAGAAGAGTTTTCAAAAAGTGGGAGAAGATTTTTTAAAATTAAAGAATATGGGAGGAGATGAAGGGACTATCCTAAAGCATAAGGTAAAACCTAGGGAAAAGAACCGTCTAACCAACAAGAAGCCAACACTTAACACAATGAGTCAATGTAGAATTCCATCCTTTGGATTTGAAACCAAACAAGCAAAGATAATAAACCTCTTAGGAAAACCAAGCTTAAATTGTATTAATTCTTCACAAAAATTATGCAGAGTAACGACTGTATACAGATGAATCCTCGATCATAGACAAAGCATGTAATCACAATAACATGCACACAAAGAAAATAAACAACTCAATGTCTTGGGGTAAACCCCAAGAACTTCAGACAAAATAACAATTGAGGTCACAAAGTCTTAAGGTAGGTCAAGGTCTCTAATCCTAAGTCCAAGAAGTCCATCACTCCATAATGCTAAGGATAGTAACCAAGTAGTCCATATAACATTAAAGTTTTTTATGATTCAAGTTTATTATTAGGTATCTTCAAAAAGAAATGAAGAGCTCAAGGGATAAAAATAAAAATGGCATAAAAGTAAATGCTCAAATGAGCAAAGATGAAAATAGCATGAAATGCAAATGCTAAAATAAATGTGCTTAAAGTAAAAAGCATAAAGTAAAAGCACAAAATCAAGTCAATTGTTAGAAATTAGAGGTTAGTTGAATGACCATATTGAAACTTGCATTTTAAACTCATTATAGGATTGATAAAACCAAAGCCTCTCAACAACAAGTTTCATTTGCTTTTTGTCTAGTATATCATTCATTTAAAATTCTCAAGGCAACCATAAATGATCAACGATGTTTAAGTGATTCACTTTAACCAAAGTTTATGAAAACTCATTAGAGGATTGATAAGACCAAAGCCTCATAAGAATGAATCTCAAGGTTATGGGATCAAAGGATTCAAATTAGCATACTTGGGCTTTCAGACATGGGTTTGGGCCATGAATGATTATTTCTCGAATAAGGACAAAATTTAGTGCTATGTTAAGCAATCATAAGTGGACTTATATAGAAGTCGCACATATTTTGAGGCCGGTCAATAGAAATCTATGTAACATATGTTTAGAGAAATGATATGCAAATCATTATCCAATAACATTTTGTACAAGTAAGAATGGGATAAGATGAAGAGGGATGGGGTAAGAATCAAACAACATTTGAACCAAAAATTTAATCAAGCTATTATTAAAATCATTCATCCATTTTTATGGAGTTAAACTCAACACCATGGATCCAATGATGTTAATAAAGCTCATGATCCAAATCTCATAGTCCAAGATCAACCAAAATATATACAAAATAAAATTGTATTTAAAAAATAAAGAAAAAGATTTTTAAAATGGTTCTTTTAAATGAAAATAAAATGGGAAAATAACAACTATATTCAAAACATATAAGAAAAAATCAATGAGACCATAGAAAAATCAGAGATGAACTCAAATATTTTTATAATTTTTTTGGTAATTTTTTAAAGTCAGCAACTATTTTTAAAATTAAAAGAAATAGGAAAAATAAACCAAAAATTGTGAAAAATAGTAAAGTCAGAAATAAAAATAAAATGAGGTCACCAATTTTAGTCAAAAGGTCATTGTATACTTCTATATTTTTTTCCAGAATTTATAAATTAATAAAAGTAATTTTAAATATTTAAAGCAACTCAAATAAAGTGAAACATTCTAAAAAATATTAAAACACAAAATAAAATTGTGAAAAAATAATAATCAGAAAGAGAAAAATCAAAAGTATTTTTAAGATTTTTTTGGATTTTTTGAAGTTAAAATGAATTTTCTATGAATTTTTGAAATTTAAAACAAATAAAATATAAAATCAGAAATAAAAAACAAAGTCAAAATAATATAGACCAATGGATAAGAGTCAAAACACGTTAGTAAGCTAATCCAATGGATCAGACGCGCTATACATATCATGGTCCTTAGTGAATAAAACATTGAATCCTTAATTAAATCAGATTTGAAAAAAAAAGTGTGGCACACTATCATTGGTTGATAAATATCACGTTGGTCATCTTCAACCTCCAGCCACGCGAATTACATGTCCCTGAAATGGTAAAATTAGAGCTTGAGATCGGTACCATTTTCTTCGTCTCTTCAAGACGATTCCAATGGTACCCTCGCGAAAAATTTATATAAGGTGTAACTTAGTCATTTTGGAAGGGAATATTTGAAAAGGGATTTGAAAATTCATGGCCAAAACGCACTTCCAGTTGAAAATAAATGTTGCGACTAGAATCAGAATGATGAGAGCTTCATAACAATATCAAAGTTTGAGAGAATTAGTGAAGGAATCCACCTATTGAAGTTCAAATTCAGAGCTCTGGAACTTGACTTGGCTAGCACGATTTAGGGAGTCTTAGAGCTTGGTTCTTCTTCTGTTAGCTTCAGTGAGGTTCGATGATGAAGAATTGACAAAGAAAATGATTTAAGGAAAGCTGTAAAAGCAAATTCGAAGTTGCAGAAAAGTGGGTTCAAGAGGAAGTTTGACAGGGTGATTCTGGCTCTCTAAGCTTGAGAAAATGAATGAGGCACGACCCTCTATTTATAGGGAAGCTGATGGAATGCATAAGCGTGTGAAATGATGATGTTTGGACGGAAATCTTGTGAAGTTGCAAACATGAAAAGTCTGACTTCTATTTTGCTCAAAACTCAACCAAAGTTTGGGTTTCAATGTGCTAATCACTTCTTGAAGTTCATTAAACATGATTAGAAGTAAAACCATGCAGAAATTTTGTGTTTAGAAACCAAATCAAGGATTTTAAATTCTGACTTTGGAGAAAACTTCAGTTTCAAGGTACCATATTCAAATCAATGGTGTGTACGATTTAGGGAACCTTAAGACTTTATTCTTGATGCGTTGGAAAGATGAGATCACAAACTTTACAATGTGCAAAGAATGGGATCAAATGGATGCTTGATCTGAAAGTTGTGATGAGTCAAAGTTGAGAAAAAGAAGTTGACTTTTGTAGTTAGAAAAATTTCAAGTTTTCTCTTCAAAAATGACTTGTAATGTCTTGCATCCAAACATGGCCTTCCATTTGAAATTTTCTCTTGACCAAAAAAGACGACATGAAGTCGATCTCTTAAATGACATTTTGAGACTCAAACCATTTAAAATCTCCAAAAAATGAGAAAGTTATGACTTGGTGAAGTTGGAAAAAATTCAAGAGATGACCTATAATCTTTTACATCCTTAGGGAATATTCCATCTATTTTCAAGCATGGCACATAAAATAAAGGTTGAAGTCACATTTTTAAGATAATTTTAGAAAAGGAATGGGCTTAAGGAGATAAAAAATGACCAAGTTATGATCTTTTGAAGTCACGTGAGGGAATTTTATGGCTTATCTAGAGGACTTGTAATCTTTCTTCATCATTAGGTATCTTCCACACAAAATTTTCTTGAAACTTTTGATGTGATTTGTTGATAACCCTTTGAAAAGAAGCATGTTTTTGGAATCACTCAAAAATACCAAAAGATGAGCAAGATATAGCTCTTTGAAGTTCAAAACCCTAGCTCGTAGAGCAACAAAATACCTTGGAAACTCTTTTCAATTTTGACAAACCTTCTTGCACAAATACTTTTGGCATGTAAATGAAATTTGTTGAGTATGGTAATGAGAAACCATAGCAACCATAACCACTTCCAAATATTGAGAATTGATGGAGATATGCACTTGTGACCAAGAAATCAAGGACTTATCAAATTAGGTCAAACTTCTTCAATCAAACCTTACATATTTGAACTATCTTTGAAAACTTGAGGCATGATGGATCATAATAGACTTTGTCATGATATTACTTCAAATTATCTTCAATGGTGAAGCTTAAATCTCAATGAAGCTCTATTGAAGAAGCAAAGGAAATGAACTCATGAACCTGTAGATCAAATTGATGGATTGTATTGTGCTTTCACCTATAATACCATCAATTATGGAAAACACTTATTGTATTTATTAGTTAAAAGTTAATCAATACAAAACATAGATTATCACAAAATACAAGTCAAGGTGCTTGGTGATTCGCCATGGACAAACCTAAAGATAGGATGAAGTAGGAGAAGTACACAAAACCCTAATGTGGGATCTTGTTGTATTGTGATAGTATGAGATAATAGAGGAATCTTAGGGGGAAAAGTTAGGATACAACATCTACCCTTATTTAAGTGTCTTCTATCCAAAGATGCGAAGGTTAAAATCTTCGTGTCAACGCGATTGAAGATACTTAAATATAAAACAAGCCCTATTTTTGGCCCTAAGATTGTCATGCAATGCTTATGATTTTGAATTCAAATGAACAAATTCAAAAAAATGACACCCAACACTATTGGGGATGTAGCAAATAAGAACAGGGATCACAAGAAAAACCCGACCAAGAAAATAATTCACTGGTGAACAAGAGACCCGACTCTATTGGGGTAAAGCCCAAAGAGGACATAATGAGTCATCAACTCAAATCTTACGGAGAGAAAGTAAAGGATGAAAGTGATCGACAGATGACTGCGAACTATCCACTCACTGAGGAGATAGAAAACAAGTAACGTCGATCCGCCAGGGAAAGAAGTGGTAAGATAATACTGGTAAATACCAATATTAGGGTAGGTAATAAATGATTGGAACTAGTACTCACAACCGGGAACAAATAAACTTCTTCATAGTAATATAATATCAATGACAAACTATCTCCCATAATGACGAGACCACCATTCATCGGAAAAAGATCTCAACAATGAACTACCTCCCATAATGACAAGGATACCGTTAATTGGAGTAACAAATCTCAACAACAAACTACCTTCCATAATGACAAGGCTACCATTCATTGGAGTAACAAACCTCAACAACGAACTACCTTCCATAATGACAAGGCTATCATTCATTGGAGTAACATATCTCAATAATGAACCACCTTCCATAATGACAAGGCTACCATTTATTAGAGTAAAAAATCTGAACAACGAACTACCACCCATAATGACAAGGCTACCATTCATTGGAGTAACAAATCTGAATCTTCTCTGGGAACTGTCAGACTTATTGGGGAAATACAGGTTGCTCAAATAATGAGACATGCTACTTGCTATTTATGAGAAGGAATTTGCAACAATGATTTCCTGGGGAAAGTAATAGGACTTCCTGGGGAAATGCCAATATATTCCTGTTGAGGAGATAAAATGTTCGTGTGCAAAATGAATGCACATTCTCAAACTAGGGCCCAAAGCATGCCGAAATCAAAATAATAATATTGTTGGGGACCATAGATTTAAACCAAAAATAAACTGGAATGAATCAGTCAACCAAAATAACACCTCATGAGAAATAAACTTAAGAGGGTTTCTATCCAGACAAAGAGCTGTACAGGAAGACTAAAGAAAAAATCTTTCATGAGGGATAACTCAGTGGGGAAATTGAAAGGATATACACTTTCTGCTTAAGGTTGACACCCTATTGGAAAGAGGATAACACAACTATGCAAAATAGGGGTAATATGCCAACCATATATTAATGAATGCAAATGAGCAATGATTTTCTAAATTCAACTATGCATGATGTATATATGCATGTATGAATGTTATCATGTACTTATGCTAACAAAACAGACACACATCACTGGGGATAACTAGACAAAACCAACTTGGGTAAAGTTAATACTCGGCTGAATCACATCCAAGATGAAAATTTCATAAGAAAGTAAGCACCAACTGAGGAAACAAATTCCTACTTCATGGCTTAAATCCATTGGAAAGGGATATAATCCGAAAGTAATCAAATAAATAATAATAAATCAGTACAGGTACCGGGATATAACATCCTCCTCCAGACTTCACCGGGGAATAACACACAGAATTCAATGGGGAACACAAATGTTTCAAGGTTTGTACTCATACTAGGGATTGCAATACTAATTTTAATAGGGTAGATGAAAACCACGTCATCGAGATATCAACTAGGGATCTCTTACTGGCTTCATTGGGGAGAGAAACATCACATCATCGAGGGAAGCCCAAAATACATCCTTCAATATTGAGAGTGAGTATTGCACCAACTTTTCTGGGGAGAAATTATGAAACCTCACGGGGAGAGCAATTTTCAGAGAGATACCTTATCTCAGCTTCACTTGGGGATTTAAGAAGTCAAACATTATAGCAAGAAATCAAACTTATAGGGATTTTAAATCAAACCCAGCACTTGGCTGGAGAAAACCAAAAAAGTTGACAACTACTTCAGCACTTCTTAGAAAAGACATTTCCCTTGTCTGGTTTCCTAGGAAACAAACAACAACAACAAAATGCTAGCACTACAAAGGGCAATGTTTTGCAAATGATTCCAACTCAACACTCAAAATGGGAGAGACTTCCGTCATGTGAACAAAGACCTTACTGGGGAATCCGGGACAAAGACTTCATACCATGCAAACCCGAAATCAAAATGAACCAAGACTTAACTGGGGAAAAATGGGATCACAAACCCATCACTGCACCATACATCCATTGGTATTATCTTCAATTATCTGAGAAGCATAAGAAGATCATACTCCTTCCAACAAAAGTGACCTGAGAGAGTCTTCCTTGGGAATTCAGACTTCCAAAATTTCAGAGTTCGTCCATCCCTGGAGTCACTATTTTTGTTCTCCTTGAGTCACAAAATCCAAAGCAAGAAGTAATTTGTAAATTCTTTTCAAAAAAACAATTTTGTCATTTAATCTGTTTGCTTTGAAAATTACTATCAATAATAAATGAAGTCTTTGTAGGCTGAATAAAATAAGAATTGCAAAGAATTAGATAAAAGCTCAAACTTTATTAATAGGATGGTAGTCTGCGAATGGAGAGACTCCATAGATGATTACACGGTTTGGAAAAAATGGTAATATATATTAGAAAAGATACATTGAAATACAACGACCATAATTCTCCCTAACAACTTTGAATTCCTGAGCAGCGAATTCAGCTGAAGAGTGGTGAGGATCCAAGAAGATTGTTGCTTCAATGATCAAGTCTTGTCTGACGCAGTTACTTGCCAAGAAATCCCTAAATTTTTCCTAGGTTGCCCTTGCGGGTTTTCAACCTAGCGGGAAGAATTTATTCTGTTTATGTCTCTAATTTTTTCCTAGACCGCCCTTGCGGGTTTTCAGCCTACCGAGACGCTCCTTTTCTGCTTAAGTCACCCTTTCGGGTTTTTAACTTAGCAAGATGTTCTTTTATTTCTTTAGGTGAAGTATTTCTTGACTGCATCAACATTCATGGGACGTGGGAATTCCTCGCCATCCATAGTTTCAAGAATCAATGCACCGCTAGAGAAGTCTTTCTTGACAACATACAGGCCTTCAAAATTGGGATTCCACTTGTCCATAGAATCAACATTAAAATACATGATCTTCCTGAGCACAAGGTCGCCTTCTTTGAATTCATGAGGTTTGACCTTCTTATCAAAATCTTTCTTTATTCTCTTCTGGTATAACTGACCATGACACAAGGCCTTCATTCTCTCCTCTTCAATCAAATTCAATTGGTCAAACCTATTCTGGACCCATTCAGCCTCTGACGAATTGGTTTCCATTATCGTGCGTAAAGAGGGAATCTCAACCTCAATGGGGAGCACTTCTTCCATTCCATACACAAGAGAGAACTGGGTTTCCCCTGTTGAAGTGCAGACAGATCTTCGATACCCATGCAGAGAAAAAAGGAGCATCTCATACCAATCTTTATAAGTAACAACCATTTTTTGGTTGATCTTCTTGATGTTCTTATTAGCAGCTTCAACAACCTCATTCATCTTTGGCTTGTAGGGAGAGGAATTGTGGTGGAAAATCTTGAATTCTTCACAAAGTTTCGCCATCATCTTGTTATTCAGATTTGAGCCGTTGTCGGTGATAATCCTGCTTGGCACACCATTCCGACATATGAGATTGTTCTTGATAAAACGTACTGCCACCTGCTTAGTGACATTAGCATATGAAGTTACTTCCACACATTTTGTGAAGTATTCAATTGCTACAAAGATATAACAATGTCCATTTGACGCCTTTGGTTCAATCATTCCAATCATGTCAATATCCAGGTTCCTTCTCACTTATCTCTAGACAACACTTTACAACACTGTAAGACCGGGACCTGATCAAACACGACTAGTTTCGCATTACCCCAGTAAGTCATAGTGCAACATATATCCTGACCAGATATGCAGTTCACTTCCGCTTCCTCAAGCCGAAGTTATTTCCCCCAGTAGAGTAACAGACAACTAAAGCTCCTAAAATTCTATTTCTCCCAAGACAGATACCAATGTTCCTCAGCAGATTCCTCATGAATAACAGCAACAGGGACTCTCGTCAAAGGAATATCTCAGGAAATCAACATTCTCTAGATGGCATCTTTAAGCCCATATCCGAAAATCCTCTGTCGCATCCAGGATGGCATCTTTAAGCCCATCTCCAAAAATATTCCATTATCGACCTCCAAATGGCATCTGTAAGCTCATTCCCGATGTCACAAATCAAGTGCCACTTCATGCGAGTGCAAATTTCTAGGCACTCTATTGTTCAATCATCTTCCACCTTCAGATTACGAAAGGCAGACAACAAATCTACATCCTCAGGTTTAAGAAAATTGAACAGGGGCAGCTGTTGCACCCCAAAATTTTCCCTCTTATTTTAGTCAATACGTGTCCATTGAGATCCTCAATTTGCTCAAGGTTGCCCAAGAGTGGACCAGACAAACTCTCTCATAAGGCAGTGTACCTCAAATTAGGGTTTCCATTTTCATCAAGATGGGTGAACCACAAAGGCCTCGTATTCTCTCCATGGTCTTAATATTTACTCAATACCCTACATGTCAAGTTTCATACATTGCACAAGAAGTTTGCTCAGTCAACTACTCAGATGCTTGATAATCGACTATATTAGGTCAAAAGTCAACTGTGACCCACATACAGTCAAACTTCAAGATTTTTGGTCAAAATTAAAATTTTTAAGTGACTTTCATCATTTGATCAAGGGTTGATCATGATTCCCCAAGGAATGCTCCAAATTCATCAGAACCCAAAAGTTGTTAAATTAGGGTTTCTTAGTAAAAGTCAACCAAACTTTGACCAAGCATAACTTCCACATACTTTATCAGAAATTTTCCATCCAGAGCTCATTTTTAAGAGGATAAAATTCCCTACAATTCATCTTCAGCTTACAAGTTCAAAATATGCACTCATAAAAAGATATTAATTTCTACATTATGGGCCCTTTTGAAAAGTCAACAAAAACACCTTTTGGGTCAAAGCTTCTTACATGAACATGGAAGACTCAATTGAGATGAGACCAAAATGGTTGCTTAGGGGACATCCTAAGCTTTCTAAAAAGTCCAATAATACCTCTCTATGGTTAACATTGGAAGAGATATGCCTTGTCAAAGTTGACCCTTTTTGCAAAATTGCCAAAAGTAAAATGTGCTCAAAAATACATTTTTTGCTAAATGGGCCTAACTTTTTATGCTTGCACCTAACTTATAATGTGGTCCACGACTCAAATATCCACCCACCCGTAATTTGCTTCATTTTTTCAATTTATTTTGATTTTTTATTAATTAAAAATTGAATTAAATTAAATAATTGATGAATAATAGCAAAGATATGATTTGATTTGGTTTTTGGACAGGTTGGAAATCAAAATATGCTGAATTATCAAGGCCAAAACGAATCAAGAATAATTGGTACAAGAAAGGGAAGATTTGGCTCAAAATAGCATGTTTGCATATGGCTAAAGAATCAAATCAAATCTCATTAAATTACAAGATTCAATCCAAGTTTGTAACCCTAATTCATCCCTAGGTATATATTGGACAAGAACAACGCAAAAAAGAGAGGTTAGCAGGCGTGAACAAGAAGAACAAAACTTCAAAATTTGACAAAAAGTTGTGACTCGGTTTCAAGCTTGGAGGCCAATTCAAGCCCTTCTAGCATTGCCAAACAATTCTTGGACCTTCCCAGAAGCTAACCTAATCAGTTGCACGCCTCTACACGTCCATAATCGCCCTCTAGAAGTCACGCGATTTGCATTCTTTTTCAGATTTCATTGCTATGATTCTTGCATCATGAATGTGCTTTAATGGTATATTTGTGCTTGTCGTCATGTTTGCATCATGTCTGGACCATTTAATTGAAATTTTAATGCTTGTATGAACATTTGCCATTGTTAGGGTTTATATGTGCAGTTTAGGGGTTTGTTCTACAGGTGAAATTGGGCAAAAAGAAGGGTATCATGATGTTCACAAGATCAAAACGAGTTGATCTATATAATTAGATTCCATTTATCTTGCGTGTTGTGGATTTTTGAGTTTCACAGGTTTGTAGCTACATACCTTCGTCCGTAGGTAAAAGTACCAGAACCTAAAGTGACGGAGAAAGGAAGAAGAAGGTTAGGTGTCAGCCAACCATTCGCCCATTCGAACCAGCGCACACGTTTTTTTGTTTTTTTCACTAACCACTTTATTTCATATATTATATTGTGTTTTCATTATAGTTACAACTAAAACATGATAGCCTAGTGGTTGGGCGCGTTAGTTGTAAGAGTAAGGACCTGGGTTCGATCCCCAGGTCCCAACAATTTTCTTTGTTCTATTTTTCCTTTATAAATTAGGTACTCCATTCCCTCAATGTCCATCATGCACTAGAAATGTCCAACCAGTGGATCCAGGATCAATCAGATCCAATGCTCCATCCATGGGGGACCATGGTACACATTCAAGTCAATGCTACACAGAATCCAATATTGACTGGGCTGAGAGTGTTTTGGGCCTCAAAAATTTCAGATTGACACCCCCAGAATTGCTATTCAACACAGGCCCATATTCTTTTTCTTTATTTATTTCTTTTATTTTAATTATTTTGTTTAATTATTTTTCACCAAATTAATTACCTTTTTTATTAATCATAAAATCAATAATTCACAAAACACCAAAAAAGCATTTTTTTTAATAAAATACTTATTTTAATTTAATTAGAAATATAGGTTAAGTTAATTTCTCTTTTATAATTAAAATCAATTAGAAATTAGGGTTTTTAATTAATGTGCAATTACATTTCTTTTCTCAAATAAAAAACCAAAAAATACACAAAATATTTTTGTACAAAATATTTTATTTTCTTGAAATTATTTAATTTAATTAGAAATATAGGTTAAGTTAATTTCTTTTTCATAATTAAAATAATTAGAATTAGGGTTTTAGTCGTACATAACTCAATTAATTCTTTTCTCAAAAATAACTTAATTATTTCTCAATTAGATTTTAGGGTTTTCAACATCCCTCGTATTTAATTTGCCGCACATTTAATTATTTCTTTTCCATTATTTTTGTAACTGCCAATGGTTTGTAATAGTTAAGCTAGGGTTTTATTTACTGCTTTAATCCCCAATTCTTTAGTTATGTAATTAATCCCCATCCCCCGAAGCCTTGTAATAGTTAGGTTTATTTTCTCGCACCTTTAAATTCCTGCAAATATTTAACTGTCTAGATGTATGCTAATAGGATTGTATGGCAAGAATATCTGAAATTAAAACGGTAGATCACCAAATGTGTAAAGATTAAATAACTGAAACAATTCATATGCACATGTTCACTCCTAGGGTTTACCTCACCTCGGTTGCCTTCGGTAAACAATCATTAAGTATAGGAGATTTTAGTGGTGGCCCTCAAGTCTAAAAGATTAAATTGTCCCATTCGAATGTTGCCTCAGAAATTTTGCCTCGGAAAGATCTTAAGACTCTAGGGTTACTACTAAAGTTTTCTAACTATTTCTTTAGTGATTGTACTTGTCCCTTTCGAATGTCCCTTACAACTCCAACGATGGTGCTACCTACTCCTTAATAGTAGGATAGTGCTGTCTAAAGGAAACGAGAACAAACAATCTTTTTTCGAGTAGGTAGAATCTTAAGTACTTGCTCAAACCAAAATTTTTTCACATAAAACACCTTTTAAAATTTTTTTCAAAACAAACTTCATCACACCCTTGAGGACTGATACAAGGGTTATCACGAAGTAAAACATTTTCAAGACAAACACACACAAGCAATTTGAAAAATGAGCAAGTACCTAAGAGCCTGTAGATAACTACGGATAGAAAGGGTGCTAACACCTTCCCTTTCTATAATCTACCCCCCGTACTTAGAATATCTCGAAAAAAAGGTTTTTTCTGTTCTTTTTCCTTTTCCATGATTGGATGAAATAAAAGTCGGTGGCGACTCTTGCTTACCGTGACATTTTGCGAACAAAAAACACAAAATGTAAACCAGTAAAAACAGTCGGTTCTGCCACCGTATCACAAAGGGTAATAATCTTCTAGCATAGTATTTGTAAGGGATCAAGCCAGGGTGACGACTATCCCATTCTCCTTTAATCTGATTTACTACCAAAGTTGAATCACCATATACATCTAGAACTTTGATTCTGAGATCAATGGCCTCCTCGAGACCCATGATACAAGCCTCATACTCTGCCATATTATTGGTACAATTAAATATTAGCCCTCGCAGTAAAAGGAATGTGTGATCCATGGAGAGTGATAATCACAACACCAATTCCTTTCCCATAAGCATTCACAACTCCATCAAATACCATACCTCAACGGGATTCAGGATCAGGACCTTCCCTAGGAAAAGGTTCATCACAATCTTTCACTTTCAGAAACATAACATCCTCATCAGGGAAATCATATTTGACAGATTGATAATCATCAACCGGATGGTGAGCAAGATAATCCGCCAATACACTGCTTTTTATAGACTTTTGAATATGATATTCAATATCATATTCAGACAACAACATCTGCCAACGGGAAATTCTCCCAGTAAGAGAAGGTTTTTCAAATATATACTTAATTGGATCCATTTTAGAAATCAACAAAGTAGTATGATTCAACATATATTGTCGTAACCGCTCTGCCACCCAGGCCAGAGCACAACATGTTTTTTCCAGCATAGAATATTGCGACTCACAATCAGTAAACTTCTTGCTGAGATAATAAATGGCATATTCCTCCTTTCCTGTTTCATCTTGTTATCCCAAAATATAACCCATAGAATTATCTAACACTGTCAGATACATGATCAATGGTATTCCTTCAACAGGCGGGAGCATGATAAGAGGTTCAAGAAGATATTCTTTAATACTTTCAAATTCCCTTTGGCAATCATCTGTCCACACATAACCTTGATCTTTCTTTAACAACTTAAAGATCGGTTCACACATTGCAGTCATATGGGAAATGAATATGGAAATGTAATTCAACCGCCCAAGGAAGCCTCTAACTTGCTTTTTAGTTCTTCGCGCTGACATTTCTTGAATTACTTTGACTTTATCAGGGTCAACTTCAATTCCTTTTTGGCTGACAATGAAACCTAACAATTCCGTTGATCAGACACCGAAGGTGCATTTATTTGGATTTAAGCAGAGACGATACTTACTCAAACGCTCAAACAATTTCAATAAATATTCTATATGCCCTTCTTCATTCTGGGATTTGGAAATCATATCATCAACATATACCTCAATTTCCTTGTGCATCAGATCATGAAATAGGGTTTTCATAGCCCTCTGGTACGTTACACCAACGTTCTTTAACCCGAAGGGCATCACTCTGTAAGAGAATGTTCCCCAGGGTGTGATAAACATTGTTTTTTCCATGTCTTCAGGAGCCATTCTGATTTGATTATATCCAGAAAATCCATCCGTGAACGAGAATACTTTGAATTTTGCTGTACTATCAACCAACATATCAATATGTGGCAATGGAAAATCATCTTTTGGACTAGCTTTATTTAAATCTCTATAATCAACGCACATGTGAACTTTTCTGTCTTTCTTTGGTACTGGGACAATATTGGCAAACCATTGAGGATACACTGATGTCACAAGAAAACCGACATTAATAAGCTTTAAGACTTCTTCTTTAACTTTTACTGCCATATCTGGGTGAGTTCTTTGCAATTTCTGCTTGACTGGAAGGCACTCTGGCTTAAGTGGAAAATGATGCTCCACAATATCCGTATCCAAACCCAGCATATCTTGGTATGACCAAGCAAAGACGTACACATACTCTTTTAATAATTCAATCAACTTTCTCTTTACACCAGGATGCAACAATGCTCTAATCTTGATTTCCTTTGGATCTTCCTCTGAACTCGAATTGACTGTCTCTAACGGCTCTTTATACGGCTGAATGACACTTTCCTCATGTTCGAGCAACCGAGAAACCTCTTATAGAATCTCATCATATTCCTCTTCTTCGGCCACATACACATGATGTTCAAAGTTGGGAGAGGGTGCAGGGTCATTGTATTCAACAGGTTTTTTAATTAACCTGCATATATGATTTATGATTGCTTTTAGAAACTGACACATATATCAAGTGATTATGCAGATTTATTTATAGTTATTATTTATTGAAAAAGGGTTTTTTCTGATTACCATTTTTCCAAGAAAAAGCAGAAAATAAAAACATAATTTGAGAAACAAAGACAACTTTTATTAATGATTTTAATGGTCAAAGAAAATAGACAAGCCCGTACAACATCAACTTTTACCTTGGGCAGAGTGAAAGCTTTGCAAATATTAACAAAAACAAATTACTTTGAGACATGGATGAAAGTGTGAAGATCAATAGTGACCAAATTCTGGACTCTGACTCCAGGCGTCACATAGTTTGGCATCTCCCACTCTTCTTCATCCTCTACAATAGCATTGATCCTGGAAACAGTTGGATGAAGGTAACCTCCAATGTGGAAAATATCCTGATACTTTCCCAAAGCAGTCTTCGACTACCTGCTCTTACCTTTATCATTCTTCGAAGAGAATCCTAAACCAGCCCTACTCTTGTTTACCAGCGGATCAACAATCTGCCCTCATACTTTACTAGGGCCATTGCGCACAACCTGCTAAGCATATTTGAATGAAGCCATAGAATTATCATTATCTCTTACATTATCGACGGATAAAGCTTGGAACTGAGTTCCAACATCAACTTCATCCGCTTACACGACACTAAAAGAAGATAAATTAGATATTAACAATGCTTGCTCTCCAGTTATAATAACCACCTTTCCTTTACGCATGAACTTCAGCTTTTGGTGTAAAGTTGAAGTGACAGCCCATGCCTCATGTATCCATGGCCGTCCCAGTAAATAGTTGTATCTGGCTGCAATATCTATGACTTAGAAAGTAATCTGAAAAAGGTACGATCCTATGTGAATAGGCAGATCCGCTTCCCCAATAACAAACTTCATTGATCCCTTGAAAACTTTTACAATTATACCACTTGGGCGCATGGGAGCTCCTTGACACTTCAACTTCATCAGTGTGCTCATCGGTATGACATTTAAGGCAGAATCATTATCAATCAACATGTTTGATAATGAATCATTCTTACAGTTCATGGATATATAGAGAGAGCCAGATTGTGATTCCTTCCTTCGTCAGTAAATTTGTCATCACAAAAGCTTAGGTTATTACAAGATGTAATATTCCCTACCACACTGCTGAATTGGTCCAATGGCATATCACTCTCCATGAAGGCTTGATCCAACACCCTCATTAAAGATTCTCTATGGGCAGAAGAATTCATCAACAAGGCCAGAATAGATATTTTTGAAGGAGTCTGCAACAACTGATCTACTATCATGTAGTCGCTCATTTTGATAATCTTCAATATATCATCCACCTCCTTCTCTAGAGTAGTACCACTAGACTCCCCTACTGCTTTCTTATTTTCAATACTTTCAATAACCTTCTTATAGGCACTAGCATTCCGTCGAATAACAGGTGCAAACACATGACCACTGCGGGTCACTTTACTGGCCTCAACAATATTCTTGACATTAGACAAAGGCTAGATGGGAACTTCCACACCATCCTCTAGAATTGCAGCATTGTACTTGTATGGTACGGGTTTGTCTGATTTGTAAGGAACATGACCCATCAAGCAAATCACTATTGGAGCAACAACTGGCTTGCTATAATATTTAATCTCGACAGGGGTGGAATCATCGAAACAAGGCACAATTACGTTCACCCCTTCTTTAGAAAATTTGTTCATTATATAATCATCACTAGAGAACATACCTTTGTCCAAGGAAAAGAATTCATCTACAGAAGCATATTAGTCATCTGACTCAGTATCATCCAAGCAATCTTCAATCGCATTAATCACATTCTAATAATCTCTTTGGCCCGAAACCTTGATGGTACCATTATCCAATAACAATTGAATACCTCTTTTCACAATGGAACAACCTCGAGCATCTCTACAGCAAACCCGACAAGATCCATAATGGTGTTTTACCTGACCATCCATGTGGCAAAAAGTAGCATGCAATTGTACCAAATCATCATTCATATGGTTCACATCGAAGATCCGAAACTCTCCCGGACATCCAAAGACCATGTTCACTTCTTCCTTATATTCTACCCTAGGCCTGATTATATGGATGAGGCCTTCATCCATCATTTCTTGTAAATCATCCTTTATTTTATCACACCCCTGTATTTCAGTATTGCAGATACCACAATCAGCATGGCCATATGCATTATAACTAAACTCGCAAAGGTTGGCATGCATCTTTACCAAATCTCCTTTGAACAAGTTGATATCATAAACGCGGAAGTCCCCTGGACAACTAGCAACCATGTTGAAAAAATTTTCTCCTCCATGCTTTGGCAGAGGATTATATTTCACATTAGGGCTGCCATCTTTAAAGTACAAAAGGACAAATCTCACCATTTTTTGTACCTCCAATTTTAGGGGATAACAGTTTTCCACATTGTGCTTTGGTGCACCCTGATGAAAAGCGCACGTCTGATCTGACTTATAATACCAAGGCAAAGGTGATGGTATAACGGGGGGTGGCTTGATCTGGACCAACTTTTTATGAATCAATGCTGAGAGTAACTCTTCATAACTTATAGGTATAGATTCAAAAGAATCTCTCCTCTGATTCTTCCCTTGATTTCCTTGAGGGGCTGGTCTTTGATAAGCGACTGCCGTCGGAGCTATATTGACAACTGGAGTTACTGAAGAAACCTGTTGGTGGTGCTGATGATTTCTTCTAGGAGGATTAACCCTTCTCTCTTGAATAACAACATTTTTCTCTCCTTCTTTTTTTTAACAAACCCGTACGATAGTTTCTTCGCACTGCCGAAAATTTCACCTATTGTTAAGCGACCTTCTCTTACAGCTTCTTCCAAATGAACACCCATGCCCACCATCTCGGTAAAATAACTGGGTGCACTCGCCACCATTATTTCATAATATAATGCACCTACAGTCTTCAGAATAATATTTTTAATTTCTTTTTCTTCCATTGGAGGAATCACTTGGGCGACTACTTCACGCCATCTCTGAGCATATTCCTTAAATGACTCTTTGTCCTTTTGGACCATTGACCTGAGTTAATCACGGTCAGGTGCCATGTCCATATTATATTTGCACTGTCTAATAAATGATTCATCTAAGTCGTTGAAAGTATGAATATTGGCACTATCTAGGCTCATGTACCATTTCAATGCTACACCAGTCAAACTATCTTGGAAAAAGTGAATCAACAAGTGTTGATCATCAGTGTGGGTAGACACCCTTCTCACATATATCACTAAGTGAGCACGAGGACAAGTATTTCCCTTGTGCTTTTCGAATTCCGGTACTTTTAACTTTGCAGGTATCTTCACATTTGAAACCAAACATAGATCATTCACATTCTGCCCAAACAATTCTTTTCCTATGAGGGCCTTCAACTCTTTATGCATTTTATCGAACTGATCCTGAAAATCGTCCATTCGATCATAGACAACAAAACTTTCACTTGGTAGAGGAATAGGGCGATAAACTTCATCATTATCAAATGGTACATAATTCACCAAAGGAGGTGCATCACAGTGAATCTCATTTCTAGCAGTAGGAGTAATATGCACCACAGGAGGTGCAAAAGCAGCA
Source organism: Vicia faba (assembly GCA_948472305.1). Classification (NCBI taxonomy): domain Eukaryota; kingdom Viridiplantae; phylum Streptophyta; class Magnoliopsida; order Fabales; family Fabaceae; genus Vicia; species Vicia faba. The sequence goes on along the minus strand of OX451738.1, from coordinate 861,802,985 downwards.
GCACCAGCAGCCTGAGCAAGTGGAGAAACTTGATTATCACGATTATAACCTTTTGGCATAAAGTTCTCTGGAATTCCCCACGGATAACCTAGAGGCATACGATTCTGAACAAAAGTAACTAGAGTAGCAGAAATAGGAATTGTTGGAGCTTCAGAAGTAACTGTTGTCTGTTGAGGCTGAGCAAGTGGTGGCTGATTCTGAGCAGCCACCAACGATTCCCTCAAAGCAGTGAGATTGTCCATACCGGCCTCTAGAGCATAAACTTCTTCGTGCAGCTCAGGATTCTCTTGTTCTAGATTATCTATCTTCCTTCTGAAATTAGCCCGAGTGATGTATTGGTGAGTCATCTTGCTGAATGAAGTAAAGAAGCTCAGTAAGACATCTATATATGAACATAAATGCAAGAATTATGTAAAATATGATGCATGATATGCAATGCACATGATTTATTTTATTATTAATATTTCAAGAAACTCAAAGATTTATAAAAAATTTGCAAATATCAAAGTACTAACACTTTTGAAATACAGAAAATCTCATTAGAATAACTTCAAAACAGATTACAACTTTTTAGTGCAAGTTTCAATAATCCCAAATACAAGATAAGACAAGATAAGAATCTAAGATCCTAATAAAGCAAAGCTGATGAAGATCACTCCACACATTGAAGTTTCCCCGTGAGTCTTGCAATCTGATCCTTTAACTGCTTGTTCTCTTCTACATACCTGTTGGCGACCTCTTTCTAATCACCAGAGTTAGGAAGTGAGAAACTAGGTCCTGACTGAGCTATAGAGGAAAATAAACCCTCTTGCCTCTCCATCGTCTCTATAGCACAACTCTCAAGAATCTCGATTAGATCATCTTTCTCCTTCAGGGCTACTCGGTAGGACACCTCTAAAGTTTGACACTTATTCTTCCAAGCTTCCTTCTCCTGCTGCATCTTAACTAGAGCAAGCTGAAGCTCTTCCACATCATCCAGTAGAGGAGGAGTGGTCTTTATAAACATATCAAGAATGGGTGCTTCACGGGAATACAACATCTTCAACTGGATGGGTCTTGCTTGTACCCAGTGAAGATAAGGCTCCAAAGAAACAACCCATCTAGGTCCCAAGTCCTTCCTGCTTTTCCTGTGAATGTGACGCCAAGCCTTCTCAATCTGCTCCTTAGCTTCCTTATGAACTTCTCCCTCTTTAAGGAAGAAACCACTCAAATGAATATTATTTGGCTTACCCCTCATCAGATATCCAAGTTATCGTCATGCAAGAACATGGTCGTAGTTAATTCATCCCTTTGTACCAAGAAGAGGTACATTGAGGAAACTACCACAACTGTCAACAATCTCTACATCCTGGTAAGCCTGATGGTACCAAGCAATTTCTGAATGAGTGAGGGTCATAATCTTCGGAGCCCAACGAGGTTCCTTCCCGACATCCAACAAAGTATCAGACTGAGGCAAGTGAGAAATAAACCATTGATATAACAAAGTGTTGTACCCCAAAATTTGTCCTCCCATATTTCTCAAGACATTACAAGAATAATCCCCAAATGGCTCAAGGTTGCTCAAGAGTTGGACAGTCAAATCATCTCCTAAGGCAGTCAACCTCAAAATTAGGGTTTTGTGTTGCATCAAGGTCCTTACATACAAATGACCTCAAGTGCTCCCCAATGCCTTAATACATTCTCAAGTTCATCCATGTCAAATTTCAAGCCTTGCAGAGAAAGTTTGGTCAGTCAATTGCTCAAGAAGTCCAAGAATCGACTGTGCTAGGGCAAAAGTCAACTGTGACCTATAGATAGTCAAACCTCAAGATTTTTTGTCAAAATTCTCATTTTGAAGGATAATTCATAATTTTATCAAGGGTTGATCATGATTCATCAAGGATTGCTCAAAATTCATCAAGATTCAAAAGTTGCTAAATTAGGGTTTTGTAGGAAAAGTCAACTCACTTTTGACCAAGCATAACTTTCTCATACGTTATGAGAAATGACCCATCCAAAGCTCATTTTGAAGAGGATTCAATTTCCTACAATCCATCTTCATACCCCAAGATCAAGAAATGCACTCACAAGAAGTTACAAATTTGGACATTATAGGTCATTTTTGAAAGTCAACAAAACACCTTTTTTTTCAAAGCTTATAACTTGAGCATGGAATATCAAAGTGAGATGAGACCAAAAGGGTTGGTTATTGGACATCTCAAGGTTTCTAAAAAGTCAAAGAACACATCCAAAAGTTCAAAATTGAAGAAGATATGCATTGTTGAAGTTGGGCATTTTTCCAAAATTGCCAAAAGTCAACTATCCCCAAAACTCCAAATTTTGACAAAAGGGCCCACTTTTTTCCACTTGATTTGATCTTGTAACACTACACACGTGTCCTATCTTCATTTTTATGTCCATTCATTGATTTTTCTATTTTATTTGATTTTTATTGAATTAATTAATTTTAAATCAATTTAAATCCAAATAAAATCCAAATATTGATGAAATAGGATCTTTTTGATTGATACAGGTTTCAATTATCATCATGGACAAGATCAAATTCGTATCAAGCCATGTTATGAACAAAATATTGGATTTGGGACATTTTTGGAAGCTTTGTAATGGAAGATCATATCAAATCCAAAATCATCAATGCTCATGGATTCAAAGCCCAAAACTAAACCTAATTCATTTCCTTATACTTGTACAATGCAAAGGCACGGAAATAATGACCTAGAGGCTGCACAATCTGGAAAACCAAAACTTGAAAAAGCTTGAAAAAGTTGGAAACTGAAATCTTGGTTAGAGGCTGATTCAAAGCAAAAGCTCAACATAGACCTCTTGCTGGACATCCATTGATTCTAAAGCAATCAAAATCAAGCTCTGAAACCTCATCAAACGCCCTGTAAGTCTCTTAAAACACGACCCTGCACTTGAAATCGTGATGCCAGATTTCTGCATCTTTTGAACGAATTTTTGGTACAATCATGCTTATCATTCAATTTCCAAACTTTCTGCAATATTCAATTGTATTTTTGTAGCCTGTAAAGCCCTACCCGAAACTAGGGTTTGGGTTTATTGTTTTTAGGCGTTTTGTCTACAGGTGAAATCAAGGCCATTAATGTACATGGATGTGTTCAGGAGGAAGGGACGAGTATGCCTGTGGTTTTAGATTGAATTTTCATGGCCTGAATTTGGTTTAAGGTTCAATCTATGCTTTTTGCTGCGGATACGAATCCGCAGGTAATTCCTATAAAAATCCAAGGACAGGGACGAAGACGTGTCCCCATCCCATACGCCCATTCAAATATTTCGCGCTTATTTTTTGTTTCAGGCATAATGATTGTTTTTTTTCATATAATATTTACTACGTAATCCACTAACAATTAAAAGGCCTTGGTCCAGTGGTAAAGGCGGTATGCATTGGCTAATGGGACCTGGGTTCGAATCCTAGGTCCCCCATATATTTGTTATTATTTTCCATCCGGCGTTCCAGTGTACCTCATGCATTGCAGTCTACTATGGACCTCAAATCTCCAGGCGCCAGATGACCTCCAGGCCAAATCCGAAGGTCAAGATTGCAAGTCCACCATATTCCCCAGTCAATGCACACGCGTGGAATGGCAAAAGTCAAAGCAGGCCAACGTACATGGGCCTCAAAAATGCCAAGTCTCACCTCCTGATTTGGGCCTGAACCCCTTGCGTTATTTCTTTTCCTTTTTATATTTTCATTTTATTTATTTTATTTTAATTCTTATTTTTATTGTTTAATTAACCCATTAAATTCTTTTTCCTCGTAAAATCAAAAATACAAAAAATATGTTTTATTTATTAAAATCAAAATCATCACTTTATTTTTGTAAATAAATTAATTTAATCAATTTAGTTTTAATTAGATTCACCCTTTAATATTTTTGCAATATTTAAAATCAATTTAGAATATTAGGTTTTTATTAACTTTAACAAATGTATTTTATTTCTTCAAATACTCAAAAAATTCCAAAAAAATATTATTTTAATTAATTAGTTAATTAGCTCATTTAATTTAATTGTTAATATTAGATCTAATTCCTTTTAATTCAAAAATAAACCAAAAATGCTTTCTTTCAAAAAAGGTCAAAACCCTAAAAAATGCGCCGATTTAATTTTCTCGCACACGATCCATATTTTCATATTATTGTACTTGCTTCCGGAATGTAATAATTTTAATTAGGACATTATTTACCGCTTTATTTTATTTTCCGCATTTTAATTTTAAGGGTTTGTTTTTGGCGATGTAAATACCCGACGCCTTGCAATAGTTTAGATTTAATTTCCGCAATTTAAATTCCGCAACTATATAGTGTTCGATGTTTGATAATAGGGAATGCATGACAAGATCAAATGTATGAACTTAAAATCAACATAGCTCACCCATGACATGTACAAAGATAAATAACTGAAAATAATACACTCGCACATGCGCACTCTTAGGGTACACCTCACTTGGTTGCGTTCGAACGTGGTCATTGAGTATAGGAAGTTTTAGAGGTCGCCCTCTTGTCCAAAGATCATAGTAGCCTCGAAACGTTTGCCTCGGATAAAATGATCTAAGACATTAGGGTTACCGCAAAGGTGTCCTAACATTTATTTAGTGACCACACGTCCCTAAATCGAATTGACCCTTAAAACTCCAACGACGATGCTACCTACTCATCAATAGTGGGCTAGCATTGCCTAAAGGATATTTGCACAGTTTAATTCCCTTTTCGAGTAGGTAGATGGTTCTTAAGTACTTGCTCCTTTTTAAAACAAAACAAAATTTTTCACACTTACACTCCTTTCAAACAAAAACTTCCTTCAAACCCACAAACACAAAGAAAAGCAATTTTTGAAAACACTTTGAGCAAGTACTTAAGAGCCCGTGGATAACCACGGATAGAATGGGTGCTAACACCTTCCCTTTCTATAATCTACCCCCCGGACCCGAGAAACATCTCAAAAAAGGAATTTTTCTGTGCTATTTTCCTTTCCTTGTTGGATAAAATAAAAGACGACGACAACTCTTGCTTACCGCGACATTTTGCAAAAGCAAACGCAAAATGCAAACCAGCATTTCAAAACAGTCAGTTCTCTCCCACCATATCACAGAACTGGCGACTCTGCTGGGGAACTCATAAGTGGGGTGTACCTTAGGATTAGATCATTGTGTTTTCAATTGTATGCTTTGTATGATTTATATTTATGGGATTGTATCAGAGTTCCATAGATCCTAACTCGGATCTGGGGATACCCTTTAGGTAAGTAGCAATAAACTGTGAGGGAACTGTACGGCGTAGACCGATACGGTTGAAGCAGTAGCTACGTTGGTGTGGCACTTTAGATTGCACCGATATCCCTTGTGTTGGAACGAGGAGAATATGGGTCATCTAAGGGGTCATTAAGCACCAACTGACCTTAGAACCTTTAAATTGACCAACTTGGCCATAGAACAGTAGCAGTATGCTACACTCATTGAGACTAAACTCTCGCGATGATTCTGGCAGCAAGAAAAGGTTTCTAAACTGGAATTATGACCGATCGAGGGTAGTCAGTGATATTGAGATCCTCTAGAACCCGGTTACTATTTTTAGGATAGGTTTAAACCAACTGAACTGAAAAAGGGTAGTACCTAAGCTCCTTGCCAGGCTGAAATCTAAGGGCTCTCTGTGTGACTTGTGTGCCTTTACCATGTTTGCTGTTTGTGGATACTTATGGTGTGCCTTTTATCATGACATCATGACATCATAACATTGCATACATCTTGCATAAGGCTAACCTATTTCAAAGACATGAGGGATTCATCTTTGTTCTATTTTATAGGTCATCATGATGCCCATGCGTAGGAATACCATCCAGATTAACTTTGTCCAGGTTCTCACCTTGCTCAAAGATTTGATTGCAAAGATGCCTGATACTATTTCCTTCATTAGGAGGCATGGTTATCTTCTCAGTTTGGTCACCTACAAATTGGCTAATTGGGAAACTAGGAGTGGAGCAAAGGGCTTTCTGACTAAGTTCTTGGTTGGTAAGGCTAACTATTTCTGGGATAGCCTAGACTTCAAGGCGTTCGAGGATATTCTGGCCCTTCTGATATACTACTTGGTATTGTTTCCAAACTCTGACTCTTTTGTTGATGTGAATGCAATAAAGATCTTCATCTCTCAGAATCCGGTACCCACTCTCTTGGGTGACATTCTTCATCAGCTTTATGCTCGTACTGCCCGAAAGCGGGGAACCTTGATGTGCTGTGCTCCCTTATTGGCAAGGTGGTTTATTTCACACCTTTCCAAGTCAGTGCTGAAGAACAAAGAAGGCATGGGCTGGGCCTATAGGGTTATGTCTCTCTCGCATAATGACATTATCTGGACTCTCAAGGGTATGGATGAAGAGGCTATCATTGATCGCTGTGGGGAGTATCCCAATGTTCCACTGTTAGGAACCCATGGAGGAATTTCTTACAACCCATGCTTAGCTCTACGTCAGTTTGGGCGTGCCAGAAGAGAAGGACCTCATGAGATGCTAATGCCTAGTATCATCTTTGATTTTCAAGGAGATAGCGATGAGCAACGTCGCAGATTCATAAAGGCCTGGGATAGAGTTCACAGATCTGATCCACACGAGCTGGGCCCAAAGACTTCACTTCCGATGGAGCCATATCTCAGATGGGTCCGTATCCGTGCCCAAAAGCTGGGTATGCCGTATGAAGCCGTCCGACCTGTCACTCTTGAAATTGCCAATGAAGAAGGGGTTCTTCCAACCATTCTCCATCCTTATATGCCCACTGACATTGGGGCACTAAAAAGGTCTTGGATGCAGCTGAGGGAAGAATGGGATGCTTACCGAGAGAAGTTCAACGAGCAAGAGCAGAAGATCCAGAGGTTGACTAGACAGTTGGAGAATGAGCAGATTCTCAATGACTATGTCTGCGCTGATAAGAAGAGACCATGGGAGCGTTGATTGACTTTTGATGATTTCCTTTCCAGTTTTTATTTACTTTTCAGTATTTCCTTTCATGTAACGCCTTAAGGGCAATTTGTTCAACAATTTGAATTACAAATTTTATCTAATAAAGTGTGTTTCCTTTCTGGTTTACAAATTTGAATCTCCTGATTATCTTTGAAATCATAATCATACGCATTTCATCTCATGCACTCCATAACAGGTACCCATTACAGGTCTTTTATCTTCTTCGCTGTTTATTTCAGCACTCATCATATCTGCTGAACCTTCAACTGAGCAAGCTATCAAGGCCCTACAGACCCAGAATGCCCAATTTCAAGAGCTGTTCATGAATCTAGCTAAGGGTCAGCAAGATCTAAGACCCTGATTCTGAAAGAGAAGAAGAAGAAGAAGAAGAGGACAATCCTGTTTAACACGGGGCACAAGTTTGGAAACAGGCTACATAATGAAGTTGATTTGACCACCTTATCTAGAGGGAAAGATAGTCAAGAGGAAAGGAGGGCTCCTAGCCTTGTGGTCTCTGACAACGAGACGAACTTCGATGAAGAACAATATCCTCCTGTTGAAGATAGATACAAGCAGCTGGAAGACCGATTGAGTGCTATGGAAGTTCAGAAAGTGCCTGGTCTAGACTTTGGTGATCTGGGTCTATCATTTGTGGTGGTGATTCCCCACAAATTCAAGGCGCCAGCCTTTGCTAAGTATGACGGAGTTTCTTGTCCGAAGCTGCACCTCCGGTCATATGTGAGGAAGATTCAGCCGTACACCGCTGATAAGAACCTATGGATCCATTTCTTTCAAGACAGTCTCTCAGGGACTCGGTTTGAGTGGTTCTACCAGTTGGACGGAGCCAGTATTCGTAGTTAGGAAGATTTGGCTACTGCTTTCTACAGGCAGTATCAGTACAACTCCGACCTCGCTCCTACGCGTACCCAACTCCAGAGTATGTCAATGGGAACGGGTGAAGGATTCAAAGATTATGCTCAAAAGTGGAGAGACCTCGCCGGAAGAGTGCAACCACCCTTGGCTGATCGGGAACTTGTGGACATGTTTTTGGGGACCCTGTCTGGTCCATTTTTCAACCATCTGATTGGAAGTTCTTCATATGGGTTTATAGAGCTTATTTTGATCGGTGAGAGGATTGAGGCTGGTATTTAGGCTGGTAAGATACAAAAGGGTGCTTCATCGAGCATCGAGAAGAAGCCATTTAAGAAAGAGTCCAGTGTTGTCTACAGTTCGAGAAGCCAGAGTAGACCTGAACGCCGCCAAGATGTTAATGCGATTGTTATTTCAAAACCTATTGGTGCTCCTCAGCACAACAATCAACAAAAAGATGAGAGACCTCGAAGGCAATTCACCAGTCTTAACATGACTTTGTCTCAAATTCTGCCACAGTTGCTGAAGAGCAATCTGGTGATTCTAAAGGAAGCCCCGAAGAATCCAAATATAACATCACCAAAGTACAACCCTAATGCCCGTTGTGCTTTTCACTCTGATAGCCCGGGGCATAATACGGATGATTGTTGGGTTTTGAAGAACAAGGTACAAAACTTGATTGATGCGAAAGAGATCGAGTTCGGAGCACCAGAGAAGCCTAAACAAGACTTAGGGGTAAATGCTATCAGAGATGACGATGATGAAGAGTTTGATATCGACAGTTGGATCTACCCGACTGCCAATGGTGGATTAAGCAACTGGACAGCAAAGGATTCTATACCCGTTTCCGTTATTACCCAGTAATGAAACTTCTTGTTTTGAATATGTAACAGACAATGTTTTAAACTTTATGGCCCGGTGTCTTACCCGGGGCACCGTGGCTTCATTTGTGAGGGCTTTTGTGTGTCATTTTCATATATCATTAATAAAAGCATTGGACGTTTCTTGAATTTCAAATCTTGCGCTCCTTGTTTTTCTTTATTATATATTGCAAAACAGTTGTTTTACACACACTCACGTATCATGATCTACATCCACTCTGGATCCCACTGATAACGACTCTGCTACTGCCAGTTATGACTTCGAAAGTCTGATCAACTTAGCCGAAGACGAAGGTGAAGATGATTGCGAAGTGTCTGGTGAACTTGCAAGACTGCTACTTCAAGAAGAGAGGGCCATACTACCTCCAAGCTACCAATTCTGATGCCTCCAATTATAAGAAAACTGTTGATCTCATAACTTAAAAGTGCTGGATAAAATAAAGAGGCGTGCTGAGGCAGCATGACGAGTATGGCCGAAAAGAGCATGCTATTTATTGCTTTAGCAAAGAGTTCACCGACGGTGAGATACGATACTCACTGCTCGAGAGAACTTACTACACTTTGGCATGGGCTTTTCAGCGGCTAAGACCGTATATGCTGACTCACACAACCCTATTGATATCAAAGATATGAATGTCTTGACGGCACCTTGGCCTTTTGCAATGTGGGGCATTGATATGATCGGCGAGATCAGACCTACGGCATCGAACGGGCATCGTTTCATCCTGGTAGCTATTGATTACTTCACGAAGTGGGTTGAAGCAGCTTCCTTTGCTACTGTAACCAAGAACGTCGTGTCACGGTTTATTCGGCACAATTTGATCTGTCGATACGGTGTACCAGAGAGGATCATTACAGACAATGGTACCAATCTCAACAACAAGATGATCACTGAGCTCTGCAAGCAATTCAAGATACAACATCACAACTCTTCTCCTTACCGGCCGAAGATGAATGGGGCTGTCGAAGCGTCTAATAAGAACATTAAGAAGATTGTGCAGAAGATGACAGTGACATACAAAGACTGGCACGAGATGTTACCATTTGCTCTTCATGGGTATTGTACCTCAGCGCGGACGTCAACAGGGGAAACACCCTATTCCTTGGTATATGGCATGGAGGCAGTCTTGCCCATTGAAGTTTAGATACCCTCTCTTCGGATCATGAATGATGTAGGTTTGAGTGAAGATGACTGGATTCAGACCCAGTTTGATCAGCTAAACTTAATCGACGAAAAGAGACTTACTGCTATTTGTCACGGTCATACGTACAAAAAACGGATGATCAAGACATTTAACAAGAAGGTTAGACGACAAGAGTATCAAGTTGGGGATCTGGTAATCAAGCGCATTATTCTACCTCAAGGTGATCCCAGGGGCAAATGGATCCCTACTTACGAAGGGCCATTTGTGGTTAAGAACATTTTCTCAGGCGGAGCTATGATTCTAACCACCATGGATGGTGACTACCTTCCTCACCCCGTCAATGCAGATATAGTGAAAAGATACTACGCATGATCAAAGACCCACTAGGTTGACTGGCCTAGGAAAAAATAAGGGCTTCCCGGCGAACTAAAAGGGTTCGGGCAAAAATAAGGGATGAAAATGAAAAAATCTGTACACCCGGCAAGTCGAAAACCTGAAAAGGCGGCTTGGGAAAAAAAGGGTATCCCGGTGGACTGAAAACCCGAAAGGGCGGTCCAGGAAAAAACTAGGGATTAAAGCGTAACACTATATCTCATTGGATTACCTCGCATTCAGACTTCAGTATCAACCATCAAGCTCAGATAATACTAATCAATCTGACTCATCTTCAACTAGTAGCAAAGCGATGAGATGCTCGAAGACATAAGGGCAATAGCAGAGTTGGAACCCAGTGGGATCATTCACATAGCTGTTTTCTTTTCTTTTCACAAATTGTATAAATTCTATTTATTCGGCGGCGTTCTCTTACTAGGACGTCAGCCTCTTGTACAAAAACGCCTATTTACAGGCCAAACTTCAAAATCAATACAATTCATTTTCAAAGAAATTTCAAACTGTTTTTCCTTTATCTATTTTGTTTTGCAAAGAACGTCCAAAGTTCATTTTGATATATGCATTTGACATTAATTGCTGCTCATGAATATTTACATGCGAAACGAAAGACGAATTACGGGTAATATCAGAAGCAGAGGCATAAGAATTGTCCGAACTGTGTAGTTGCTTTGTCCACCAGATACAAGGTAAATTCAGCTGAAGAATATGGCTAAGATACTTTCACTCCCCGCAAAGTAATACAGTAATGATAACTCTCCCAGCTGAGGCTTGCAGCTATGAACGAATCGGTAATGCTTTCCCCAAGCAGAGTTTATCTACCATCAGCATTAAAAGGGTCTTAATATTCCCCAGCGGAATGTAGTAATATTCCCCAGCAAGTATAAGAGTATCCCCGACAGCCTTAATATTCCTCAATGGAGTATAAGAATGTTCCCCGGCAGAATAAAAGATACCTCTAGTGGAGTCAATTTTCCCAGCACGGTCTGAAAAAGATTTCCCCAACGGAGTCGAATCATCATCCCCAGTAGACTCTGGAAGTTTATCCCCAGCAGAGCACAAATAAATGTCCCCAGCCAAATTCAGAGGGTTATCCCCACAAGAGTCTAACAGGGTTATCCCCAGCAAGTTGCAACTGAAAGATTGTCCCCAACAAAGTTCTTTCCTCTCACAAGCAGGAATTCAATCCTCAACAGATTTAATATCACCAGCAACGGTAATCCATCCCCACCGGAGTTTATCGTTGAAATCCCCAGCGGAGCTTATCAGCGGAATCCCCAGCGGAGCTTATCAGCAGAATCCCCAATAGAGTTTATCAATGACATTCTCAGCAGAACATCTCTTCCCCACAGAGTAATTCCTGTCAGAGTATTCTCCTCATCAGTTTATTCCCCAACGGAGTTATCCTCTCCTGCAAGTTTATCACCTTCGTTCATCATGCCCAGCGGAAACGAAGAATCCAACTCTATTCTCCAGCAGCTATCCGAGATTTATTTTCCCCAGCTAAAACATCACATTTCCATACATCATGATACATGCATATACACATCATATAACACAATCTCATTTATGTTGAGAACATCATTGCTTGATCCATATCATGCATTGCATATGACTGACCTTTACCTTTCAGGAAAGATGCAGTCAAATTCTCATTCCAGTCAAAGGAGACAAAACCAGTTAAATCGATTCCTAAAGATTTTTCTGATGCGAATGCAGTCAAAGGAGACAAACCAGTTAAATCGATTCCTAAAGATTTTTCTGATGCGAATGCAGTCAAAGGAGACAGAATCAGTTAAATCGATTCCTAAAGATTTTTCTGATGTGAACGCAGTCAAAGGAGATAGAATCAGTTAAATCGATTCTTAAAGATTTTTCTGATGCGAACGCAGTCAAAGGAGACAAAACCAGTTAAATTGATTCCTAAAGATTTTTCTGATGCGAACGCCGTCAATGGAGACAAAACCAGTTAAATCGATTCCTAAAGATTTTTCTGATGCGAACGCCCTCAAAGGAGACAAAACCAGTTAAATCGATTCCTAAAGATTTTTCTGATGTGAACGCAGTCAAAGGAGACAAAACCAGTTAAATCGATTCCTAAAGATTTTTATGACGCCAATCCAGTCAAAAGAGACAGGACCTCCTTTGGTTCAGTCAGATCGCCGATAAGATCTCCCTGATTCGCATTCCAGTCGAAGTTCAGACCACTTACCAACAATCTTTAGATGGCATCTATAAGCCCATTCTCGACATCACAATGCTGATACTACACCATGCGAGTGCAAATTTCTGGGCACTCTAGTGTTCAATCATCTTCCACCTTCGGATCACGAAAGGCCCGAAAGCCAATCTACATCCTTAGGTTTAAGAAGATTGAACAGGGGAAACTGTTGTACCCCAAAATTTTCCCTCCCATATTTCTCAAGACACTACAAGAATAATCCCCAAATAGCTCAAGGTTGCTCAAGAGTTGGACAATCAAATCATCTCCTAAGGCAGTCAACCTCAAAGTTAGGGTTTTCTGTTGCATCAAGGTCCTTACATCCAAATGACCTCAAGTGCTCCCCAATGCCTTAATACGTTCCCAAGTTCATCCATGTCAAATTTCAAGCCTTGCAGAGAAAGTTTGGTCAGTCAATTGCTCAAGAAGTCCAAGAATCGACTATGCTAGGGCAAAAGTCAACTGTGACTTATAGATAGTCAAACCTCAAGATATTTTGTCAACATTCTCATTTTGAAGGATAATTCATCATTTTATCAAGGGTTGATCATGATTCATCAAAGATTTCTCAAAATTCATCAAGATTCAAAAGTTGCTAAATTAGGGTTTTGTAGGAAAAGTCAACTCAACTTTGACCAAGCATAACTTTCTCATACTTTATGAGAAATGACCCATATAAACCTCATTTTGAAGAGGATGAAATTTCCTACAATCCATCTTCATACCCCAAGATCAAGAAATGCACTCACAAGAAGTTACAAATCTGGACATTATAGGTCATTTTTGAAAGTCAACAAAAACACCTTTTTTTCCAAAGCCTATAACTTGAGCATGGAATATCAAATTGATATGAGACCAAAATGGTTGGTTAGAGGACATCTCAAGGTTTCTAAAAAGTCCAAGAACACCTCCAAAGGTTCAAAATTGAAGAAGTTATGCATTGTTGAAGTTGGGCATTTTTCCAAAATTGCCAAAAGTCAACTATCCCCAAAACTCAAAATTTTGACAAAAGGGCCCACTTTTTTCCACTTGATTTGATCTTGTCACGCTACACACGTGTCCTATCTTCAGTTTTTTGTCCATTCATTGATTTTTCTATTTTATTTGATTTTTATTGAATTAATTCATTTTAAATCAATTTAAATCCAAATAAAATCCAAATATTGATGAAATAGGATCTTTTTGATTGATACATGTTTCAATTATCATCATGGACAAGATCAAATTCGTATCAAGCCATGTTATGAACAAAATATTGGATTTGGGACATTTTTGGAAGCTTTGTAATGGAAGATCATATCAAATCCAAAATCATCAATGCTCATGGATTCAAAGCCCAAAACTAAACCTAATTCATTCCCTTATACTTGTACAATGCAAAGGCACGAAAATAATGACCTAGAGGCTGCACAATCTGGAAAACCAAAACTTGAAAAAGCTTGAAAAAGTTGGAAACTGAAATCTTGGTTAGAGGGTGATTCAAAGCAAAAGCTCAACATAGACCTCTTGCTGGACATCCATTGATTCTAAAGCAATCAAAATCAAGCTCTGAAACCTCATCAAACGCGTTGTAAGTCTCTTGAAACACGACCCTGCACTTGAAATCGTGATGCCAGATTTCTGCATCTTTTGAACGAATTTTTGGTACAATCATGCTTATCATTCAATTTCCAAACTTTCTGTAATATTCAATTGTATTTTTGTAGCATGTAAAGCCCTACCCGAAACTAGGGTTTGGGTTTCTTGTTTTTAGGCGTTTTGTCTACAGGTGAAATCAAGGCCATTAATGTACATGGGTGTGTTCAGGAGGAAGGGACGAGTATGCCTGTGGTTTTAGATTGAATTTTCATGGCCTGGATTTGGTTTTAGGTTCAACCTATGCTTTTTGCTGCGGATACGAATCCGTGGGTAATTCCTGTAAAAATCCAAGGACAGGGACAAAGACGTGTCCCCATCCCATACGCCCATTCAAATATTTCGCGCTTATTTTTTGTTTCAGGCATAATGATTATTTTTTTTCATATAATATTTACTACCTAATCCACTAATAATTAAAAGGCCTTGGTCCAGTGGTAAAGGCGTGTATGCATTGGCTAATGGGACCTGGGTTCGAATCCCAAGTCCCCCATATATTTGTTATTATTTTCCATCAGGCGTTCCAGTGTACCTCATTCATTGCAGTCTACTATGGACCTCAAATCTCCAGGCGCCAGATGACCTCCAGGCCAAATCCGAAGGTCAAGATTGCAAGTCCACCATATTCCCCAGTCAATGCACACGCGTGGAATGGCAAAAGTCAAAGCAGGCCAACGTACATGGGCCTCAAAAATGCCAAGTCTCACCTTCTGATTTGGGCCTGAACCCCCTTGGGTTATTTCTTTTCCTTTTTATATTTTCATTTTATTTATTTTATTTTAATTATTATTTTTATTGTTTAATTAACCCATTAAATTCTTTTTCCTCATAAAATCAAAAATACAAAAAATATGTTTTATTTATTAAAATCAAAATCATCACTTTATTTTTGTAAATAAATTAATTTAATCAATTTAGCTTTAATTAGATTTAACCTTTAATATTTTTGCATTATTTAAAATCAATTTAGAATATTAGGTTTTTATTAACTTTAACAAATGTATTTTATTTCTTCAAATACTCAAAAACTTCAAAAAAAATATTATTTTTATTAATTAATTAATTAGCTCATTTAATTTAATTATTAATATTAGATCTAATTCCTTTTAATTCAAAAATAAACCAAAAATGCTTTCTTTCAAAAAGGGTCAAAACCCTAAAAAATGCGTCGATTTAATTTTTCGCACACGATCCATATTTTCATATTATTGTACTTGCTTCCGGAATGTAATAATTTTAATTAGGACATTATTTACCGCTTTATTTTATTTTCCGCATTTTAATTTTAAGGGTTTGTTTTTGGCGATGTAAATACCCGACGCCTTGTAATAGTTTAGATTTAATTTCCGCAATTTAAATTCCGCAACTATATACTGTTCGATGTTTGATAATAGGGAATGTATGACAAGATCAAATGTATGAACTTAAAATCAACATAGCTCACCCATGACATGTACAAAGATAAATAACTGAAAATAATACACTCTCACATGCGCACTCTTAGGGTACACCTCACTTGGTTGCCTTCGAATGTGGTCATTGAGTATAGGAAGTTTTAGAGGTCGCCCTCTTGTCCAAAGATCATAGTTGCCTCGAAACGTTTGCCTCGGATAAAATGATCTAAGACATTAGGGTTACCGCTAAGGTGTCCTAACATTGCTTTAGTGACCACACGTCCCTTAATCGAATTGACCCTTAAAACTCCAACGACGATGCTACCTACTCATCAATAGTGGGATAGCATTGTCTAAAGGATATTTGCACAATTTAATTCCCTTTTCGAGTAGGTAGATGGTTCTTAAGTACTTTCTCTTTTTTAAAACAAAACAAAACTTTTCACACTTACACTCCTTTCAAACAAAAACTTCCTTCAAACCCACAAACACAAAGAAAAGCAATTTTTGAAAACACTTTGAGCAAGTACCTAAGAGCCCGTGGATAACCACAGATAGAAAGGTTGCTAACACCTTCCCTTTCTATAATCTACCCCCCGGACCCGAGAAACATCTCAAAAAAGGAATTTTTCTGTGCTTTTTTCCTTTCCTTGTTGGATAAAATAAAAGATGGTGGCGACTCTTGCTACCCGCGACATTTTGCAAAAACAAACGCAAAACGCGAACCAACATTCCAAAACAGTCAGTTCTCTCCCACCGTATCACACAAAGGACTGCAACAAATGATCATCCCTCCATGGTAAGAATCCCGAAGAGGAATAGAGTAATAAGCATCACCCAACAATGTAGGGATTGGATTCCCAATCATAAAGATCCTGATGGCATTGATATCTACAAATTTGTCAACATTAGGGAATAAGAAAAAACCATAAGAAATTAAAGCAAAGATGGCCTCAAAAGCAACCATACTCTTCATCCTAGCAAAGTAGCAAACTTGCTCCAACAACAACTGAGCAGGAAATCCTCTAATCCCTCATTTGGTAGTCGTGTGGGCTTCAACCTCAGACTTCCCGAAATGGATCAAAGTAGAAATCTCATGGGATTTTGGCTCCCCCTCCAAACCGGTAAAAGGAACACGATCGATAATAGGTAAACCCAATAGATAAGAATACTCTTCCAATGTAGGCATCAAATGATAATCAGGGAAAGTAAAGCATCGACATATCAAATCATAGAACTAGGCCAAAGTTGAGATAAGACCCCCTTCATCCTGAGCTTCATAAGAGAAATGATTGACCCATACTTTCTCCAAAAATCTGTAGAACTCTCGATCTCGGGAGTCATACTCATCAACTCATCTATCTTGGGATCTTTGAATCCATGGCCAAAAGTACCTGAGATATTCACAAAGAGCCAACTTTAAGTCCCTTGAAACAAGATGTTTTAAAAGATACTCATGGGTGCATGAATGCATGATGCAACAATCACACAAAAGATCACAAACATAGGGTTCATAGGTTTGACGTCACGAGCATGAGGTTAAAGGTACTACCCACATGGTATGATTTAAATGTTTATCACCTGCCGAACAAGGTTCTAAGAGGTTCCCAGAGTCTACATCCTTCCTTCGGATATTACCAACGTCCCGGTTGACTCGATAATTAGCAATATTCTCAGGAAAAACTCGCCCGAGCATAGTATCACGTGACAACTATTTCCGATTACTCCGTCATAGCTTCCGCACTACACCTAAAAGGCCAAGATGGGTTAAAGGTTCTACACTCCTCAGTTTCAGCAGGCTCCCAGGTCGAAAGGAGTACATCTTCTTGATTACTCAGTAAATGACACTACAGTCAAAGGGGCCTCCACTAAGTGGGGGGTCTCATGAATCCTATTTTGGGATTACTCCATCAAAGTTAACATGACTATACCTCCTGTCCTATCTTTCATTTGCCCAAGTCCGGATATAGGACTTATGAGAAATCATCAAGCACCCTGAAAACTAGGAAAATCCAGACAAACATATATACAAACATAATATACAACAAGTAATAACACATACACATATAAACAAAGATAGGCTCAACCCACATAGGGATGGACCAGCAATAGGTCAATCTTTCCCCAGTGAAGTCGCCATTTTTTTTGTAGCGGTAGAAATGTTGAGACTAAGCCATTGGATTGACTTAACTTGCAGAGATCAAATAAAAATCGCCACCGCGCTTTATTGTTTCCAAAGGAATGGGAAAAGAGAGAATAACCCAAAAAGAGGGGGAGAGAAACTAAGTTCAGGGGTTGGTTGAAGGTATTACACCCTAAACATCTACAGTACTCCGCAGGAACCTCTTTGAAAATCTGTGTATTTTGGCTATAAAAGTTGTATACAAAAATAGATTGTGGGGATGAGAAAAGAAGTATATTTTACAATTTTTGCACCCACCGCAGTTGTGAACCTTTAGTGCATACGTACCACCTTCCGTGCAATAAGGGATCATGGTACTCGTAGTTCACCTTTAAAAAAATGTAAAACACAAGTGTGTTGGTTAATTTTAAGAGACGAGACATCATCGTCTTATCTGAGTGGAAAACATACTTACTACCCACAATTATGGGAAATGAGAATTTACGTCATCTCAAAGTGGATGATATGGCTTTGATTTTAAAATCAACAAAGCCTCACTCAACACCCAAGTCGAAAGTATCTCTCTTCACTACATATCATAGAAGTATAGTAGTTCACATCACTACAAGGATTGGCAAGAGTCTAATCTTTTGAGAAAATTTTAAAGCAAAAGGCCAAAGTGGCAAAATAGTTTGAATGAGATTGATTGACTTTTAGTCTTCTCACAAAAAAATGTCAAGGTATTATTAAGTTGATTGAAGTTTGATTAGAAAATATTTTTTGAAAATGCATGGACCTAAGTCCAAGTTTATCACGAAAGTGATTCAAGTTTAAAAACAAGAAGAGTTTTCAAAAGGTGGGATAATATTTTTGAAATTAAAGAAGATGGGAGGAGATGAAGGGACTATCCTAAAGCATAAGGTAAAATCTAGGGAAAAGAACCGTCTAACCAACAAGAAGCCAACATCTGACACAACGAGTTAATGTAGAATTCCATCCTTTAGATTTGAAACCAAACAAGCAAAGATAATAAACCTGTTAGGAAAACCAAGATTCAATTGCATAAGTATTCACAAAAATTGGGCAGAGTAACGGCTGTATACAGATGAATCCCCGATCACAGACAAAGCATGTAATCACAACAACCTAAACATAAAGCAAACAAACAACCCAATATCTTGAGGTAAGCCCCAAGAACTCCAGACAAAATAGCAGTTGAGCTCACAAAGTCTCAAGGTAGGTCAAGGTCTCTAATCCTAAGTACAAGAAATCTATCACTCCATTATGCCAAGGATAGTAACCAAGTAGTCCAGATAACATTAAAGTTTTTTATGGTTCAAGTTGATTATTAGGTATCTTCAAAAATAAATGAAGAGCTCAAGGGAGGAAACTAAAAATGACATAAAAGTAAAGGCTCAAATGAGCAAAGAT
This sequence comes from Vicia faba, assembly GCA_948472305.1. Lineage (NCBI taxonomy): Eukaryota > Viridiplantae > Streptophyta > Magnoliopsida > Fabales > Fabaceae > Vicia > Vicia faba. Next base: position 861,783,927 of record OX451738.1, on the reverse strand, counting down.
GAAAATAACATGAAATGTAAATGCTAAAATAAACGTGCTTAAAGTAAAAATCATAAAGTAAAAGCACAAAATAAAGTCAATTGTTAGAAATTAGAGGTTAGTTGAATGACCATATGGAAAATTGCATTTGAAAATCATTATAGGATTGATAAAACTAAAGCCTCTAAACAACAAGTTTCGTTTTCTTTTTGTCAAGTATATCATTCATTTAAAATTGTCAAGGCAACCATAAATGATCAAACATGTTTAAGTGATTCACTTTGACCAAAGTTTATGAAAATTTATTAGAGGATTGATAAGACCAAATCCTCGTAACAATGAATCTCAAGGTTATCGGAACAAATGATTCAAATTAACATACTTAGGCTTTCAAACATGAGTTTGGGCCACGAATGATCATTTCTCGAATCTGGACAAAATTTAGCGCTATGTTAAGCAATCGTAAGTGGAATGATATAGAAGTCGCACCTATTTTGAGGCCGGTCAATAGCAATCTATGTACCATATGGATGAGAGTCAAAACACGTTAGTAAGCTAATCCACTAGATCAGACGCGTTGTGCATATCACGGTCCTTAGTGAATAAAACACTGAATCCTTAATTAAATCAAATTTGAAAAAAATGCGTGGCACGCTATCATTGGTTGAGAGATGACACGTTGGTCATCTTAAACCTCTAGCCATGCGAATTGTAGGTCCATGAAATGGTAAAATTAGAGCTCGAGACCGATACCATTCGCTTCGTCTCTTCAAGATGATTTCAGTGGTACCCTCGCGAAAAATTTATAGAAGGTGTAGCTCAGTCGGTTTAGAAGGGATGATTTAACAAGGGATTTGAAAACTCATGGCCAAAACACACTTCCAGTTGAAAATAAATGTCGCGATTAGAATCAGAATGATGAGAGCTTCATAACAGTATCAAAGTTTGAGAGAATTGGTGAAGGAATCAACCTATTGAAGTTCAAATTCAGAGCTCTGAAACATGACTTGGATAGCACGATTTAGGGAGTCTTAGAGCTTGGTTCTTCTTCTGTTAGCTTAGTGAGGTTCAAGGATGAAGAATTGATAAAGAAAATGAATCGAGGAAAGCTGTAAAAGCAAATTTGAAGTTTCAGAAAAGTGGGTTCAAGAGGAAGTTTGACAGGGTGATTCTGGCTCTCTAAGCTTAAGAAAATGAATGAGGTATGACCCTCTATTTATAGGGAAGCTGATGGAATGCATAAGTGTGTAAAATGATGAAGTATGGAGGGAAATTGTGTGAAGTTACAAACATGAAAAGTGTGACTTCTATTTTGCTCAAAACTCAACCAAAGCTTGCGTTTCAATGTGCTAATCACTTCTGGAAGTTCATTAAACATGATTATAAGTAAAAATATGTAGAAATTTTGTGTTTATAAGCCAAATCAAGGATTTCAAATTCCGACTTTGGAGAAAACTTCGGTTTCAAGGTACCATATTCAAATCAATAGTGTGCACGATTTAGGGAACCTTAAGTCTTGATTCTTGATGCATTGGAAATATTAGATCACAAACTTTACAATGTAAAAATAATGGGATCAAATGTTTGCTTGAGATGAAAGTTGTGATGAGTCAAAGTTGAGAAAAAGAGGTTGACTTTTGTACTTAGAAAAATTTCAAGTTTTCTCTTCAAAAGTGACTTGTAATGTCTTACATCCAAACATGGCCTTCAATTTGAAATTTGATTTTGAACAAAAAATATGGAATAAAGTAGGTCTCTTGAATGACATTTTGAGACTTGAACCATTTAAAATCTCTAAAAAATGAGAAAGTTATGACTTGGTGAAGTTTGCAAAAACTCAAGAGATGACCTATAATCTTTTGCATCCTTAGGGAATCTTCCATCTATTTTCTAGCTTAGCACATAAAATAAAGGTTGAAGTTCACATATTTAAGATCATTTTGGAAAAATAATGGGCTCAAGGAGATAAAAATTGACCAAGTTATGATCTTTTGAAGTCACATGAGGGAATTTGATGGCTTATCTAGAGGACTTGTAATCTTTCTTCATCATTAGGTATATTCCGCCCAAAATTTCTTGAAACTTTTGAAGTGATTTGTTGATAACCCTTTGAAAAGAATCTTGTTTTTGGAATCACTTAAAAATACCAAAAGATGAGTAAGATATAGCCCTTTGAAGTTCAAAACCATAGCTCCTAGAGAAACAAAATGCCTTGAAAACTCTTTTCAATTTTGACAAACCTTCTTGCACAAATACTTTAGTCATGTAAATAGAAATTTTTGAGAATGGTAATGAGAAAGCATAGCAACCATAACCACTTCCAGATATTGAGAATTGAGGGAGATGTACACTTGTGACCAAGAAATAAAGGACTTATCCAATTAGGTAAAACTTCTTCAATCAACCCTTCTATCTTTGAACTATATTTGACAACTTAAGTCATGATGGATCATAATAGAATTTGTCATGATATTACTTAAAATTATCTTCAATGATGAAGCTTGAATGTCAATGAAGCTATGTTGAATAAGGCATGTAAATGAACTCATAAACATGTAGATCAAATTGATGGATTGTATTGTACTTTCACTTATAATACCATCAATTAGAGCAAACACTTATTGTATTTATTAGTTAAAAGTTAATCAATACAAAACATAGATGATCACAAAATACAAGTCAAGGTGCTTGGTGATTCCCCATGGACAAACCTAAAGATAGGGTGAAGTAGGAGAAGTACTCAAAACCCTAATGTGGGATATTGTTGTATTGTGATAGTATGAGATAATAGAGGAATCCTAGGTGCAAAAATTGGGGTACAACACACTTCACCAAAAACCTGTAGTTATTATTATTTTTGGCCATGTGAATAAGACAGACAAAAAGAAATGGAGGGTAATGAATATATGAAATGCAAGATGTATGACTGCATGATTGTGTGGCTTAGTGATGGGATTTCATGAAAGGTACCCTTAGAAGGTAGGCTCCTAGTTTTTACCTATGGATATTCTACCCTCACCATAAGATGGTTTCCTTAAGGGTATCATGAATAAAACTAGAGGGAAAGATATAAGGGCCTCCCTTAAGTGAAGCCTCTTTGCAGACCGAAACTTTTGTCTCTAGGTCATTAAAGGTCTCACCATGAGATTTTAGTTTAAGGCTTTATACAAAGAGTCATGGGTTTCATTCCAAAGTATTACCCCTATAGGATGTCTCTTGAGACGTATTACTTTCACAGAATACCATCGACTCTAGGCGAAGTCGTCACATAAATTCATACGGCTAATGTATCCCATTGGCTAATTGACGAACCTTCTTCCTAAGGGTTTTGAAACCAAATTTTTAAAAAATAAAATAAAATCCCATCACAAATAAATAAAGCATGATAGAAAATTAAAAAAAAAACCAATAATAAATAAATGTAAATAAATAACAAAAAATAGAAAAACCCTAAAACCCTAAATCCAAAGAAAGACTTATAACCCTAGGGTTGAGTCCCCAGCAGAGTCGCCAACTGTTGTAACCGGTTTTAAATTGAGAGTCGCCACCCTTAATTTTTATCTTTGAGAAGGGAATATAAAGGATAACCCTAATATGGTCGCAAATTCTAATTTGTTGGACTCATTCTTATACAAAGGGAAGATGTTAGGCACCCCTCATCTATCTTGTTCACAAGGATATTAAAGTTTATTTATGCTTTAGGAAATATGGTTTTTTATTTTAATTAGGGGAACTCGCCACGATTTTATTCATATGCCTATGTATCCTCTTATGAGAAATCAGAGTCCCAATTTGTAGTTCGAAGTTGGTTGGTGTTTTTTATGGATTACGAAGATGTTTTGAATTTCCCTTGTACTAAGTCTAGGTGTGTGAATATCGGAATTGTCAGACGAAGTTCGCAGTTGATTTAAAAGAATCCTCATAATCCTTTTTGAAACATTTTTTTAAACTTAATTAAGTTACTAAAAAAAGTTGTTTGGTATTTTTTAAATGTATTAATATATAAATAATCTTTTTAATGCATGGCAAGAATAATTTTAATACGATAAAAAATAATTATGAGTTAGTAGAAAAAATATTTTAAATTTGTGATAATAATAAATAATTGAAGAATCTTATAAATATATTAAAAATATTAATAAATAAATATAAAAAACAAAATTTTAATAAAAAACCTGGGAGGTGTATTTTATGTTGGTGATTAATTAAGGGGGGTATGGAAAGTATGGCCCTGAATTCAGATATTGAATTCAGGTCCAAACTCATGAGGAGTGTTGATCTGTACAAACTAACAAGAATGGGGGATTCAGGGAGCAAGGGCCCAAGTCCAAATATTGAACTAGACTCAGAATGCAACAAGAGGTGTGATTTCTAGCATGGTAGCAAATTGAGGCGATATGGAGGATGCAATTAGCGATGTGCCATGCCCAAGATTTACACATGTTTGGGAGGTTTGTTGGATCACGTGTGGGAGGGTGTAAGATATAGCAATGAGGGTGCGTAATTGGAGATGTTTGATTGAAATTGTATGGTGGTGATTGAAAGTGCACGATAGGACGCTGGGAACACAGGCACCAAATCCACGAGGGTTTTATAAAAACCCAGGCCCAATGTTGGGCCTCATTTTTCCTCTCCTCTCTCTACTCCCAAAACACAAAACCCTTCTATGTTTCTAGAGAGAGAGAGGCTTTGACCTCTCTCTAGAAGTTTGCCACGCAGGAAATCGCCCCGCCTTGGGCGTCTCCAGCCGAAAATCGCTTCTGCCAGTGGCTTCTCCAAGGCACCACCACCTTCAAACCCCACCACCTTGAATCTTCATCTGGGTTCTTATGAACCCTAAGGGTTCATGATTAACCCTAACCTAAAAACCCGACAACCTTCAATAGCAATGAACCCTAACCCTAGTCTTAAGAACCCTTACCCTAGTCTGATGAACCCTAACCCTAACCTAACCCCAAGAACATAAATTTTCCAGAAATGCAGTAATCAAACATCAATCATACAGACATCTAATAATCGCGACAAAAATTATCAATCCTAAGCTAAGTGTTTTAAATTACCTCTCTTGGAGTGAAACTAGTTGTATAATTTCCTCCCCTGACTTCTTCTTTATCTTCTCTTCTAATCTCCTTTCTTTCTATTTTGTAGGTTCGTGGTGATTGTAAAGCGGTGATGAGGAAACAAAGATCTAGGGTTTCAGAAGTTGAAACCGAGATCTTAAGATGAAAGATTGAGTCGTGGCTTTGGCTCCTTCACTGTCGCAATCTTATTCTCTCCAAATCTTCTCCATCCTCTAGGTTTAGAACAAGGTATTTATGGGTTTAGTTTAGAGACAAATTAGGAATATTTTTTGTGATTTTTGTTATTTATTTATAATTAGGGAATAGGATATTTTATTGGTGAATTGATTTGATTACAAATCAGGTTTAGAAATTGATACAATTTTGTATATTGATTTGATTCTATTTGTAAACCTGGACAATTCGTTTTGTATGATTGATATAATTTTATTTTATTCATTAATGTTTGATTTTTAAAGTATTTGTTTAGCTTTAAAACATGCATTTCTTTTATATTCAAATAGTGCACGTTTGTGCTTTGGGCTGGGCTAGGGCGTTATAGTTGATGTGGAACAAAAGCATCGTTGGATGCAATTAGAGTTTGAAAATCCTAATTTTAATTTGGTTGACCTTCAGTCAATGAATCAAAAAAAAAAAAAACTAAATAATTAATATATTTTTATTTAATAGTATTGGTAATTAATGTAATACTTGATAATAGAAATATTAAAAACCAAATAATCATCGAATGTTGATTTCATCAACCTTGCAAAAGGGCTAATGGGCCTAATTTTTTTTAATGGACTAGTCTGATAACTTTTTATTAAAACACCCTTCTATTAGACTTTAGACCATACAAAATGGGCCATGCGAAAAAACAAAACTGGGCCCTTACACCAAAAAACACCCCCTATTTAAACCAAGTAAAAAAAAATCTTAATGGACTTAAAACTAAACACACCCCTCTTTAATTATTAACATGAACCAAAACAAACCTTAATGGACCTGAAAAATAAATTACGTGGGCTTTCCTAAAAACATGACACGGGCCCAATTGTTTCAAAAAAATGTGCACCCCCCCCCCCCCCCCCCCCCCCCCCCTCTTTTGTTACAAAAAATGAGTCAACCCTTAATGGGCCATCAGATTTTGATGGCCCAAAATACCATACCCCTATATTATAATAATACACCTCCTTTTATAACTTGAAATAGATTTTTAAATGATCCCAAAATCTTTAGTGGGTCATCAGCTTTGATGGTCCATTTTGAAATAATACACCCCTTCTTATGAATTTAATCCCCCATAAAATAATATTCAAAACAAATAATTTTTAATACCATGACTATTAAATTAGAAACACAATAATAATACGACTGCTGAATTGATAGGGTAAATTTTGGGTATGACAATTTGTTTTAGGTAATTTTCGAGGACGCAAATATTTTAAGTGGGGGAGAGTTGTAACATCTCAAGTTTCTTTATTAATTATTTTATTATTTAATTTTCATGTTAACTATTATTTGGTTTGATAATTATTCAATTATTTAATTTTGTGTGATTATGTGAGTAATTGATTTAATTGGAATAAGTGTGTATTATATGTTATTGAGTTATTGAGTGTGAGAATAGCAAAATACACATTTGGGACTTATGTTTCATTAGAGTGGGTGAGTAGAGTTAAGTCCATTTAGAGTTAGTAAGAGTTGAACAAAATAAGGAAAATATAGAATTAGAAAGAGAAAGTGAAGAAAACAAGAGAAGAGAAGAAATAAGAAAGAGGAGAAAAGGGAGAAAAGGAGAAGAGAAAAGGATAAAACCGTAGAGTATCTATATCCAAGGTAAGTGTGGGTATTAATTGATGTATGGATGTATGTAATGGTATGTGATGGGTAGTAACATGAAACTAGGGATTTATTCTTCAATTTCTAGATTTTGACATGTAGAGTTTGAATGAGGAATCATGAAATTGATGTTGGAAATCATGTTTTAATGTTAGTATTTGATGCTATATATTAGATATAGGTTATAATACATTTAATTGGTAAAATATATATGCTCGAATGGGATTTGAATGAATAAATTCCTAGAAGGCAGATGTTATCTGAAGCAGAATTTTTCTACATTTCGCAGAGGCCGCTTAGCGTTGTCTAGAATGAAAGAAATATTATTTTATGAAACTGTTATGGATCATATATGTATATGATTTATCATGATTTTTCATGAATTTTATGGAATTTAATTATGTGTTTTAGATTGGTTTTGATGCACTTTTCGATGGAAATATTATACTTGATTTGGTGTATGTAATTATTGGGAATTGATGTTGATTGAAGATAGCATGGTTTGGACTTGTTTTCTACATGTTATAATGATTTGTTGAGATGATTAACGCTATGAGAATTCATTGTGTGTGATTGATGACATAAAATATGTATGTTGTTCAATTTGGTGAAGACAATTCAAATATGTTGAATTATGTGAGATATGCTTGTATGATTAAGATATGAAGATGGTCTTAATTGCATATTTATGTTGAGATTGCACTTGCATCATTTGTGTCAAGAGTCAATGCTTGGTAACTCTTTGAGAATTATTGAATTGTCCCAAACCTGGAGATGAGAGTTTGAAAGCTTAGAGAACGGGTTTTTTGGTGGTTATCTGTCTTGGAGATGTAGACCCGACAAGACTGATAAGGATAACATTCAGTACCATATGCATATTGCATTGAGTTACATTAGAGTTAAATGTGTCAATGTGAATGTTGAATCAGTGTGCAATATGTGATATTCGTGTGAATGTTACATTTTTGGTATTTGTGATTGATTATCTTTGAATCTTGAATCATTGAGTAATGTTGTATATGAAATCATGTGAGTTGTGTTAAAGTATGTTAAATACATGATTATGTGAAGTGTGATGAATTCAGTTGATGTATGTTTATTATGTATTAATTATTATTATATATTTCTATAATGATATGAATTGTCACCCTTCTATTGAAATGATGTTTTATACAATGTTGCTCAGGTACCGAGGAAATCAGTGGTGCTTCTAGGGAGGATTAGTCAGAGGAGCTAGTTCTTTGTTTACTTTTATTTAGGTAGTGATTCATGCTATTGTCATGTAACACGGGGAACGCTTAGATTTATGTTATATTGTTATATTCATTTTTATTTTGAGAGATGTTTGTTATACTCTCTAGATATTTATGTTATATTCGAGATTATGTCATGGTGGCCTTTAGTGTCTAATATTTTACGATATGATTACCAGTATGGAATTTCAATAATTAGTATTATTTTTAAAATGAGAATTATTTCGCTGCGAGATGCATATGTGTTTGTGTATGGAACATGATTATAAATGTGTATTATAAGCTTGACTAGTGTATTGTGTTATTCTCGTGTAGTAAATGTGACGCCCTCGTCTGATATGCATGCTAATTTAATCTGATTATGCCAAATTAATTGTGTGGGGTTTATAAGGTGTTACATTGAGGAAGAGGAAGAAGGTTGAGGAAGATGACCTTATGTAAGGACGCTCACAGAGAGAGAAAGAGAAAAAAGAGAGTGAAAGAGAAAGAGGAAAAGGATGAGAGAGAGAGAGATTGAAGATTCAAAATTTTTTGAACTTGAATTAAAGTTGTTCTTGAATAAGAGAAAAGAGGAAAAGAAATTGAATTAGGATCAAGTGACATCAACAAATCTATTCCAATCTAATGATGAAAGGAAAAATAAATAACTATGTAATTGAAACAAAATTATATGACATCATTAGTTGAAAAAAGTAATATTTGAACAACATTTACCCCAAAATTGATGTTGTGGTATCAAGCTAGCAAAGGGAAAAATGTCTTTTCCAGAGGTGAGAAGGTTCTTATATGGTAGATGATATTTAATTTCTATGTGTTTTGCTTTGGAGTGTAGGATAGGGTTCTTACTGAGACATATAACAGTAGTGTCATCACAGTAGATGGGAGTGCCATTCTCATATATCTGAAAGTCCTCAAGTTGATTCTTCATCCAGAGCATCTGAGTGCTGCAAAGTGATGCCGAAATATATTTTACTTCTGCAGTGGATAAAGAAATTATTAATTTCCTTTTAATAGACCAGGAGATGAGGTTATCACCCAGAAACAGACAATATCTAGAAGTTCTTTTACGTTCTATCCTATCACCAACATAATCTGCATCACAAAACCCTGATAGCTTGTATTTTGATATTTTCTTATGCATCAATCCAAGGTTAGAAGTTCCATTCAGATATTTTAGGATTCTCCTAACAACAATTAAATGAGGTTCCCTTGGATCTGATTGAAAGCGAGCATAGATCCATACACTGAGCATAATATTTGGACGATAAGCAGTGATATAGAGAAGATATCCTATCATACCATGATAGAGCTTCTGTCAAACCTTTGTAATTTCTTTCTCTTTCTGCATAATACATGTGGGATGCATAGAAGTCTTAGCGGGTTTACTTTCTGACATGTTAAACTTCTTTAGAAGTTCTTTTGTATATTGTTATGATGAATATAGGTAGCTTCCGAGGTTTGATGAATTTGAATTCCCAGAAAATACTTTAGTTCTTGCATTAAGTTCATTTCAAATTCTGTATGCATTAGCTCAGAAAATTCTTTGCAAATAAAAGGATTAGCAATACCAACAATTATATCATCTACATATATTTGAAAGGGCTAAGTATGTCATATCAAGCTTTAGAAGCCTATTTAAGACCATACAACAATTTTTTTAAGTTTAAAAATATGTTCTGGTATTTCGGTGTTCTCAAAATCAAGTGGATGACATACATATACTTCGTCAAAAATATATCTATTTAAAAACACACTTTTGACATCCATTTGATATAAAATTATATTATTATGAACATCAATAGAGATTAGAAGACGAATAACTTCTAACCTCGCGATTGGGGCAAAGGTTTCGTTATAGTCAATACCTTTTTGTTGACTGTAACCTTGTGCAACCAGTCGTGCCTTATTTTTGTTAGAACATAGTTTGATTCTACAACCCTCATAAGAGTTTTGATGATAACAAACAGAGAACAAATATGCACTCTAAATTTGTGTTCTATGTTGTACAGAAGTTCTGACTGAAACAGAATCAGAAGTTAAGCCACATAAGCCCTTAAGCTGAGTAATCAGAATGTTCTGAAGCATGATGATCATAATCTGTACTAAAGAGAAAGATATCTTGATTCTGAATGGAAGTCCAACATGCTAACAGAACCTTATTCTTCTGAATTCCCAAGTTCTGAAGTAAAGCAGCATGCAAGATTCCTAAGTCCTGAAGCGTTACTTTTCCATTAAGGCAGTATCACTTACAACGGCTACAATCAGACAAGGATCTTCTCAGTATGGAAAGAGCATTAAATGTCCATTATCATGTTTCCATTTGGACAGACTGTCACGCCTATATAAACAAGTTCAAAGGGTAAATCATTTACGATTTGATTCCACTACTGAATACAGTCTCAAAAAGCTGCAAAAAGTCATATTCATACCATACTCAATTTTTGTAATACATCACATTAGTGATACAATTTTTGTAACGAAAAACAAATAGTACACAGTAAACCTTTTCTTTTGATTAAGTAATTTTCCTTGAGATAAACCGGTTTATGGTTGTACTCAAGAAGACTTTGGAAGTTGTCAAAGTAGAATTGTAATTAGTTTGATTAGTGAATTAAGTCCTCGTTGGAGAGAGGTGAAATCACCTTGGCGGGTGGACTGGATTAGTTTGAGATCAAGTGAACCAGGATAAAAATCTCGTGTCTATTGCTTTTGAAGTTTAAATTTCAATTCGACCTCCCCTTCTTGTGTTTTTCACTTCTTAAGTTGGCATCAGAGCGTATGGTTCTGAGTTCATACACTTAACCGTGTCAGTACAAGATCCAAGATTTAGAAAAACACTATGGTGGGACCAAGCCAAAACATTAGCAATCACTATCATGATGATAAGGATAGAATCAGCGGCAAACCTCCAGTCTTTGATGGAGAAAATTTTGACTACTGGAAAGATAGAATTGAGAGCTTCTTTTTGGCCCGTGATGCTGACTTATGGGATATGGTAATTGATGGATACATGCATCTCGTGGAAGAAATCGGTTAGAAGATAGATAGAAAAAGAATTTCTGACCAACAAAAGCGTGACTTCAGAAACCATCATAAGGCCAGAACAATTCTTCTCAGTGCAATCTCATACTCAGAGTATGAGAAGATCTCAAATAGAGAGACAGCCAAAAACATGTTTGACTCTGAGAATTACGCATGAAGGAAACATACAAGTTAAAGAAACCAAGTCCCTTGCGCTCATTCAGAAATACGAAGCTTTCAAGATGGAAGATAGTGAATCCATAAAAGAAATGTTCTCAAGATTCCATATTCTAGTTGATGGGCTGAGAGTTCTTAAAAAAGGGTATTCCACAGCTGATCACATAATGAAGATCATCAGAAGTTTACCAAAGAAATGGAGGCCAATGGTCACTACTCTTAAGCTGGCAAAAGATCTCAACAAGATATCTATGGAGGAACTTGTAAGCTCCCTCAAAAGCCATGAGATAGAGCTAGAAGATGACGAGCCTCAGAAGCAAGGTAAGCCTTTAGCATTAAAATCTAACAAAAAACTTGATTCTAAGGTTTTGCAGGCTATGGAAGAAATCTCTGATGGATCCTCGGTAGAAGAAGACGAGTTGTCTCTTCTCTCTAGAAGGGTCAATCAGCTGTGGAAGCAGAGGCAAAGAAAATTCAGAAACTCCATAAGATCAGGGAATCAGAATGAACCTTCCTCTGGATACAGAAAGTATGAGCCCTCCTCTAGACACAGAAGGTCTGAAGCTTCTTTTGGTCACAGAAAGTCTAACAACAGAGACATCATCTTCTATGAGTGCAATGAACAAGGGCATTACAAAAGTTATTGTCCAAGGCTTCATAAGGAGAAGTCCAAAAAGAAGTTCTTCAAGGAGAAGAATAAAAGTCTCATAGAAACATGGGATGATTCAGATACTTCTGACGTAGACTCAGAGTCAGATGATAAAAGAGCCAACATTGCTATTATGGCAAATGTGACAGAAGACAGCGAAGCATCTAGGTCAGACTCAGGAGCAGACACAGAAGAGGTATTTCCCGACTTCACTGTTAATTTTACCAAAGTTGAACTAGGAGAAAGTCTGAGTGAAATTATGGAAAGGTATCAGCAACTCAGAGTCAAATTCAAGAACCTGAAAAAGGATCTTGCTTCTGACTCTGAAGAAACTGAGAGTCTTAGATTAGAAAATTAGGAGTTAAAAGAAAAGATTTCAAAACTAGAAAATGATTTACAAAACTCTCAGAAAGAAATAATCTTAGAGGCTCTGAGTAATGCTGACAAGATCATAAAAGAATATGATCACAACTTTCAAAAGTTTCTGGCTAAAAACATAGATAGAAGCAAGATGGCTTCAATGATCTATGTAGTTAGCATAAATGGAAGAAAAAGAATAGATTACCAAGGTAAGGTATATCCACCTAAGAATGTCATGACCTAGTAATTAAACGCACACCACTAAAATCTAACTTCACTTATGGGAACACACATGATCTGAAATACACTAGCAATGATTATTCTGCCAAACCAAAATTCAAATAGAATTTTGGTAAAACTAACAAACCAGGACCCAAAAAGATATGGGTACCTAATGACAAAATTATATTTGTAGCAGATATCTTTAGCAGCAAGGCTAAAACACCAGTCATGGTACCTGGACTCTGGATGCTCTCGACACATGACGGGAAGAAAGCATATGTTCCAAAGCCTGGAACTTAGACCCGGAGGCTATGTGGGCTTTAGAGGCAATCAAAGAGGAAAGATCATTTTCTCTGGAACAATAGGTAATGGTAACCTTCCTTCTATTAATAATGTGTTGTTAGTTGATGGATTGATGCATAACCTGTTATCTATAAGTCAATTAAGTGATAACGATTATGATATAATCTTTAATCAAAATCCATACAAAGCTGTTAGTCAGAAAGATGGAACTATCCTATTTAATGGAAAGAGGAAAAACAATATTTTTAAAATAAAACTTTCTGAACTAAAGAGTCAGAATGTAAAATTCCTTCTTTCTGTTAACAACGAGAAATGGGTCTGGCACAGAAGATTGGGGCATGTTAGTATGAGAAGAATATCTCAGATTAAAAAATGCAATCTGGTTAGAGGACTTCCTAATTTGAAGTTCAGATCAGATGCTCTGTATGAAGCATGTCAGAAAGGAAAATTTGCAAAACCTGCTTTTAAAGCTAAGAATGTTATTTCTACGTCTAGGCCATTAGAACTTCTGCACATAGATTTATTTGGACCAGTAAAAAATGCGTATGTTAGTGGAAAGAAGTATGGGCTAGTGATCATAGATGACTATAGCATATGGACATAGGTAATGTTCTTAAGACACAAGGACGAGTCACATTCTGTGTTCGTTGCCTTCTGTAACTAAGTTGAGAATGAAAAGGATCTTAGAATTGTCAAAGTCAGAAGTGATCATGGTGGAGAGTTTGAAAACAAAAAAATTGAAATATTTTTTAATGAAAAATGCATTTCACATGACTTCTCTTGTCCTAGAACTCCCCAACAAAATGGGGTTGTAGAACGAAAGAACATAACATTGCAATAAATGGCCAGAACCATGATCAGTGAGACTAACATTGCTCAGATCTTCTAAGAAGAAGCAATTAACACAGCGTGTTACATTCAGAATAGAATCTCTATAAGACCTATTCTGGAAAAGACTCCATTATGGAAGAACAGAAAGCCCAACATTTCTTATTTCCATCCTTTTGGATGTACACGTTTTATTCTGAATACTAAAGATCATCTGAACAAGTTTGACTCCAAAGCACAGAAGTGTATTATGTTAGGATACTCTGAATGCTCAAGAGGGTACAGAGTATACAATACAGAAACACAGATTATTGAAGAGTCAATCAATGTTAGATTTGATGATAAGCTTGACCCTCAAAAGTCAAAGTATAATGAATCTTTTGCAGATATAGAAGTTGAATTCACAGGTGCTGAAGGCAACTCATTAGAAGTTCCCAACAGAGACGCTTCAACAACATCAGAAGGAAATGTCACAAACATTCCATTACCTTCTGTTGATCAACTCTAGAAAAGGTTATCCAGAAGCAGCATAGCTCACCCTGAAGATAAGATTCTGGGAAAGAAGGATGATCCAATCAGAACAAGATCAACATTCAGAAACTCTGAAGAATCCCTCATGGGATTGGTATCTCTGATTGAACCAACAACAATTGATGAAGCTCTTCTGGACAATGACTGGATTCTTGAAATGCAGGAGGAGTTAAACCAATTCACCAGAAATGACGTATGGGATCTGGTTCCCAAACCAAAAGGATTCAACGTCATTGGAACAAAGTGGGTGTTCAGAAATAAACTGAATGAGCAAGGAGAAGTCATCAGAAATAAGGCACGACTGGCTGTACAAGGTTATAGTCAACAAGAGGGGATAGACTATACAGAAACCTTTGCTCCAGTTGCCAGGTTATAATCTATCAAACTCATAATCTCTTTTCTGTAAACAATGGCATCACTCTGTATCAGATGGATGTCAAAAGTGCATTCTTAAATGGTTACATTGATGAAGAGGTATATGTGCACCAATCCCCCGGGTTTGAAAATTCCAAACACCCAGAATATGTTTTCAAACTAAAGAAGTCACTTTATGGTCTGAAACAAGCTCCCAGAGCTTGGTATGAAAGACTAAGTAACTTTCTGTTAGAAAAGGAATTTACCAGAGGGAAAGTGGACACAACCCTGTTTTGTAAGACATTTAAGAATAACATTTTAGTTTGTCAGATTTATGTAGATGATATTATATTTGGATCTACTAAACCTTCTCTTGGAAGAGAATTTGATAAGTGCATGCAGACAGAGTTTGAGATGAGCTTGATGGGAGAACTTAAATTTTTTCTGGGCATTCGAATCAATCAGACTCTAGAAGGAACTTACATTCACCAGAGCAAATACGTCAGAGAACTTATGAAGAAATTAGACCTCTCAGAATGTAAGCCATCAAAGACTCCAAAGCATCCCACGTGCATTCTGGAAAAGGAAGAGGTAAGTAAAAAGGTAGAGGAGAATATCTACAGAGGTATGATTGGTTCTCTCCTTTATCTGACAGCTTCAAGGCTTGACATTTTATTCAGTGTCTGTATATGTGCTAGATTCTATTCAGATCCCAGAGAATCTCACTTAACAACAATTAAGAGAATTTTCAAGTATCTGAAAGGTACTACTAACCTGAGTTTGTTTTATAGAAAATCCAATGAATACAACTTAGTAGGATATTGTGATGCTGATTTTGCTAGAGACAAAGTAGAACACAAAAGTACTTCTGGAAGCTGCCAGTTTCTGGGAGACAATCTGATCTCATGGACCAGCAAGAGGCAGTCCACAATTGCATTGTCAACAGCAGAAGCTGAATACATTACAGCTACTGGATGCAACACACAAATGCTCTGGATGAAAAGTCAGCTTGAAGATTTCAACATATTTGAGAGTAACATCCCTATTTTTTGTGATAATACTTCTGCAATTTGTTTATCCAGAAATCCTATTTTTCATTCTAGGGCTAAGCATATAGAAATAAAACATCATTTTATTAGGGACTATATTCAGAAAGGAATTCTCTCTTTAAAATTTATTGACACAGACCATCAATGGGCTGATGTGTTTACAAAACCCCTTTATGAAGATAGATTTAATTTCATTCTGAAACATCTCAGCATTAAATTATGTCAAGAATAATAAGTTTTATTTGCATATTCAAACCCTCAAAACTTTATTTTTTTTATGAACATATGATCAACGTGTCTTCAGAAGTTAGGAGTACAGTTGCTTCAGAATCTATCTATGAAGATCTGAACCTTTCATTTCAAAGATAGAGGCGTGCAGTTCACGCCATCAAACATCTGTCATCCTCTCACAAGCTACCTTCTGAGGTTGAACATGCGTTCAAATTCTGAAGGGTCTAAGGCTCTGATTGGATGCATTGAGACACTTGTCAATGGTAACTGTTCAGCATCTACACGCAATCCCCTAATTTCAAGTTTCATAATTTCAGTATAATCATTACTTATTTTCTCTTTCTTACTGAGTAAGTTTTCAAAAGTGTTTATAAATTCAAATTTACTATTTCATTCACTTCTTACTGCATCCATTATTCTCTCTCGCTCTAGTCTTTGCAAAAACCACCTTTCTCAGTTTTCTTCAACAAATCCGTGTGAACAATGGCATCCTCATCAAGCATCCAAAATATCCACAGTGCTCCTGGTTCTTCTTTAACAGAACAATATGAGGAACCCATAAGAATGCTGCTTACTCCGTTAGATGATATTGAAGTTCTATGTGAGTTGATCATTGATTTTGAGAGTTTAAAGGAAAATGGGTTTGATTTGTATGAAGATGTGATAGATCAGGGATGGAACAAATACTTTGATCGTCTGTTGGGTCCAGTATTTCCTATTCTTGTTAAGGAATTCTAGATCCATGCTACTTCATCCAACCATAAGGTTACGTCATATGTTATGGGGAAGAAGACAGTGATTATAGAAGACTTGGTTGGGAAACTTTTTGGGTACAATGGAGGCTTAGTCAGATGCATTGACATGGATGATAATTGTTCTGACCTAAAATCTATTACTAGGGTCATTTTCACTTTTGGACAGCCATCCAACAAGATAAGAGACTTGAAAGATTATTACAGAATCTAGGCCAGAAACATTCTAGGTTGCATAAATCACAGGAAGCCTACAAGCTCTCCTGACTACATCAACATTGATCAGCAGTTTCTGTTGTACTTCATTGAAAAGAAGACCAAAATAAATCTTCCACACTTGCTCTTCAATCATCTGAGAACAAGCGTGAAAGAAACAAGGGAAAAAGAAAGAACAAAAAGGGATTGGATTCCTCTGGGAAGATTGATTTCTGACACCTTGACTAAAAACGGGCTGATAGAACATCTGACAGAGGCTCAGGAGATCAGCACTCTGGAAGCAAGCGTCGGGAAACCACTAAATACCAAGAATATGAATAAAATGAAGATTATTGAAAGCATTAAGAAGGAACCAACAATTTCTTCTCATGAAGTCATCACGTCTAGGAGAATCCCTCTGAAGGATTTTCCACTATTTTTTGAGATAAATGCTTCTCCAGAGATTGTGGTCAGATACCTTGAAGCTTGCAAGGAAGATGGAACTATTCCAGAACTCAACATTCGTGACCTGCACAAGCCAGCTCTAGATGTTGTGCTGAAGAAATCCAGAAAGAGGAAGGCAGCAGGAGAAGGAACCTCTCAGAGGACACCCAAAGCTGCGAAAAATAAAGGTAACACATGTTTTGTTTCTGTTGTAGAATCCATAGTTTTTCCAACATCTGAAACAGTTCCCCCTCAACCAACATAAAATCCCTCACCACAAACATTTGAGGATTTTGACATAGAGTTTGATCCCTCTGTAACTCTTGGCAATTTCTTAAATGAACCTCACTCCCCTAATCCAAATCCAGAACAAAATCAACCAGAACTTGCAAGAGTTCTATCTGATATTGAACTTTTTGACCAAGACTTTCAATCACCAATCCCAGAAAATCCAAACCTCCACTCTCAGAAACCAGAAAATCCACATCTTCATTCTCCACAACCAGAACATCCAAATCCCAACTCTCCTCAACCAGAAAATGAAAACCCTCTCACTCCCCAAACTGAAAATCCAAATTCTAAAAACCCTGAACCAGAAAATCAAAACGCTACCGCAAACCAATCAGAAGACTCTTTTACAGACTCTGATACCACTACCCCAATTCTTGGAATAACAGAACCTCTTATGGTTCGTCTACCTCTCTCTATTCTTGATATTCTAGAAATACCTTCACCATATGATTCCACATCGCCAAACACTCCTCACTCACCAATCTTGATTTCTGATTCTCCTACTCCCTCACCAATTAACCGTCCAACTGATTATCTCAGAACTGTCACTGATCTAGAAGCACTGGACCATCTAGCTTCAACCATAAATAAAATTTCCATTCCCAAACCCAAACCAACCTTAACCAAAACAGATGTTGGTAAGAAATTCTTGAATTTTGAAACAGAAATATAGGAATGGGTTACTTCTTTGAAGCAAGCAAGTCAAGGGAATTCTAATCCTGCTACTTCTGATTCTCTTTGGGATTGATTCAGAAAATGATTCAACTCTGAATCCCAGAGGCTGAAGGAATTGAGTTATGAAATGGCTCAGCAGAACATCAGTGATCAGCTGAAAGCCTTCAAAGACCAAGTTCCGAGTCACTGGGACAAGAAAGAAATTCTTCTGCTAGAAAATGCTCCCTAGAAAGAGCAATCAATCTTTAGAAGCCACTGAACCAGGTTCTGATAGTCACCCTCTGACTATTGCTCCAGAAAAGGAAATTGAAATAGAAGAAGTAGTTGAATTAGAAGATGTTGCAGAGTGTTCTGAACAACTTGCAACCTCTGAAGAAACACCACCTACATCTCTGGTCATGCAAACTCTGGAAGAGTTGAAGAAGGAGAATGCTTTAATCCATGCAATATTGGATAAGCAAGAAGACACAAACAAAGAAATAAGGGATATATTGGATAAGCAAGAAGACACTACCAAAGAAATCAAGGATATACTGGGAAAGAAGGAAGAATCAAGCACTCAAATTAAGAGCTTGCTGGAAGGGTTGTTCACAGGACTTCCCTCTCCATCTTAGATTTTCTTTAACTTGTTTTCTGTATTTTTCATCTTATCTTATTTGTTTCTGAAAGATGTCATTGCGGTCTGTTTTCAATACAAATCATCATTTTTGACTCTGATAATTTATGATTATATTGCTTTTTGATACCTGACAAAAAGGGCGAGAACGTAAGATATTTTCAATAACAGTTTACCGAGACTAAGTCTCAAACATTTGGAATATCTTAACTTCTTATTTGTTTTCTGAAAGCTTAAACAGGAACAAAATCCAATAAAGACAGAAGGAGATGCATTAAAAACTATGATAAGAAGGAACTTCAGGGAAGTATCTCATCTCTATCTGAGTACTCAACTTAGGGGGAGACTCTCTTAAGCTTTTGTTATGTATTTTTTAATTGAAAAATCCTAGTTTTTGTCATAATCAAAAATGGGGAGATTGTTAGAACATAGTTTGATTCTACCACCCTCATAAGAGTTTTGATGATAACAAACACAAAGAATAAATATGCACTCTAAATTTATGTTCTATGTTGTACAGAAGTTCAAACTGAAACGACATCAGAAGTTAAGCCAAGCTGAGTAATCAGAATGTTCTGAAGCATGATGATCAGAGTCTATGCTAAAGAGAAAGATATCCTGATTCTAAACAGAAGTCCAACATGCTAACAAAACCTTATGCTTCTTGGTGATACAAGGGCAGAACCGTCTGTTTTGAAATGCTGGTTTGTGTTTTTGCGTTTTGTGTTCGCAAAATGTCGCGGTAAGCAAGAGTCGCCATTAACTTTTATTTCATCCAAACGGAAAGGAAACAAGTACAGAAAAATCCTTTTTCGAGATATTCTGAGTACGGGGGGTAGATTATAGAAAGGGAATGTGTTAGAACCCTTTCTATCCATGGTTTTGCATGGGCTCTTAGGTACTTGATCATCTTTTAAAATTGCTTGTGAGCGTGCTTTGTTTTTGAAAATGTTTGACTTCTTGATAACCCTTGTATCAGTCCTCAAAGGTGTGACGAAGTTGTTTTGAAAATTTGTTTGAAAAGTGTAAGTGTGAAAAGTTTTGATTTGAGCAAGTACCTACTAGCATCTACCTACTCGAAAAAAGACCGTTTCTATTCTTGCTTCCTTTAGACAACGCTATCCCACTATTGAGAAATAGGTAGCACTGTTGTTGGAGTTGTAAGGGTCAATTAGAAAGGGACGTACAATCACTAAAGCAATGTTAGGGTGACTTAGTAATAACCCTAGAGTCTTAAGATCATATTCGAGGCAACATTTCTGAGGCAACCTTTCCGAGGCAACATTCTGAGGCAACATCCGAACGGGACATTTGATCTTTTTTAGACAGAAGGGTAACCACTAAGACACCCTATAATTAATGATCGTTTACCGAAGGCAACCGAAGTGAGAGCATACCCTAAGAGTGATATGTGCGAGTGTTTTGTTTCAGTTATTTGTCTTTGCACATTAGGGTTTTCTAACTGTATTAAATTATCATACAATCTTGTCATATAATCCTATTAACATACATCTAGAGGGTTAAATATTTGCAGAAACTAAGATGCGAGAAAGTAAATCTACGCTATTACAAGGCTTCGGGAGGGAAATTAATTACATAGCCAAAAACCCGGGAAGAAGCGATAAATAAAAACCCTAGCTTAAACTATTACAAACCATGCACATTTACAACAATATTGACAAAAATAAATAATATGCGCGCGGTGAATCAAATACGAGATAATTAGGGTTTTGACCCTTGCCTAAACCTAATTGCGATTAATAAGAAAATGTTTTTGTTATGTTTTAAGAAAATAATGGAATTGTTAAATTAAAGGAAAATCCTAAGTCTAATTAATTTTAAACTAAGAAAGATAAATTAATTCCACTAAGAGCCTATTTTGGTATTTTTATTTATTTGAGAAAAAGAGTAAAATAAAATTAAATCAAAAGTTTAACCTAATTTCTATTTGATTTTATTTTTGAAAACAAATTATAATTTTTCTAATTTAAACTAAATTAAATTAATTTTGATAAATAATAAAAAAAAAACTAATCCTAATTTTGTGAGACATTGATTTTATATTTTTATGAAAAAAAGATTAATTTGTTAATTGAATGATTAAAGAAATATTAAAAGAATTAAATAAAACAAAGAAAAGAAATAAGAGAAGAAATAAATGGGCCTGGTTGCAATGCTGAAAGAGGGGGAGAAAACTGAATTTCTGGGCCCAACAAGGCTAAGGCCTGTCTGACTTCGTTTGATCCAGTATGCGCGTTGACTTTGAGGAGCATGGTGGTCCTCCAATGATGGCATGTTGATCTGAGGCGTTGATGAACTGTGTGGCCAGATCTTGAGGGTGTAAGGTGAACTCCTTGACTTGGTATGCACTGGATTACTTATGGAAAAATATTAAGAACAAAGGTTGGGACCTGGGAATCGAACCCAGGTCCTTTGCACTTTCCCCCTGCATGCTTACCAACTGAGCCAAGTGTTTTGTTTGTATATACAATAAAGCATAAATATTATATGATGAAAACACTAAATCCTAGAAAAAACGCGCTAAATTTAAATGGCCCAACCAAGGGATAACACGCATCATCGTCTACCTCCCATCCGTCGTTTTAGGTAAACAGACTTTTACCTACAGACACTGGTTGTAGGTACATCCCTGTCCATCTCTAAAATCGCGTGCGTTCAAGATAAATGACCATGCTGGTACCATTCTACTCGTTTTAACCTCACGAGTCTCCTGGTACCAGAATCATTACTCAATTTTTCCTAACCTGCAAATCCCTAATCAAGAACATAAAACCCTAGCTATGGAAACTTCATGTACAAGCGTTAGAAATACAATTAAATATTACCAAAAGCTTGAAAACTCAATGACAAACACGAATATATCATTAAAATATGCACTGGATGAGTGAATCAATGAAACTGAATTTGAATTTGGAAGCATGTCGTGATACCTATATCTTACAGTTCCAGGCGTGAAAAGGCTTGAATCTGATTGGAATATGCTCCTGGAACATCCAGGAACCTCTTGGCAATGTAAGAAAGGCACGATCCAGTCTCTAATATGGAAATTGGATTACCACTTTTCTTGAAATTTTTGAGTTTTGTTTTCTCTTTGCACAACTGCTTCTAACCTCCCTGTGCCTTAGTCTCCTTCTGTATATGTAATGCAAGCTATTAGGTCAACAAAAACGACTTCTATCTTGCTCATCATGGAGATTTGATTTGATCTTTCAATGCATATGATTCCTTTCCAATTTTGCTTAAATCCAATATTTTTTCAAACCAAATTCTCTTTGCACGAGTTGATCTTCAATTGACAGCATATGAGATCTTTTTTCAATGCAAAAAATCATCCCTAAAATGCAATATATGATTTATTAGGATTTATTTGATTTTATTTGAATTTTAATGAATAAAAATCAAAATAAATTAAATAAATGAATAAATAAAGCATGGAGGGTCCCATAGCTCGTGGACTATGTTAGGAATGAGATGTAAGCATAAAAAGTTGGGCCCATTTAGCAAAAGATGCAAATTTGAGCATGTTTGACTTTTGGCAATTTTGCAAAAAAGGTCAACTTGGCCAATGCATAACTCACTCAATTTTGACGCTAGAGAAGTGTTCTTTGACTTTTTAGAAATCTTAGGATGTCTTCTAAGCAACCCTTTTGGTCTCATCTCAATTGAGTCTTCCATGTTCATGTATGAAGCTTTGACCCAAAAGGTGTTTTTGTTGACTTTTCAAAATGACCTATAATGTCCAAATTCATATCTTTTTGTGAGTGCATATTTTGAACTTGGGAGCTGAAGATGAATTGTAGAGAATTTCATTCTCTTAAAAATTAGATTTGTATGGGTCATTTTTGATAAAGTATGAAAAAGTTATGCTTGGTCAAAGTTGAGTTGACTTTTCCTACAAAACCCTAATTTAGCAACTTTTGGGTTTTGATGAATTCTGGGAAATCCTTGATGAATCATGATCAACCCTTGATAAAATGATGAATGATATTTCAAAATGAGGATGTTGACCAAAAATCTTGAAGTTTGACTGTATACGGGCCACAATTGAGTTTTGACCTAACACAGTCGATTTTTAGGCATTTGAGCAATTGACTGAGCAAACTTCCTCTGCAAGGCTTGAAACTTGACATGGATGACCTTGAGAACATATTAGGACCTTGGAAAGAATTTGGGGTCCTTTGGACTCAAGCATCTTGATGAAAAATGAAACCCTAATTTGAGGTAGACTGCCTCAGGAGAGAGTTTGTCTGGTCAACTCTTGAACTTCCTTGAGCAATTTGGGGAACTCACTTGCCATGTGTTGAGATATATGGGAGGGAAAATTATGGGGTACAACAATTCTGACTTCCCAAGTTCTAAAGTAAAGCAACATGAAAGATTCCTAAGTTCTGAAGCGTTACTTTTCCATTAAGGCAGTATCACTTACAACGGCTACAATCGGACAAGGATCTT
Organism: Vicia faba; assembly: GCA_948472305.1. Taxonomy (NCBI): domain Eukaryota; kingdom Viridiplantae; phylum Streptophyta; class Magnoliopsida; order Fabales; family Fabaceae; genus Vicia; species Vicia faba. Next base: position 861,760,622 of record OX451738.1, on the reverse strand, counting down.
CTCAGTATGGAAAGAGCATTAAGTGTCCATTATCATGTTTCCATTTGGACATATTGCCATGCTTATATAAACAAGTTCAAAGGGTAAATCGTTTATGATTTGATACCACTACTGAATACAATCTCAAAAAGCTGCAAAAGTCATATTCATACCATACTCAATTTATGTAATACATCACAGTAGTGATACCGTTTTTGTAACGGAAAACAAATAGTACATAGTAAACCTTTTCTTTTGATTAAGTAATTTTCCTTGAGATAAATCGGTTTGTGGTTGTACTCAAGAAGACTTTGGCAGTTGTCAAAGTAGAATTGTAATCAGTTTGATTAGTGAATTAAGTCCTCGTTGGAGAGAGGCGAAATCACCTTGGCGGGTGGACTAGAGTAGTTTGAGATCAAGCGAACCAGGATAAAAATATCATGTTTATTGCTTTTGATTTTTAAGTTTCAATTCAACCCCCCTTCTTGTGTTTTTCACTTATTCAGTTTCTGATGACTTCTCCTTTTTCATTGGTCTTGTTTTTTAATACCCACTTGGTTCCAATCACATGAGTCCCTTTGGGCTTTGGTACCAAGTCCCATACATCATTTTTGGAAAATCGATCCAATTCTTCTTGCATTTCCAGAATCCATTCATTTCCCTGAAGAGCTTCATCACAGGATGTTGGTTCTAGTAGAGACACCAATCCTAGAAGTGATTCCATAGTTTTCTTGAATGTAGATCTTGTTCTGACAGGTTCAGTCTTATCTCCCGTAATCAATTCTTCAGACACCGTTGATCTCTACTTTTGCCTTTTCTGAACAGGTGTAATTTCTGGTGCTTGTGTTTATGATATATCATCACTTGATATTTTTTTATTATATTTCCATCTTCAGAACTTTTTTATTTTTCATCAAAATCTCCAAGGATTATTTCAAGATCTACAAAATTTTCAAACAACTTTGACTTTTTTGCGTCATGCTTATCATCGAATCTAACATGAATTGATTCTTCCACAATCTGTGTTTCTGTATTGCATACTCTGTAACCTTTAGAGCATTCTGAGTATCCAAACATAATACATTTATATGCTTTGGAATCAAACTTGTCCATATTCTCTTTAGTGTTTAAAATAAAACATGTGCACCCAAAATGATGAAAGTAAGAGATATTTGGTTTTTTTTCTCTTTGCACAATTCATACAGAGTCTTTTCTAGAATAGGTCTAATTGAAATTCTATTCTAAATATAACATGTTGTATTTAAAACTTCTGCCCAAAAGTGCTTAGCAACATTTGTTTCATTGATCATGGTTCTGGCCATTTCTTGTAAAGTTCTATTCTTTCTTTCTACAACTCCATTTCGCTGTGGAGTTCTAGGACATGAGAAATCATGGGATATGCCATTCGAGCCAAATAATTATTCAAAAATTTTGTTTTTAAATTCTCCTCCATGATCACTTTTGACTCTATCAATTTTAGAATTAAATTCAAATTCACTTGTGAAAAAAAACTAGTGGACACAGAATGAGACTCATTCTTGTGCCTTAGGAATTTTACCAATGTCCAACGACTATAATTTTCTATGATGACAAGTCCATACTTCTTACCATTGACTGTTGTTGTCTTAACAAGACCAAACAAGTCAATATGTAGAAGCTCCAAAGATCTGGTGGTAGAAACAACATTTTTAGTGTTTGAAAGAAGTTTTAGAAATCTTGCCTTTCTGACATGCTTCACAAAGGGCATCTGAAGTAAACTTCGGCTTAGATAGGTCTCTGACTAAATCAAGTTTATTTAGATGAGATATCTTTATTAAGCTAATTTGACCCAAGCGTCTATGTCACACCCACTTCTCATTGTTAACTGACATTAAGAATTTTACATCTTGGTTTTCAAGATCAGACACTTTTATTTTGTAAATGTTTTTTTCCTCTTTCCAATGAAGAGAACAGTACCATATTTCTGATTAACAGCCTTACAATACTTCTGATTAAAAATAATATCTTAACCCTTATCACTTAATTGACTTATTAATAGCAGATTATGCATTAGACCTTCAATGTATAGTACATTAGAAATAGAAGGAAGAGTTCCATTACTGATAGTTCCAGAACCTTTTATTTTTCCTTTATGATCTCCTCCAAACCCTACATAACCAGCATCTTTGAGTTCTAGGCTTTGGAATATATGCTTTCTTCCCGTCATGTGTCACGAGCATCCAGAGTCCAGGTACCATGACTGGTTTCTTAGCTCTGTTGTGTAACATATCTGCAAAATACACTATTTTATCTTTTGATACCCATAATATTTTGGGTCCTCTAGAATTAGTTTTCCCAAAGTATTTAACAACTTTGGTTTTCTGTGCATTGCTAACCATTTATGTTTGTGCAGGTGGATACATATAAGAAAATAGAGAAAAAGGTTTTTCGTGAGGTGAAGTTTTATCCTCATAAGGATCATAACCAATTTCTTTTTTGCCATTTTGGCCAATATCATAGACCATGGAAGCCACTATGATTTTATCCAGGTTATTGTCTAAAAATCTTTGAAAAGCTTTATCATTCTTATATAAATTAGTATCAGAGGGCGGTGGAGCTTTTGAAAGAGTTTCTTCTAGTTCTAAGCATTTTTCTACTTTGAAAATCATTTACCCTTTCTAAGATAAAATGATCATCTTTCTGTTCAGAAAATTCTTCCTTCAACTTCTCATATTTTTTAACTTTATATTCATTAACCTTTTCAAGATTCTTGACTTTTTGTTTAAGCTTCGGATATTTACTTAAATATCTAGATAAAAATAATTCAATAATAGCACGAGAGATGTCAGAAAATATCTCTTCTGAGTTATAATCGGTTTCTGATGCATTTCCTTCTGACATAATAGCTGTCAATGCTACATTGGCATGCTCCTCACTAGAGTCAGATTTTGATGCTTCAGAATCATCCCATGTTGTCATAAGACCTTTCTTTTTACCCTTGAATTTGTATTTATTGAAAATTTCATTTATGAAACTCTCTCTCTCTCTCTCTCTCTCTCTCTCTCTCTCTCTCTCTCTCTCTTCAACTTTGGACAATCATTTTTGTAACGTTCCAGTTCATTACATTCATAGCATGTAACTTCTTTGTTACCCCTTGAATATGAGTCTCAGCGATCCCTTCTAGGTCTTATGAAGTTGTTTTGTCTTTTCCAGACTTGCTTGACTCTTCTGGTAATGAGTGATAATTCTTCTTCATCATCTAATGCATCTTCATCAGAGTCTTCTTCTTAAGATTTGAGAGCCTTGTGTTTTTGTGACTTACTCTTTTCTGTTCTTGATCTTAGAGCAATGTATTTAACCTTTTTCCGTGCTTCATCTTCCTCTAACTCAATTTTGTGACTCCTGAGAGAACTAACTAACTCTTCAAGACTAATGTTGCTAAGATCTTTGGAGATCTTTAGCGCAGTTACCACCGATCTCCATTTCTTTGGAAGACTTCTGATAATCTTCTTGGCATGATCTGTTGTCGTATAACTTTTGTCTAGAATCTTGAGTCATGCTTTTAAAGTTTGAAATCTTTAGAACATAATCTCAATAGTTTCATCTTCTTCCATTCAGAAAGCTTCATATTTCTAGACTAAAGCTAACACTTTAGTTTCTTTTACTTGAGCATTTCCTTCATGTGTCATTCTTAAGGAGTCAAAATCCCTTTGGTTGATTCTCTGTTGGTGATTTTCTCGTATTCATTATATGAGATAGAGCTAAGGAGAATGGTTATGGATTTATGATGATTTTTGCTTCGATATTTCAGATATAGGTTCCTCATAACCTTCTATAATTAGATCCCAAAGATCTGCACCATAACCCAGAAAGAAACTCTCTAGTCTATCTCTATAGTATTCAAATTTTTCTCCATAAAAAATAGGAGTCTTAGAAAAGTAGTTATCTCTTTAGTTTGTGTTTGCAGGCGCAGCCATATGATGTTTTTCTCAACTGGATCTCTCTACACAATTAAGTGTTTGATTTGAAAATCAATGAAGAGCCAGAGCTCCTGATACCAACTGAAGGGTGAGAAAAGCACAAGAAAGGGGGGCTTGAATTGGGTTTTCTAACAATATTTGTCTTTTAAAAAAATATTTTGCAAACTAACTAGAAAGAATAAGACTAAGGAAAGAATAAAATGACTCTTTTGGTTTATACAAGTTCACCTTCAACAAGGCTACTCTTGTCCACCCTCTAAGGTGATTTTGCCTTCAACAAATACTTAATCCACTAATCTCAACAGATTATAGATGCACAAGCTACCCTCCAGTAACTGAAAACAACAACCATGTAAGAGTCTAAAAAGACACCTTATCCCTCTCAAGTCTATAGACTAACAACCTAGTCACTTGAGATGATAATCAATTCTAGACAGAATTACAATCAAATTGTGTTTACAATGTTTACTTCTAAAAAGCAAATTAACCCAACAATGAAAAGCAAAGTCTCTAATACCAATAATGAGAAACAACTCTTTGTATTTAAAACTCTAAGATAAACACAAATAATGAGCAATAACTCTTTGTGTTTAATCCCTAATATCTTAACACAATAATGAGCAACAACTCTTATGTTCTTGATATTTCTCTAGAAGAATATTTGTGGATGAATATTTGAATAGTGATTATTCTTTTCTCTTGATGTTTTTCAGTATTTCAACAATTTTATTCAAGCTTGATAATGTTGAGTAATTCGTTATTCTTCAAATGTTGTTGAGGTCTCTTTATATAGACTTTGAAAAATAGACAGTTGGTAGTACAAAAACTTCATTTTCACTTGCCAACTATAGTAACGGTAGTATTTCATCGTGGGAGACAAAATAGTATAATACGTAAGCATGTAGTGGAATTTGAAGCGCATTGTCTGTACTATATTCTTTATGGCTAAGTTTCTTAGAATTTTATCTTCTGATGTTTTACTACTTGCTTGAAGTAGTAAGCTTGGAAGATATCTCTTTATGATCTTTGTCCCTTTTCTCTTTCCTAGATTGATTCTGATATGATGAATGAAGATGATCCAAAAGATACTTCACTGTTGTAGATTCAGAGTCTTTAAGATATTTGAACATTGTTTTCAGATATACAAGTGTAGCGGCAAAAATTTGAGACTAAGCTATTGATTGACTTAAATCACAAAGTGAAAATCGCCACCGCACTTTATTGTTCCATAGGAAAGGGAAAAGAGATAATAAAACCCGAAGTAAGAAAGAGATCAAGGTAAGAGGGTTGGTTATGAAAAGGGAGGGTATTAGCACCCTAAACATCTACGGTACTCTACGGGAACCTCTTTGAAAATCTGTGTATTTTGGCTATAAAATAAATATGTACAAAATAGATTGTGGAGATGGGAAAAGAAGTATTTATTTTACAATTTTTGCACCCACCATGGTTGCGATTATTTTGTGCCTACGTACCCCCTTCGTGCAATAGAGGATCAGGGTACTCGTAGTTCACCTTAAAAATTTTGAAAAGTTTGTTTGTGGTTAATTTTAAGAAAAATAAGGTTTTAAAGAGAAAAGCCTAAGTGGTGAAAAGGTTTGAATTTGTTTTGTATTTTTTTAAGTATTGAATAAATAAGTCATATCTTGATTAAGATTGATTGATGACTTTATTAAGAAAGGAATTTTGAAAATGCATGGACCTAAGTTCAAGTTTTTTATGAAAGCAGTTCAAATTAGAAAACAAGAATCCTTTGAAAAAGGGAGAAGATTTTGAAAATTAAAGAAGAATGAGAGGAGATGAAGTGACTATCCTAAAGCACAAAGTAAAAGTTAAAGTAAGGAAAGGTCTAAACAAACAAGAACCCAACACTAAACTAGAAAGTCAATGTAGAATTCTTATCCTTTAGATTAAAAGCCACAAGTACCAAATAGACGAAGAGCATAACAATCATCAAGTGAAAATCAATCTCAAGCTAGGAAGTATCAAAAAACCCCAAGGTTTTAAAACACAAAGTAAGGTCTTCAGTATTGAGCCATGTGCCATATAGATCACTTAAGGTCAAAATGATAACACCTGCACACAGAAGATTTCCCAATACACAAGTAGAATTATAACAAGTAAACAAAGTCCAAAGGTCTCAAGGTCCCAAAGTATCGGGGCAAGGCTTTTAATGCTATGTCCAAGAGATCCACAATTCCAAAATTCCAAGGATAGTAACGAATAGTCCAAGAAGAGCCTTAAGTATTTTAATGTTTAAGTTGGTTATTAAGTGTCTTAAGAAGAAAAAGAAAAGATCAAGTGAGAAAAGATAAAATGACATAAAATAAATGCTTAATTGAGCAAAGATAAAATGACATAAAATAAATGCTCAAGTGAGCAAAAGGAAATGAGCATGAAATATAAATGCTAATGATAAATTGCATAAAAGTAAAGGCATAAATATAAAGGCATAAAGTAAAGTTAATTTTTAATGCTTAGTAAGTTAATTCTTAATAGTCACAAAGTATGATCAACGATGATTTGAATGATGATCTTAGACCAAGGATAATGAAAACTCATTAGAGGATTGATAAAATCAAAGCCTTCTAACCACAAGTTTCATAGGTATTGGACTAAAGATGACCAATCAACCATACATGGGCTTACAAATATAAATTTTGGACCATGAAAAATCATTTTTCGAATCAGGACAAATTTAGCACTATGTTAAGCAATCATAAGTGGACTTATGTAGAAGTCACACCTATTTTGAGGCCGGTCAATAGCAATGTGTGTACCATACATATTAGAGTCATGGTAAAAACCAAGCTCCTATAACATGTAGCACAAGTAAAAACAAGAATAAAGAAAAAAGGATGAAGAAGAGAAGAATTCCATAATAAATTATCAATGATGATTGAAGATTGAACTTAGGTCAAAGTTGATGAAGACTTCTTAGAGGATTGATAAAATCAAACCCTCCTAACAACAAGCTTCAAAGGTTTTGAGCCATGGTTCAATAATCAATCATACTTGGACAATTTCAAGCCTAAAGTTTGGGCCACTAATGATCACTTAAAAAAGAAATGACAAGGGGATGACATAAAGAGGAAAAAGGGAATGAAGTAGAGATAGACAAAGAGTTAAATTCCACATTTGAACCAAGAGATTAATCAAGCTATCATTAAAATCATTCATCCATTTTGGTGGAGTTAAACTCAACACCCAAGATTCAATGATGTTAATGAAGCTTATGACTAACATCCATACAATCCAAGATCATCCAGAATATATACACAAATAAAATTGTATTTAGTAAGCATGATATAATGAGAAAAGTGATTTTTAAATTAATTTTAAAATGACATAAAAGGCAAAATAGAAAATTATATTCAAAATATCAAAGAAAAATTAAAAGAGACCATAGAAAAGTCAGAAGTGATCTCAAATATTTTTACAATTTTTTTGGTAATTTTTAAAAACAGAAGAGTATTTTTAAACTAATTAAATCAATCAAATAAGTGAAAAATGATTAAAATAGGAAAAATCAAATTAAATTCCAGAAAAATTCCAAAAAGTCGGAAATAATGAATATGATTTTTGTGAATTTTTGGATGAAAATTGAATTTAAAATGAATTTTTGAAGTTAAAATAAATTATAAACAAAGAAATTAAAACAGAATAAATCTCAACCATTTGATATAGTCAACTTTAATGCAGTATTGACATCAGAAGGTTCTGATTTGAGGTACACGGTAAGTACAGTGTATATTGAAACAACTGGACAAATCATCCAAATAAACTCAATGAAGTCGTCATCGAACGTTTTTATCCCGCCGAAAGGGAAAGGTAAACATCGAGTAAAGCTGAAGAGGGAAATCACGATCTTACGACTATAGAGAACATGTAAGGAAGTAGTTATGCGAGGGGAAGGTATTAACACCCCATACATCTGTGGTACTCCACAGGATCCACTTATGTTTGTTCTAATCTAAGGGTGTGTCTAATCTATGTCTAAAGCTTAAGAGCTAAAAAGAAAAATGCAAAGAGGGAATGCATGCAAAAGAAAAAGTACGGGGAAAAGAAGGAAATGATTACAAAGGTCGCTCAACTGAGCCCCGTGACCAGATTCCTACGTATCTCCTTTAAGGAATCAGAGCGTTGTAGTTCAGATCAATGGTTTCCATTAGTTGCAATGTTTTTTATGAACAATGCTAGCAAAACATGTCCATTTTAAAAAGGTTTTAAAAGAAAAAGAGAGTCCGCAGACAAAAAGGTTTGCATTGATTTATGTTTTTTACCTTGAAATAGGATTTGAGTAGTGTTAGAGTGTTTTGATAAGTTTTAAAGAAAAAGAAGTTTTAGTTTAAATGAGATGCAAAAGGGAAGAAGAATTCTAAGGGGAGACTAGCAAAATAGTCCTAAAGTTATCATGCAAAGTTGATCCTATAGTTGAGAATAAGAGAGGGAAATATCTACCTAATATTGTCATGCATGGATAAAGATCCTAAGGTTTATTTAGTTCAAACATAGAGAAGAGTGAACTAAAGATCCTATGAGGAGCATACAAGAGGAGAATCTAATAAAGAAGGGAGAGGGATGACAAAACATTAGACACAAAGATGACAAAACATCAAGAAACATGTACCAAGTATAGATGACAAAACATCTAATTATGTATGGTCAAAACATCATGCAAATGTGAGATGATAAAACAATCACACATAGAATAAGATGACAAAACATCTTGCATTCACGTATCAATATGACAATACATCGAGTATAAAGAGAGATGATAAAACATCACAAAGATGACCAAAACATCATAGAGATGCCAATACAACACATAAATGATAAAACATCGCAAAGATGATAAAACATCACAAAGATGATAAAACATCGCAAAGATGATAAAATATCACAAAGATAATAAAACATCAAGAAGATGACAAATCACCACAAAGATGATAAAACATTACAAAGATGATAAAATATCACAAAGATGATAAGACATCACAAAGATGTTAAAACATCACAAAGATGTTAATACATCACAAAGTACTAGGAGGTATGACAAAACATCAGACATGGATAATAAAACATCAGGAAATGGGATGATAAAACATCAGGAAAAACATCAAGAAAGCATGGATGACAAAACATCAAGTATGAATGGAAACACATCGTGTAAGAGATGATAAAACATCAAGTGAAGATGGAAACACATCATGTAAGAGATGATAAAACACCAGGCATGGATGACAAAACATCACAAAGATGATAAAACATCATAGAAGCAAACATACAAGATAGATACCTAAGCACTAATCAAGAATAGAAAAGAGATCGCGATGCATCAACACCTAACAATGATATTAGGAATCAAATTAGGATAAAACACATATAAGAGATGGCAAAACATCAACATATTGAGAGTAAATGTCAACACATTAACAAACATACAAGACATGGGGCAAAGGGAACATACAAAGAATGCAAAGGGAATGGCAAAAGGAGGCAAGAAACATTGTCCAAATTAAAAAATAAAGATCAAAAGAAGAGAGAGCATAATTGAAGAATTATGCCATGTGTGACTTGTATAGTAAGTTAACTATAGATGAGACTCCAGAGAAACTAATTAAGAAGATGTAACTTCCTACACACAAAAAGTCACCTAATTGATGAACAAAATCATCTAAGATGGATAATACTTGTCTTAAATCAAATGAAATTTATAAAGCTTAAGTAAAAGTGCAATGGAATCTTGTATATCATGGGGGTGATGATGATACCCTCACAAGACATCAATCATAAACTTAAAGACTCGAGTAATATCAACAAGATAACATACTCAAGTGTCATGATATATGGCAAAGTATAGTCCCTAGATGCATAAAAGAAGCATGATTTAAATAAATCAAAGGTAAATGTTCTTAGATGTTATGAGCAGTTGCCAATATCAAGATACATACATGGGACATGGAACAAAAGCTCGTGATACAATCACTATACAGTGATGCCCAAAACACAAATGGAATATAGCTTCTCATATATCACCACGTTGGTTAGTAATGAAATACTTAACCAGGGATCAAAGAAGATGGAGAAATAATATGAAAAAGAGATGATAAAACATCTAGATAAGGAAATGATAAAACATCATATTTAAAGATGGCAAAGCATCAATCATGAACACATAGGTAGAAACCTAAATCAATAAGAGAGGAGATAGTAAAACATCAAATAATATATGACAAAACATCAACACATAAAAGATAACACATTAAGCACACACATGTTAAAATGACAAAACATCACATATTAAAGAGAGAAGAATGATAAAACATTAACACCTATCAATGATATCGAGGATCAAAGTAGGATAAGAAATGAAGATGAAACATCGTATGGAAAAACATACACCTAATAATGATATCGAAAATCACAGTAGGATGAAACATAAGAGATGGTAAAACATCACACCTGAAATTGATATTAAGAATCAAAGCAGGATAAAAGATAGGAGATGGAGATTAGATAATCACACATTGCACAAGAGAAGTAGAGACTTTTCAAAGATGTAAGGTACTTAGATAAGATACCTAAAGAAAACATGATTACATAAGAAAGTAAAGAAGAACATGCACGTAGGTAGACACCTAAGCAAGTAGTCAATAAGAAGAAAATATAGCATTTAAACAATCAAAGCATGCTTAAACAAGTAAGAATTTTAGTCATGCACCAGTGTGCAGGAATGGAATAAAGAGAGGTATGATGATACCTAACGAAGAAGGTCCGTTTCCTCTTCAATTCATGCAAGATAAGAAAACTCTATTGAATGCCTTCTTGAATTTCCTCAATCCACCAATAATTAGGCATACCCGGGTTGCGTCTATAATCGATCACAAAATCATAGAACGAGTACCCACAAGATAAATGGAATGCTTGGTGTATGGGAGTTGAATCAGGTTATGATTAACCAAGGGGTGTACTTGATTAATCTAGTGAGAGTAGGTGCTCATACCCTCAACCAAGAGACCCTTTTTGTATGGAGCACTTCGTATATGGACCAAAGTGGTTGATTTGGGTTATGATAAAGCAAGGGCAAAACTTAATTAATCTCGTGAGAATGGCCATGCGCAAACTCAACTATGAGACCCTTTTGGTGCATTGAAACACTTGGTATATAGACCAAAGTGATTAATTTGGGTTATGATTAACCATGGGCAAAACATGATTAATCTCGTGACATTGGTCATGCCCAAACTCAACTATGAGACCATTTAAGAAAATGCTTAGTATGTGGACCAGTGGGAGAGAAGAGAGTTTCTTCAATACATAATATAAAAATCAAGAGCCCATACAAGTTAGCTATATGCATGCTCATAGAAAGTGGGACTAGCGTGACACTAGTGTTCTAAATGAGCAATTGGAACAATCGATCAAATAGTTGTTGCTGTAGAAAAGCCCAAGACCAAACTATGAATGTGTACAAGTGTGCATTTTGTAGGTGGATACCTTTTCATTGATAAGGAGCCCAAGAGGAGGCCATGTGTCTTAATAGAATGACATACGCATAATTAAGTAACATACAAAGAAATACAATTCTAAGCTATTACAAACCATATGGGAATGGGGATACAAGTTTATGAACGGGGATGTATCAAATTGACAACACAATTAAAGGTCTAAATAAACAAACAATACAACCCAATCGAAATTAATTTAAATAACTAATTAAATGAAATTATTTTATTTAACAAAATTAATTAAAGAAATAATTAATAATATTAAATATAACTTTTTAATATAATTATTTATTTAAAGTAAGAACATATTTTGTATTTTTATTTTATTTTGATAGTAATAGTAAACAAACCAAATAACACAAAAATATATAAAAGAAAAGAGTAAAATGGACCTGAAACTAGCAAACAAGGGGGGTACTGAATAACAACATGAGTTCAAAGCCCAATAAGATACACAACTTGATCTAGTGTGGGAGGCCCTGGAGGGTGCAATGTGGAAATTAGATTTTAACTATTGGATCTGGATCTAAGCGCGATCGAATCGCTGAGAATGCAGGGGTGCATGGTAGGTGAGTGAGAGCGTGCATATAATGTTGGATAGAGTCTGCATGATCATGTGAATTTGTTATGCATGGATACATCATAGACATGCGCTTTTAGGCTGTTGGATGATGATGATTGAAGATCTGATGAGATCTGATGGTAGAGACGCGAGGGAGTACGGTGTGACCGCCGGGTGTTACTGTGCAGAATCACAAGACAACCACAATGACGGTGACAAGTTTCATCGCCAGATTAATGTGTTAATCAAAGAAAAATTAACAAAATTAAATGTTAATACAAAATTAAAATAAAAGGAGATTAAAATCTCTCTCTCTCTCTATCTATCTATCTATCTATCTCTATCTCTTAATGCTTTAGTTCTCTCGCCTATCTCTAAGTAAATCTCGCTGAAGAAGAGGGGGTTGTCGCGCAGAAAATCGCCTTGCAGCAGCAACGGCGGTGGCTACATCGAAATTTTCTCCTATCTCACTTTTTTTCACATCTTTCTCTTTGTCTTCATCTTCTGATTACTAATCCATGCTTTGATTTCGCAAAAAATGGAAAATCTCGCCTAGATCTTGAGAGGGAAAACTGAAACCCTAGTTTTACAAATTGCGTAGAAATTGTTGAATCGAAGCGATGATGAAGGATTTGGGATCTTTGACGCTGATAATGATGTCTCTCTCCTTCTTAGGCTTTTCCGGTGAGATCTTTCTGAATCCGTGTTTCGAAATCTTTTCCTCTTCTTCTCTTTTTGAATCCCTGAAGGGTTTGATTTAGGGAAGATGATTATTTGATTTAGGGTTTTGGTTTGATAACTGTGGTGAGAATGATGTTCTGTGAATTTGAAATCTTTAGCTATTTATAATTTTCTGAAGGGTTTTGTGTAAGGAAGATGATGAACACAATTTTTAGGGTTCTGTTGTTGCTGATGTGCAGCTTTTTTAGTTTTTGTGAACAATTACCCTTACTTGGAATATGTGCCTTGAATGCTTAAGTACTGGATGAATTAGTGTGATACGGTAGCAGAACCGACTGTTTAGTATAGGTTTGCGTTTTGTGTTATGTGTTTGCAAAATGTCAAGGTAAGCAAGAGTCGAACCAAATTTTATTTCATCCAACCGGAAAGGAAAAAAGTACAGAAAAAAAATCAGTTTTCAAGATATTCTGAGTACGGGGGGTATATTATAGAAAGGGAAGGTATTAACACCCTTTCTATCCATGGTTTTCCATGGGCTCTTAGGTACTTGCTCATCTTTTAAAATTTCTTGTGTATGTGCTTTGTTTTTGAAAAATTTGACTTCGTGATAACCTTTATATCAGTCCTCAAAGGTGTGACGAAGTTGTTTTTTTTAAAAAATTTGTTTGAAAAGTGTAAGTGCGAAAAGATTTGTTTTGAGCAAGTACCTACTAGCGTCTACCTACTCGAAAAAAGACCGTCTCTATACTCGTTTCCTTTAGATAGTGCTATCCTACTATTGAGAAATAGATAGCACTGTCGTTGGAGTTGTAAGGCAATTCGAAAGGGACGTACAACCACTAAAGCAATGTTAGGACACCTTAGTAATAACCCCGGAGTCTTAAGATCATATTCGAGGCAACATTTCCGAAGCAACCTTTCCGAGGCAACATCCAAACGGGATATTTGATCTTTTTTAGTCAGAAGGGTAACCACTAAAAACACCCTATACTTAATGATCGTTTACCGAAGGCAAACAAAGTGAGAGCATACCCTAAGAGTAATATGTGCGAGTGATTTGTTTCAGTTATTTATCTTTGCACATTAGGGTTTTCTAACTGTATTAAATTATCATGCAATCTTATCATACAATCCTATTAACATGAATCTAGACAGTTAAATATTTGCAGAAATTAAGATGCGAGAAAGTTAATCTATGCTATCACAAGGCTTCTGGGAGGGGGAATAATTACATAGCCAAAAACCCAGGGAAAAGCGATAAGTAAAAGTCCTAAATTAACTATTACAAACCAGTGAGAAGTTACAACAATATTGTCAAAATAAATAATAAGCGCGCGACGAATTAAATGCGAGACGATTAGGGTTTTGACACTTGACTAATCCTATTTGGTTAAAAAAATGATATTTTTGTTTTTTTTTAAAGAAAATAAGGAAACCATTGAATTAAAAAGAAAATCCTAATTCTAATTAATTTTAAATTAAGAAAAATAAATTAATTTTATTCTAAAAACCTATTTTTTGTATTTTTTTTTTCATTTATTTGAGAACGAAAGAAAAATTAAATCAAAAGTTAACCTAATTTTCTAATTGAATTTTAATTGTGAAAGAAATTAAAGTTGCCTTAAATTAATTAAACTAATTAATAAAAAAACATCTATTAAGAAATAAATCCTTTTTTGTGATTTTTGATTGATTAATTTAATAAAATGATTTTTGGTGCTGATTAAAAAAGAATAATTAAAGAAAAGGAATTAAAGAAAAATAATGGAAATAACCGAGTGGGCCTGCTGTCAGCAGGTCTGGTTATGGCTGATGGGTCAGAAGATGGTGGCCTTCAGAAGGTGAGGTGCGCTGGACCTGGTTCTGGCTGGTGGATCAGAAGTTGTTGCTCTTTAGAAGATGAGGTGCACTGGATTTGATTCTGGCCGATGGATCTAGAAGGTGATGCGCTGGATCTGGTCCTGGCTAGTGGATCAGAAGATGCTGCTCCTCAGAAGATGCATGTGCTGGATCTGGTGAAAACAAAGGAGAAAATACCAAAAGCTCACGCCTAGGATCGAACCCAGAACAATGAGCTTCTGGCTTCCTTCTTCTGACCAACTGCGCTGGATGTTAACTTGTTAATATAATAAACCAAATAATATATCAGAACAATAGGTTTCTTGCCAGAATAACGCGCCAGAATTTGAATCAGCCAATTGGGTTGTGACACACTGTTGTCTTCTTCCTTAGAACCGTCGTTTTAGGTTCTGAACCTTTACCTACAAACGCAGGTCTGTTGATGCAACCTGTGTCATTCAAGAATCAAGCATATGCAATATAAATTCAGTTGGGGACCATGGATCAGCTGGGTTTGAAATTCTAATCATCATGGTACCCATTATCCTGTCTAATTTCGCTTAAAAACCAAAACCCCAAATTGGAGCACGAAACCCTAACAATGGCAAAAGCTTGTTCCTGCACTGTAACTCAAATCAAACTATCCAGAAACAATGCAAACATGATGATGAATACAAATATGTAATTTAAATATGCCAAATATGCAAGAATTACAGTAACCAAATTTGGATATTTGTGCAAACCGTGAGAATGCTAGGTAGTGATTCTGGATGTTCTGATGCCTGCGATTGATTGGGAATGATTCCTGAGATATCCTAGAATTGATTTCTGGCTTTGAAACTCCTTGATTAGCCTTCTATTCCAGAATTTGGATCTCACTTTTTATCAAGAATTTTGAGTTTCTTTTCTGGCAGTTTCACGTCTCCAACCTCTTCCTTTTGATCTGCCCAACTTTCATATATAACCTAGAATGAATTAGGTTAACAAACTTGGATTAAATCTTTGCATTTATCCAAGATTTGATTTGATTTTCAAGGTATATGATATCTTTCTTTTTTCATGCCAGTCATGCCTTTCTTGTACCAATTTCCATTTATATGATTTGATTCTGATACGCCAGCACTATGAGCTTGTGATTCTGTCCACAAATCCAATCAAAACAAATCTTTGCTATTATTTACCAATTATTTGATTTAATTCAATTTTTAATAAATAAAAAATCAAAATAAAATAAATAATGAAGCAAATAACATGTGAGTGCATACTTGGGTCATGGACCAGGTTATAAGTGAAGTGCAAGCATAAAAAGTTGGGCCCATTTAGCAAAAAATGCAAATTTGAGCACATTTGACTTTTGGCAACTTTGCAGAAAAGATCAACTTGGCCAATGCATAACTTCCTAAATTTTGACCCTAGATAGGTGTTCTTGGACTTTTTAGAAAGCTTGGGATATCCTCTAAACAACCCTTTTTCTCTCATTTCAATTAAGTCTTCCATGTTCATGTATGAAGCTTTGACCCAAAAGGTGTTTTTGTTGACTTTTCAAAATGACCTACAATGTCAAAATTCACATCTTTTTGTGAGTGCATATTATGAACTTGGAAGCTGAAGATGAATTGTAGGTAATTTTATCCTCTTCAAAATGAGCTTTGGATGGGTCATTTCTGATGAATTATGAGAAAGTTATGCTTGGTCAAAGTTGAGTTGACTTTTCCTGCAAAACCCTAATTTAGTAACTTTTGGGTTTTGGTGAATTGTGAGCAATCCTTGAGGAATCATGACCAACCCTTGATCAAATGATAAATAACAATTAAAAATGAGGATGTTGACCAAAAATATTGAAGTTTGACTGTATGTGGGCCACAATTGACCTTTGACCTAGCATAGTCGATCTTCAGGCCTTTGAGCTATTGACTAAGCAAACTTTCTCTGCATGGCTTAAAACTTGACATGGATTGGGAAATCTGGGAGGTAAAATTTTGGGGTACAACAGCTGCCCCTGTTTAATCTTCTTAAACCTGAGGATGTAGATTGACTCATCTGCCTTTCGTGATCTGAAGTTGGAAGATGATGGAACACTAGAGTGCCCAGAAGTTTGCACTCGCATGAAGTGATACTTGATTTATGACATCTAGAATGGGCTTATAGATGCCATTTGGAAGTCGCTAGAGAATTGTTAGAGATGGGCTTAAAGATGCCATCTGAGAAAGCGTCGATCGCATAAGAGATTCCTTTGCGAGAACCCGTATACCTGTTGTCTGAGGAGGACTCCGCTGGGGAACGATAGTCTCTGTCTTGAGGGAAATAGAGTTTTAGGAGCTTCGGTTGTCTGTTACTCTACTGGGGAATAATTCCGATTTGGGAAGCGGAAGCGAACTGTGTGCTTGGTCGGGGTTTATACTGCACTGCGACTTTCTGGGAAAATATGAAATCAATTGTGTTTGATCAGGTCCCGGTCTTACAGTGTTGTGGACTGTAGTCTGGGGATAAGGGAGGAAGAACCTGGATAGTAAGGTTATGAGAAGGAACCTAGATAGTAGGGTTACTTCAATATGAAAGCCTGGATAGTAGGGTTGTGAGAAGGAACCTGGATAGTAGGGTTACTTCGATATGAAAGCCTGGATAGTAGGGCTATGAGAAGGAACCTGGATAGTAGGGTTACTTCAATATGAAAGCCTAGATAGTAGGGCTGTGAGAAGGAACCTGGATAGTAGGGTTACTTCGATATGAAAGCCTGGATAATAGAGCTGTGAGAAGGAACCTGGATAGTAGGGTTACTTCGGTATGAAAGCCTGGATAGTAGGGTTGTGAGAAGGAACCTGGATAGTAGGGTTACTTCGGTGTGAAAGCCTGGATAGTAGGGCTGTGAGAAGGAACCTGGATGAGGTTGCATTTGTTACCTATGATTACTCTGTTTAGCTTTGAGTGTGATCATGGACTTGCTAGAAATTGTTGATAATAATGTCTTTCCTGAAAGGAATACAAGGTTAGCTATATGTGATGCATGAGATGCATTGTATGTTGACGTTCTCAAAATAAATGAGACTATGTTATATGTGATGTATGCACATGTCATGATGTATGAACACGAAATGCTTGACATAAAAATCTGAATCTAGGAAAATAAATCTCAGATTGCTATAAAAACCATAGTTCCTCCATCTCTGTTGGGGATGGTGAACAAAGATGACCATGTTGGGGATTTTCCCCTTGGCTGGTTAAACATTCTGCTGGACGAGACTCTGTCTGAAGACAACTTTGCGGGGAATAACTCTGTTGGAGAGGAGATACTCTGTTGATGGATCTGCCGACTTGGAGAAATAAATCAGCTGGGGATGAACTTCTGTTACTAGTGATAAACAAACTCTGCTTGGGGAAAATTTTGCAGACTCGCTCGCGATTGGGAACCTCGGCTGGGGAGAGTTGTGTCCTGTTCAAAAAATCTAACACCACTGTCTTTGGATACTTCTTACTCTGTGGGGAGTGTATGTACCACTTCTCATGTTCTCCTGTTGTCTCTGTCCCTGTACCTGATGGGCAGAGTAACTGTAAGGCTTGGACACTTCTTGTTTGTCCCTGTTCCTGGAATTACGAGTAATTGTCTTTTGTTTTTTATGTAAATATTTTATGAGCAGCAATTATTTCCAAATGCATATATCAAAAATGAATCATTGGACGTTCTTGCAAAACAAAACAGAAAAAGAAAAACAATTTGAAATTTCTTGTAAAAATGAATTGTATTGATTTTTTGAAGTTGGCCTGTAATATGCGTTTTGTACAAAGAGGCTGACGTCCTAGTAAGAGAACGCCGCCGAAAGACAGAAATTATACAATTTGTATAAAAGAAAGAAAAAAAAAACAGCTATGTGAAACAATCCCATTGGGTTCCAACTCTGCTATTGCCTTTATATCCTCAAGCATCTCATCACTTTGCTATCTGGTAGAGGGTGGATCTGATCGATTGGCGCCGTCTGAGCTTGATAGTCGATACCGAAGTCTGGCTGCGAGGTGGTCCAATGAGACATAGTGTTACACTTTGATCCCTAATTTTTGTCTGGACCGCCCTTTTGGGTTTTCGGCCCACCGGGATACCCTTTTTTTGCCCAAGTCACCTTTTCAGGTTTTCAACTTGTCGGGTGCACATATTTTTTCAGTTTATCCCTAATTTTTGCCCGGACCCTTTTGGTTCGCCGGGAAGCCCTTATTTTTGCCTAGGCCGGTCAACCTAGCGGGTCTTTGATTATGCGTAGTATCTTTTCACTATGTCTGCATTGACGGGGTGAGTAAGATCGTCACCATCCATGGTGGTTAGAATCATAGCTCCTCCCGAGAAAATGTTCTTAACCATAAATGAGCCTTTCTAAGTAGGGGTCCATTTTCCCCTGGGATCACCTTGCGGCAGTATGATGCGTTTGATCACTATATCCCCGACTTGATATTCTTGACGTCTGACTTTCTTGTTAAAATCCTTGATCGTTCGCTTTTTATACGTCTGACCATGACAAATAGCAGTAAGTCTCTTTTCATCGATTAAATTCAGCTGATCAAGCCGGGTTCGGATCCAGTCGTCCTTATTCAAACTTGCATCCTTCATAATCCTAAGAGAGGGTATCTGAACTTCGATGGGTAGGACTTCCTCCATGCCGTACACCAAATAATAGGGTGTTTCCCCTGTCGACGTTCGTGCTGAGGTACGGTACCTATGAAGAGCGAATGGTAACATCTCGTGCCAGTCTTTGTACGTCACTGTGATCGGTGGATCTGGAACTGACTGTTTAACGCTGGATCGCGAAATGTCGCGGAAGCAAGATCGCCACCGTCTTTTATTTTCTCCAACATGGACAGGACAAAAGCACAACAAAATTCCTTATGAGATAGTTTCTCGGTTCGGGAGGTAGATTTATAGAAAGGGAGATAGTTTCTCAGTTCGGGAGATAGTTTCTCCTTTCTATCCATGGTTATCCATGGGCTCTTAGATACTTGCTCATTGTGTTTTCAAAATGTTTGTTTGCTTTTCAAAAGTGCGTGGGTTTGAAAAATTTTCGTTTTAAAGATTTCAGATCGACTCTTGTATCAGTCCTCAAGAGTATTTGAAAAATTGTTTTGAAAGCTTTTTGAAAAGTGTCGGTGTGAAAAAAGTTTTGATTCGTTTTTTAGAGCAAGTATCTATGAGTCATCTACCTACCCTAAGGAATTAGGCTGTGTAAATGTCCTTAAGGTAGTGCCATCCCACCATTGAGAGGTAGGTAGCATCACCGTTGGAGGTGTTCGGGTCAATTCGTTTGTTAGGGACAGTGTGGTCACCAGAGCAACAGTAGGACACCTTAGAAGCTACCCCTATGCCATAGATCATGGACATAAGGACTTACTAAAACGTCCTATACTCGACGACCACGTTTCGAGGGCAAGGCAACAGTGAGGCGTATCCTAAGAGTGGTGTGTGAATTTGTGTGTTATTTTCATGTTTAGCAATTATCTTTGATCATGACATGGTGAGCTACGTATTGTTTTTAATTAGCCATACATTCTTTCATGCAATTAGAATTTAAAAGTGCGGAAATTTAAATGCGGAAAGATCAGTCCTACGCTATTACAAGGCGCGAGTCTATACATCGCCAAATTACAAAGACCCGTTTTAATAAAAAGGCGGAAAGTAAAAGACTTAATTACTATTACATCCGAAAAGCAGTTATATAATAATTGATAAAGAAAATAATACGCGAAAAGAATAAATTGGAACGTCTGAGGGCGTTAGACCCTTTTGAAATTAAATTAAATTAAAAGAACTAATTGATTATTAAATTAAAGAAAAGAAATGTTTTTTAGGTTTTTGGTATTTAATGGAAATAAAGAAAATTAATTAGAAGTTAAATGAAACCTTAGTTCTAAATATTTTTAATTATTAAAGAAAAGGTTAAAGTTTAAAACCTAATTTACACTAATTAATTATTTTACATATTTATTTACAAAAGTATTTAATAATTAATAATAATAATGCTTAGAAAATTATTTATTAAAAAAAGGATGAGAATATTAAAAAAAACCTAATTTCTACATATTTTAATTTATTAAGAAAAATGTTAAAATTGAAACCTAAATTAACTAAGTTAATGGTTAGATTTTATTTACAAAAAAAAATAGGTTAGTGATGAAATTAATAATAATTAAATATATTTGTATTTTTGATTTTTTCTGTTTTTATTATAGAAAATTATTTTATGGTAAAAAAAACAATTAAAAAAGAATTAGAAAAGAAAAGAAAATAAAATTAAAAAGGATGCAAATCAAGGGGGGTTTCAGGCCCATTTAAGAGGTTTTTTGGAAGTAATTTGGCCCATTAGACAAAAAGCCTTGTTTGACTTTCTGGCATCACGTGCATGTTCATTGACTCCTGAGTACCGTGGTCTGCATTCTTTGGTCATTGGATTGAGTTTCATGCATAAGTTGTTCTACTTTGGCCATTTGGCTTTTGGCTTTTGGCTTTTGGCTTTTGGCTTTTGGCTTTTGGCTTTTGGCCATTTGGCTTTTGGCCTCAACGTTCCTTAATGAACCTGCATGGGATCCTGTCTAAATCTGCAGTGTTGAATGTCATGAACACATTAAATAAAATCATAAAATGCAAATAAAGTCAATATATGAAGAAATTTAATGTTTAGGCACAATATGGCATGTATGAATGATTATACCCTTTTGATCATGGAGATCAAATCAATCTTATCCTTACTGGAAAATTAGTGACCTGAATGCTTTTATGCCCTTTGGATCATGGAGATCAAGCCAGCCTTATCATTACTGAAGAAGTAGTGAGGTGTTGGTTTGTAACTGTGATGGCTTGTTTGTAGTGAGAGAGGGATTTGTAATAAGGATTTCAAGGTTTTAGGGTTCTTGAAAGAATTTGATATTCTAACAGTATTGTGGCAAGGTTTTTTTCTCTCTTTTCCTCCTCTCTGGTTTGTGTGAAAAGAAGGTGATTATATAATGGAAATTAGGGTAAAGAAAATGGGCTTTGAATGTGCAATTGGGCATCCAATGTTCACTTGAGTTCGTCACTTTCCAGGCTAAATCGCAGGGACTTAAGTGCAATTTTTGAAGTTGAAATGTGAAAACAAAATGTAGCCGACATCGATAACTAACTCCTGTCCAAAAATCAGCTCAATCGGATAAACGGTGAATTAGTTATGAATTTTTGAAGTTTCAGCTCAGACAAACTTATTTTGGGCTCTAGTGTCGACTCTGACACGTTCTTCAATAAAAAACTGGTATTGATCGGATCATAATCCGGTCTCGACTTTTGAAGAAAAGTTGTAGATCTATGAGTCAGGGACCTTGTGTAAAAATATGAGCCCAATCCGATAAATATTGACCGAGTTATAATTTTCGAAGTTTCGGCCCAGATGAAATAATATTCAGCATTCAGGATTTTCAGCGTGTCACGCACTCTGAGCAAACAACCAAGGCCTTTTGAATACCGTTTGAACTTAATACCTTCTGTGAAAATGTAGCCAACTCAATTTGTGAAATTTTGGCGCCGGAACCAGCTCGATACGATGAAAATCGACCAAGTTATGATTTTCTGAACATGACGCAAATAAACTTCTGTCACAAATTTTCTGTATGAAAATACTTGATAAACCTACATTTTTGAAGACCTTCTGATCGAAATTGGCTTCCAGCCGTGAGAGATGAAAACGTAGATAATGTCAAGATGGAATTTTGGCCACTGGAACGGGTTCAAAACAAGCCACGATCTTCAAGTTATGAATTTTTTAGCGCGTAAAAACTGCACTTTCAGCACACTTTTTCACCATATTTCTTCGAGAAAACTCACACATTCAGATACCTTCTTTAAAGAATTGACTCTTGAGCCGAACCTGAATTTGAGAATATGTTATCAGAGATATCTTGGCGAAAGAATACCTGAATATGACGCGCCGGGTTGGACTTGTGAATTTTTCTTGAAATATTTTGAGAAATATGGGAGGGCAAATTTTGGGGTACAACAGTTGCCCCTGTTCAATCTTCTTAGACCTGAGGATGTAGATTGGTTGGCGTGCCTTTCATAATCTGAAGGTGGAAGATGATTGAACACTAGAGTGCCCAGAAATTTGCACTCACATAGTAGAATGTCAGCAGTGTGATGCAGGGAATGGGCTTACAGATGCCATTTGGAGACTGTAGGTATGTGGAGATGGGCTTATAGATGCCATCTGGAAGTATGATAGTACCTTGTCGGGAATGGGCTTATAGATGCCACCTAGGTGTCGATCGCGTGAGAGATTCCTTAGCGAGAACTTGCGTACCTGAGAAAGAAAAATAATTACCTGGCCTGTTACAGGAGTTGATCTTCAAACTCTTTACGTAGATGTACCCTGGCTGGATACAGGAATCGAATCTTTAAACTCTTCAGACGTGCCCTGGAAGGATACAGGAATCGAGTCCGGAGAATATTAGTCGTCAACAGATACACCCTGGCAAGATACAGGAATCGGATCTTCGAACTCTTCAGACGTGCCCTGGCAAGATACAAGAATCGAGTCTGGTAATGTTAGTCGTCAACAGATACACCCTGGCAAGATACATGAATCGGATCTTCGAACTCTTCAGACGTGCCCTGGCAGGATACAGGAATCGAGTTTGGTAATTCAGAAAGGTTAGTGAGTTGTCTCTACTAACAGGTTATTTCCATGGACGGGTGGTCTTTAACGACGAGTGTCTATAACGACGAGTGTCTATAATGACGAGTGTCTATAACGACGAGTGTCTATAACGACGAGTGTCTATAACGACGAGTGTCTATAACGACGAGTGTCTATAACGACGAGTGTCTATAACGACGAGTTTCTATAACGACGAGTGTCTATAACGACGAGTGTCTATAACGACGAGTGTCTATAACGACGAGTGTCTATAACGACGAGTGTCTATAACGACGAGTGTCTATAACGACGAGTGTCTATAACGACGAGTGTCTATAACGACGAGTGTCTATAACGACGAGTGTCTATAACGACGAGTTGTATCAGAGAAATCTTTAGGCATTGATTTAACTGGATTTGTATTCTTTGACTGGGTTGGTCTCTTTTGACTGTATTCGTCTACATAGCTGATCTTTTAACTGTATCCTTCCTGAAAGGTAAAGGTCAGTCATATGCAATGCATGATATGGATCAAGCCATAATATTTTTCAACACATGAGATTGTAGGATATGATGCGTATATGCATGTATAACAATGTGATGTTTACGAATGTATCTTCGTCTAGGAAAATAGATCCTTGACGGATGTCGGGAAGTCAAATCATGGGCTGATGTTGAAGAGTGAGATTCTTCGTTTCCGTTGGGGATGATGATTGCAAGAATACCGGTCGGAGAAGATAACTCCGTTGGGGAATAAACTTAGCGAATACATTACTCTGTGGGGAGTGAACTCTGTGGGGAAAGAGAGGTACTTCGCTGAGGTTTGATGATAACTCTGCTGGGGATACCATTGTTGAGTTATGTTGAAGGAATTGATGAACTCCGCTGGGGATAAGAAGACTTCTCCGAGGACGGCCCTTCTGTGGTTTTTGACTGAGGATAACCCAGTTATATTCTGGTGGGGGAATAACCTTTGAATAAAATCGGGGGGCGTTCGTGCTCTGCGGGGGGGCAAGCTTCCAGAATCTACTGGGGATACACTTCCTGCTGGGGAGATGGATTCCACTTTCCTGGGGAAACTTTTGGACTGGACTCTCCTGGGGAAATTAAGGCATCTTGATTGTTCTTCAGCCGAACCTATCTTAGTAACTTGGTGGACAAAGTAACTAGATCGCTTGGACAATTCTTATTGCCCCAGTTTCTGCGGGAGAAGAAGGTACCTGTGAAAGTGTTTGATGACTGCCGTTTGACAAATCTTCTTCTGGTAGGCAAGTGACGAGATACCGGGACATAGTTGTACGCTTTGATCCCTAATTTTTTCCTGGACCGCCCTTTCGGGTTTTCAGTCCACCGGGATACCCATTTTTGCCCAAGCCGCCTTTTCAGGTTTTCGACTTGTCGGGTGTACAGATTTTTTCATTTCATCCCTCATTTTGCCCGAACCCTTTTGGTTCGCCGGGAAGCCCTAATTTTGCCTAGGTATGTCAACCTAGCGGGTTTTTAATTATGCGCAGTATTTTTTCCGACTATGTCCATGCTCTCAGGATGTAGGGAGGTGCCCCTGTTATTATGTTGCCACGCTACCAGAAGATGTTTGGTCATGCAAGATTTGTTGTTTGGAATTCATGTCCAATGCCCCAAGTGGCTCAGGTGGAGGTTTGCCCCTGGCTGTTTGGCATCTTGAGAGATTCCTTGAATCTTGACTGGACTGCCCCAGATGATGGACAATGATCAGGCCATGCCCCTTGATTGGAGGTGCTTTTGTTCATTAGGCATTCGTCGTGCGAATTTCTATGCTGTTCAAACAAAAAGTCATATGCAAACAAAGTTATGTTAAAAATGCAAAGCTTATGCCTGTCTTGAAGTTTTTGAAAAATGCATTTTTCAGTAAAACCAGCAAATTTTGTAAAATGTGATGTCAACTCAATATTTTATAGCAAGCCTTAAGGAGTCAGGATACCTTTGGTAACAGTATGCTTTCGAACCAACCCATGCTTTAGCTAGGAATTTTAAGGGTTGTAGCGTGGCCTGGTTCACGGTTTAAGAAACAAAGGATAAAGGCTCAAATTATTTGTACCCACCCGCTCTTCGTGATGTTCTTCAAACCTAAACTCAGCTGATCGTGCGTTAGACCTTGTTTTAGTCTTTGCTCTGAAATTCCAGTGATGGTTCGGACATTGACAGTTTATTTTGAATAGGCAGTCATTTCCTTTTTTTGTTGAGGGTTCGTAGGACCTCTTTCTTTTTTGATTTCATTATCCCTATTTTTTTGCCTGAACTGTTTCTTTTGTGATTACAGTCAGCGGGATGCCCCAGTTTTGTAAGTCTCCTTCGTAGGTTTTGACTTATTGGGTTTTTATTCTTTGAGAGATAATGACTTCCTGTCTTTATGGTCATTCGGAACCATCATTGTCTTTTGTTTTGTAAGGACCTCTTTGGTGCCATTCGTTATGCACTTGGATCAACTGAGAGAACTACCCTTCCCTAGGTTATGATTAAGGGTTTTAAATTTCGAAAAGAAAAACTCCTACTTCTTTGGCTCAGAGGGGTTGCCGAGGGATTATCTTCCTTATAACTCCAGTGTTTAGGAATTGAAACAATGCCTGTACCTCATCAGCGGGGTCTGTTCAAAAGCATACTGTAAAGATCGTGGTATCGTTTTCGTCATCCTCCCTCAAGAGGCTTAGAATTTTCAATCAAGAGTTGATCATCACAAAAATATGAAAACAGTTTGCATATAGTGAATACGAAATAATTACTTCAAAACAGACATGTGTAATGCATTAATGAAATAACCAAGTTTGACATGAAATAAAATGTTTGAACAATCAAAGAAAATTACAATCTGAACATTCAAATGAACAAAAGTTTCCAATCCTAGCCATGTTTTGACAAGGGAGCAGTGGTCACATTCGGAGTCTCTGGAGAGTCGAACTGGACTTCCTTTGCGTCGATCAGATCCTGAACCTTGTTTCTCAAAGTCCAACAATCATCTGTAGCATGCCCTGGGCTGTCAGAATGATAAGCGCAGCGAACATTGGGGTTATACCTTGAAGGCGTCCCGTTGGGATTCTTTGGAGGGTCCATGAGAGTTATCAACTTGGTTTCCAGCAACTGTGGCAATATCTGTGACAAGGTCATGCCGAGGGGAGTGAATTTCCTTTTGGATCTCTCTTCCCTTTGCTGATTGTGACGCTGAGGAGCGCCAGTCGGTTTTGCAATAACCACCGCGTTGACATCTTGGCGGTGTTCGGACCTATTCTGCCCTTTTGAGCCATAAACATCACTAGATTCTCTCTTGGATGGTTTCTTCTCAGTGTTCGAGGAGTCCCCATTCTGTATTTTCCCCGACTTGATGCCAGCTTCTATTCTTTCCCCGGTCAAGATCAGATCTGTAAACCCAGCAGCAGAATTCCCAATCAGGTGGTTGGAGAATGGACCAGACAGGGTCCCCAAGAACATGTCGACGAGCTCGCGGTCAGTCAGAGGTGGTTGTACCCTTCCAGCAAGGTCCCTCCATTTTTTAGCATATTCTTTGAAACCTTCACCTGCACCCATAGACATTCCCTGAAGCTGAGTGTGCGTGGGAGCAAGGTAGACATTGTACTGGTACTGCTTGTAGAATGCAGTGGCCAAATCCTCCCAGTTGCGGATGTTAGCTCCATTTAGTTGATAGAACCAGTCGAGTTGGGTTCCAGACAGACTATCCTGAAAGAAGTGAATCCATAAATTCTTGTCAGCCGTGTAGGGCTGGATCCTCCTTGTGTAAGACCTGAGATGCAGCTTAGGACAGGATGCTCCGTCGTACTTTGCAAAGGCAGGTGCCTTGAATTTGTGCGGGATTACTACCCCAGAAGACAGACCTAGATCCTCGAAGTCCAGGCCGGGCACTTTTTGTATCTCCATGGCACTTAGCCGGTCTTCCAACTGTTTATACCTGTCCTCAGCTGGAGGGTACTGCTCATCATTGTAATCGGTCTCGTTGTCGGAGACCACTGGATTAGGAACCTCCCTTTCTTGGGGACTGTCTTTCCCAACAGATGGGGTAGTCTGCTCAACTTCATTTCGTGATCCATTCCCAGATTTGCGTCTAGGGTTGAACAACACCGTCCTCTTCTTCTTCTTTTTCGAAAGCAGGGTCTTCAGATCTTGTTGCCCCTGGGCCAAACTCATGATCAGCTCTTGGAACTGGGCGTTCTGAGCCGGGAGAGCCTTGATGGATTGCTCAGTAGATGTTTCCGGATTCATGATGAGACTGCTGAAATAAACAGCAAAGAAGGTAAGCAACCTGTAGAAAAAAGGGTACCTGTTATGCAATGATGTGTATGTATGCATGCGATGTTTTCAAGGATCTCGCGGGGTAAACAAGAAAATTTGTTAAAATTAGAATCTGGTATCTTGATTGAAGTAACTTCGTGTTGTAGAGAGTCCTTCTTCAAGGGTCAAAGGCTCACCATATCCAGTGGGTTATAGCCCCTGACAACCTTGGCTAGAGGAAAATAAATCCCCTTTGCCCCTTTCCAGACATATTGGTTCATCATGACCTGCATCACAAGCCCTTGAGATCCTTGAAATGGGTTAGTCCTTATGTGGGATGTATGCAATGGTATGATGTTATGCTATGCATGGGGTAATGTAGGTAAACCCTGTTATGAGTCCCAATTAAGGACTATAAACAAAACCTGCAAGAAACTCAAGTGTCATATAACAAGCATGCAAGTAGTCAAGTATAAAAGCACACAAGTCACACCACAACCCTTAGAGTTTAGGCCAGCATGGGGTCTGGGTATTACCCTCTTGAAGTTGGTGGGCTCAAACCTGTCCTATCAAAGTAACCGGGTTCTAAGGGTCCCAATATCATTGGATTGCTTTCATTGTTCATCGTTTCGATTTAGCCACTGAACTGGCGACCGAAATATTCCAAGAAAACAACCCTCAATTGAGTGTAGTATCGAGTATCAACCAACCTCGGACTGCACCAAAGTCAGTTATCTCACTACCCTAAAGAGGCCAAGATGGTTCAATTAAGGTTCCTAAGGTCAGTTGATGCTTCACGACACCACGCGGCGGCCCCATACTCTCCTTGACTGAACTCAAGGGTTACCGATACACACCAAAGTGCCACATCAACGTAGCAGACTGCTTCAACCATGTCGGTATACCCCGCACAGTTCCCTCACAGTCTTGTTGCTACTTTCTAAGAAGGTATCCCCCAGATCTGGGTTAGGATCTATAGAACTCCCAAGACAGTACCCACAATAATAAAGCAAACAATTCAGACAATTGAAAACACAAATGATCTTAGTCCTAAGGTACACCTCACCTTAAGTATCCCCAGCAGAGTCGCCAGTTCTATGATCGGTGGATTTAGAACTGACTGTTTAAAGCTGGATCGTGAAATGTCGCGGAAGCAAGAGTCGCCACCGTCTTTTATTTTCTCCAACATGGACAGGACAAAAGCACAGCAAAATTCCTTATGAGATAGTTTCTCGGTTCGGGAGATAGATTTATAGAAACGGAAGGTGTTAGCACCCTTTCTATCCATGGTTATCCATGGGCTCTTAGATACTTGCTCATTGTGTTTTCAAAATGTTTGTTTGCTTTTCAAAAGTGTGTGGGTTTGAAAAAAGTTTCGTTTTAAAGATTTAAGATCGACTCTTGTATCAGTCCTCAAGAGTGTTTGAAAAATTGTTTTGAAAGCTTTTTGAAAAGTGTCGGTGTGAAAAAAGTTTTGATTCGTTTTTTAGAGCAAGTATCTATGAGTCATCTACCTACCCTAAGGAATTAGGCTGTGTAAATGTCCTTAAGGTAGTGCCATCCCACCATTGAGAGGTAGGTAGCACCACCGTTGGAGGTGTTCGGGTCAATTCATTTGTTAGGGACAGTGTGGTCACCAGAGCAACAGTAGGACACCTTAGAAGCTACCCCTATGCCCTAGATCATGGACATAAGGACTTACTAAAACGTCCTATACTCGACGACCACGTTTCGAGGGCAAGGCAACAGTGAGGCGTATCTTAAGAGTGGTGTGTGAATTTGTGTGTTATTTTCATGTTTAGCAATTATCTTTGATCATGACATGGTGAGCTACGCATTGTTTTTAATTAGCCATACATTCTTTCATGCAATTAGAATTTAAAAGTGCGGAAATTTAAA
The DNA here is from genome assembly GCA_948472305.1 of Vicia faba. NCBI lineage: Eukaryota > Viridiplantae > Streptophyta > Magnoliopsida > Fabales > Fabaceae > Vicia > Vicia faba. The sequence continues at coordinate 861,731,299 of OX451738.1, read as the reverse complement.
TGCGGAAAGATAAATCCTACGCTATTACAAGGCGCGAGTCTATACATCGCCAAATTACAAAGACCCGTTTTAATAAAAAGGCGGAAAGTAAAAGACCTAATTACTATTACATCCGGAAAGCAGTTACATAATAATTGATAAAGAAAATAATACGCGAAAAGAATAAATTGGAACGTCCGAGGGCGTTGGACCCTTTTGAAATTAAATTAAATTAAAAGAACTAATTGATTATTAAATTAAAGAAAAGAAATGTTTTTTAGGTTTTTGGTATTTAATGGAAATAAAGAAAATTAATTAGAAGTTAAATGAAACCTTAGTTCTAAATATTTTTAATTATTAAAGAAAAGGTTAAAGTTTAAAACCTAATTTACACTAATTAATTATTTTACATATTTATTTACAAAAGTATTTAATAATTAATAATAATAATGATGAGAAAATTATTTATTAAAAAAAGGATGAAAATATTAAAAAAAACCTAATTTCTACATATTTTAATTTATTAAGAAAAATGTTAAAATTGAAACCTAAATTAACTAAGTTAATGGTTAGATTTTATTTACAAAAAAAAATAGGTTAGTGATGAAATTAATAATAATTAAATATATTTGTATTTTTGATTTTTTCTATTTTTATTATAGAAAATTATTTTATGGTAAAAAAAACAATTAAAAAAGAATTAGAAAAGAAAAGAAAATAAAATTAAAAAGGATGCAAACCAAGGGGGGTTTCAGGCCCATTTAGGAGGTTTTTTTGAAGTAATTTGGCCCATTAGACAAAAAGCCTTGTTTGACTTTCTGGCATCACGTGCGTGTTCATTGACTCCTGAGTACCGTGGTCTGCATTCTTTGGTCATTGGATTGGGTTTCATGCATAAGTTGTTCTACTTTGGCCATTTGACTTTTGGCTTTTGCCATTTGGCTTTTGGCCTCAACGTTCCTTAATGAACCTGCATGAGATCCTGTCTAAATCTGCAGTGTTGAATCTCATGAACACATTAAATAAAATCATAAAATGCAAATAAAGCCAATATATGAAGAAATTTAATGTTTAGGCACAATATGGCATGTATGAATGATTATACCCTTTTGATCATGGAGATCAAATCAATCTTACCCTTACTGGAAAATTAGCGACCTGAATGCTTTTATGCCCTTTGGATCATGGAGATCAAGCCAGCCTTATCCTTACTGAAGAAGTAGTGAGGTGTTGGTTTGTAACTGTGATGACTTGTTTGTAGTGAGAGAGGGATTTGTAATAAGGATTTCAAGGTTTTAGGGTTCTTGAAAGAATTTGATATTCTAACAGTGTTGTGGCAAGGTTTTTTTCTCTCTTTTCCTCCTCTCTGGTTTGTGTGAAAAGAAGGTGATTATATAATGGAAATTAGGGTAAAGAAAATGGGCTTTGAATGTGCAATTGGGCCTCCAATGTTCACTTGAGTTCGTCACTTTCCAGGATAAATCGCAGGGACTTAAGTGCAATTTTTGAAGTTGAAATATGAAAACAAAATGTAGCCGACATCGATAACTAACTCCTGTCCGAAAATCGGCTCAATCGGATAAACGGTGAATTAGTTATGTATTTTTGAAGTTTCAGCTCAGACAAACTTATTTTGGGCTCCAGTGTCGACTCTGACACGTTCTTCAATAAAAAACTGGTATTGATCGGAGCATAATCCGGTCTTGACTTTTGAAGCAAAGTTGTAGATCTATGAGTCAGGGACCTTGTGTAAAAATATGAGCCCAATCCGATAAAAATTGACCGAGTTATAATTTTCGAAGTTTCGGCCCAGATGAAATAGTATTCAGCATTCAGGATTTGCAGCGTGTCACGCACTCTGAGCAAAAAATGAAGGCCTTTTGAATACCATTTGAACTCAATACCTTCTGTGAAAATGTAGCCAACTCAATTTGTGAAATTTTGGCGCCGGAACCAGCTCGATACGATGAAAATCGACCAAGTTATGATTTTCTGAACATGACGCAAATAAACTTCTGTCACAAATTTTCTGTATGAAAATACTTGATAAATCCACATTTTTGAAGACCTTCTGATCGAAATTGGCTTCCAGCCGTGAGAGATGAAAACGTAGATAATGTCAAGACGAAATTTGGCCACCGGAACGGGTTCAAAACGAGCCACGATCTTCAAGTTATGAATTTTTTAGCGCGTAAAAACTGCACTTTCAGCACACTTTTTCACCATATTTCTTCGAGAAAACTCACAAATTCGGATACCTTCTTTAAAGAATTGACTCTTGAGCCGAACCTGAATTTGAGAATATGTTATCAGAGATATCTTGGCGAAAGAATACCTGAATATGACGCGCCGGGTTGGACTTGTGAATTTTTCTTGAAATATTTTGAGAAATATGGGAGGACAAATTTTGGGGTACAACAGTCACCGTCATCTTCTGCACAATCTTCTTGATGTTCTTGTTAGCCTCTTCAACAAACCCATTCATCTTCGGCCGGTAGGGAGAAGAGTCATTATGTTGTATCTTGAATTGTTTGGAGAGCTCGGTGATCATTGTATTGTTGAGATTTGTACCATTGTCCGTAATGATCCTCTCCGGTACACCATATCGACAGATCAAATTGTGTCGGATAAACTGCGCAACGATGTTCTTGGTTACTGTAGCAAAGGAAGCTGCCTTGACCCACTTCATAAAGTAATCAATTGCTACCAGAATGAAGCGATGCCCGTTAGACGCAGTAGGTCGGATCTCTCTGATCATGTCAATGCCCCACATTGCAAAAGGACAAGGAGCTGTCAAAACATTTAGGGGGAACCATAGGTACATGTACCTTATCAGCATAGACTTGGCATTTATGACAGGTTCGAGAGTACTGGTAACAATCAACTTCCATAGTGGACTAGTAATATCCTACCTGTAGGATTTTCTTTGCCATGGTATATCCATTGGAATGAGTTCCGAAGGTACCTTCATGTAACTCTACCATGATCCTTTCTGCCTCGCTTTTGTCTATGCACCGCGGTAAGGTTGAATCCTGGTTACGCTTATAGAGAATACCATTACTAATGAAGAACTTCGTAACAAATCTTCTCATAAACTTCTTATCATTAACAGATGCCCCCTATGGGTATTCTTGAGCCTCAAGATACCTCTTTACCTCGTGAAACCAGGGTTTATCTGCTACCTCTTCAGTCTCAATGTCACAGCAATGTGCGGGTTCGTCCAACCTCTCAATGGTAATATGGGGAGCTTCATTATCCCACCTGACTTTGAACATAGAAGACATGGTAGCTAGCGCGTCCTCCAACTGGTTCTCTTCTCGCGGGAAATGTTCAAAGGTTATCTCCTCAAAGTGTGGGAGCAATGTCAGCACATACTCTTTGTAAGGAATAAGATTCGGGTGCTTCGTATCCCACTCGCCTTTGATCTGACTTATCACCAGAGCGGAATCTCCGAATACACTCAAGAACTTAATCCTCAGGTCAATAGCAGCTCGAAGACCCATGATACTTTCTTCATACTCCGCCATATTGTTGGTGCAGTTAAAACATAATTGGGCGGTGAATGGAGTATGACAACCCTCAGGAGATATAATTATAGCGCCAACGCCATTACCCAAAGCGTTCGAGGCTCCATCAAAATACATAGACCATCGGGATCCCTCCTCAGGTCCTTCATCCGGTCCAGGTTCTTCACAGTCAGTTACCAACATGATGTTCTCATCCAGGAACTCGAAATTCATGGACTGGTAGTCATCCACGGCCCGATGCACCAAATGATCCGCCAACACACTCCCCTTGATTGCTTTTTGGGTTGTGTATTGGATGTCGTATTTGGTCAAGATCATCTTCCATCTTGCTATCCTTCCGAAGAGAGCAAGCTTCTCGAAGATATACTTGATCGGATCAATCTTTGATATCAATAAGGTGGTGTGAGTCAGCATATATTGTCTCAGCCGGCGAGCAGCCCATGCCAAAGCGCAACAAGTTTTCTCGAGCAATGAGTATCGAGTCTCACAGTCGGTAAACTTTTTTCTAAGATAGTAAATAACGTGCTCTTTTCGGCCAGACTCGTCATGCTGCCCCAGCACACACCCCATTGAATTTTCTAGCACTGTCAAGTATAAAATCAAAGGTCTTCCTTCAATTGGAGGCATCAAAATTGGTGGTTCTTGAAGGTATTCCTTGATTCTTTCAAAAGAGGTTTGGCATTCATCATTTCATTTTATCACTTGATCTTTCTTCAGCAGCTTGAAGATTGGCTCATAAGTAGCAGTCAGATGTGAAATGAACCTAGAAATGTAATTCAGACGTCCCAAGAAACCTCTAACTTCCTTCTCTGTGCGGGGAAACGACATCTCTTGAATGACCTTTACCTTTGTAGGTTCCACCTGAATACCTTTGTCATTGACGACGAAACCCAGAAGCTTACCAGATCTTACCCCGAAGGTACACTTGTTTGGATTGAAGCTCAGCTTGTACGTCTTCAACCTGTCAAACAGTTTCTGGAGATGATCAAGGTGATCTTCCTCAGTCTGGGACCTGGCTATCATGTCATCAACAAAAACCTCAATCTCGTGGTGAATCATATCATGGAACAAAGCGACCATGGCACACTGATAAGTTGCCCCAACATTCTTCAACCTGAAAGACATTACTTTGTAATAGAAGGTCCCCCACTGTGTAATGAAGGTTGTTTTCTCCATATCCTCAAGAGCCATCTTGATCTGGTTGTAGCCAAAAAAACCATCCATGAAAGAGAAGATCTTATGCTGCGCGGTGTTGTCGACTAGAACATCAATGTGAGGGAGCGGGAAGTCATCCTTGGGGCTTGCCTTGTTCAGGTCTCTGTAGTCCACACACATCCGTACCTTACCGTCCTTCTTAGGTACTTGAACGACGTTGGCCACCCACTACGGATAAGATGTGACAACTAAGAACCCTGCGTCGAACTGTTTCATGACCTCCGCTTTGATTTTCTCTGACATTTCAGGGCGCATACGGCGAACTTTCTGCTTTACCGGAGGGCAGTCTTCTTTAGTTGGCAGTCGATGTACCACAATATCAGTGTCTAAACTAGACATGTATTCATAGGACCAGGCGAAGATCTCAACATAGTCGCGTAGCATCTGTATTAACTGTTGTTTGACACTAGGCTCCAAATTCGCACCTATCTTCACCTCCTTCCCGTCTCCCTCTATACCCAAATTCACTGACTCAACTGGCTCTTCATGAGGCTGTATGGCCCTTTCTTCCTATTGTAATAGTCTATCAAGTTCTTCAGGCACCTCACAATCATCCTCACCTTCGTCCTCGGCTTGGTTAATCGGATTTTCGAAGTCATAACCGGCAGTAGCAGAGTTGTTATCAATGGGATCCAGAGTGGATATGGATCTGCAGTATGATACGTGAGTGTGTGTAAGAAAATAGTTGTTTTGATAAAGTGAGAGACAGAAAATAAAAACAAGGAGCACAAAATTTGTAATGCAAGAAACGTCCAATGTTTTATTAATGATATATGAAATTACAAATAATAAGCCCCCACAAGCAAAGCCAAGGCGCCTCGGGCAAGGCACCGGGCCGTAAAGTTTCAAACTGTTTATTACAAATCTTAAAACAAAAGTCAATTACTGCGGAATAAAATAAATAGGTATGAAGTCCTTCGTCGTCCAGTTGTTCAGTCCACCATTGGTTGTTGGGTAGATCCAGCTGTCAATGTCTGCATCCTCTTCATTATCCTCAATTGCATTAACTCCTCGATTGCTGATGTGTAGAGGAGGTCTTCCAATCCGTGTGTGCCTAACAGCCCTTTGAGCCCCTGTAGTAAAGCCCAAACCAAATTTGTCAGTTTTATGAGTGAAATCAGGGAGCTGACCCCGATTGGTACACCCACCTTCTTCAACTGCAACCCTGGCATCCTTGAGAGAAGCCATCTTCATCGGAGGTTTGTTGGTAGTAACTTCAGTTGACGCTAGAGTCTGAGGGACCTCTTCGGAAATCTGACAAGGGGTTTCTATGAACTCCCCGTCCATCTACACATAGCGGAAGGAATTGAGATGACTCACCATATACTCTTCTTCACCTCGCACCGTGACAATCTTCCCTTTCACTGGGTATTTCAGCATTTGATGGAGCATGGAAGTAACTGCCCCAGCCCCATGGATCCAAGGACGACCAACAAGAAAGAATATGATGGTCTGATATCCATCACGTAGAAGGTGGACCCAAAAGTCTGAGAACCCACTTTGACAGGGATGTCCACCTCCCCGTGCACCATTCTCTTTGATCCATCGAAAGCCCTTACCACAATGTTACTCGGCTTTAGAATCAATCCTTCACAATCTAGACGGTCTAACGTTTTCTTTGACAGAACATTCAATGAGGATCCGGTGTCTACCAGCACATGGGCCATAGTGGTGCCCCTGCACTCGATCGAGACGTGCAGAGCATCATTATGATTTCTCCCCTTAGGGGTCAGGTTCGCATCTGAAAAACCTAGCCCATTGTCACAGTCAGGATGGCCACACAATCTTTGAACTGATCGGCTGAAGTTTCCTGCGGCACATGCGCATTCTTGATAAATTCAATTAAAGCCTTCACATGGGCTTCGGAACACAGCAACAGGGACAACATAGAGATCTTTGACGGGGTCTGCCTCAACTGCTCGACTATGTTGTAGTCACTCTTCTTGATAATTTTCAATATTTCCTCTATTTCTTGTTTAGAGGTTTCCACGATGATTTTCTTAGGTGCCTCCGCTCGAGCAGGCTCACCTATAATTTCTTTGCCCCGAGTCCCAGATGGCTCGGCGATAGAGGTGATAACTGGAATAGGAACTGGGATAGTAGTTGATGTACTAGCGGACTGAATGACAATAGGTTTGTGGACAGTCGGAGGGGAGATCTAGGGAGAAAAGAGTCTTCCACTTCTGGTGACCTTGCTAGCCCCAACAATATTACTGATATCCATATCAGTTTCTTCAGCCCTCAGATCTTGCTTAACCCCATGGTAATATACATCAACACCGTAATGCCATGGGATAGCCTTATCTGAGGTATAGGGGATGGGACCCGGAGCAGTGATTATTAACGGAGCAACTCTTGGAACATGTGTAACCCTAACAGGTTTTCTCGAGGAAACCTTGGAAGGATTGGCAGAAATGTCTATGATGGCAACGTCTTCATTTGGAACAAACAGAATCATAGTCTTCTCAAACAAAATTTCTTTATTATCCATCAGGCGCTGAACACCTGACTTCAATAAACAACAACTGGAAGGTAGAATTGAACACATGTGGAAACCTTCATCACATCCCGGAAATAAACTGGCCAGCAACAAATTCTTCTTAATCATCATCGAAGGAGTAGAAATTTCTTCCACAGAGGTCACAAGTGAATTGGTGTCCACAACATTGACTCCACGACCATGTTTGGGCATAGGAGCTGTTATAACGTTTGGCTTTTCCGGAGCATCAAACTCAATCTCTTTAGCTTCCAACAAATCTTGCACTTTATTCCTCAGAGCCCAACAATCGTTTGTATCATGGCCTGGGCTCTCCGAATGGTAGGCGCACCGCATGTTGGGATTGTATCTGGGAGAAGCAATGTTTGGATTCTTGGGAGCCTCTTTCAAGGTTGCCAAGTTGGATTTTAACAAATGAGGCAGAACTTCAGCCAAAGTCATGTTGATGCGGGTAAACTGTCATTGTGGCCTTTCTACCCTTTCCTGATTGTTGCGTTGTGGAGGAACTGTGGGTCTTGGTATCACTACAACATTTACCGCTTGACGGTGTTCAGGTCTGCCTTTCCCCCTCGGGCCGTAGACTGCACTAGCTTCCTTCTTACCGGTGAAAGGCTTCTTTGCTGCACTTGACGAAGCATCCTTCTGTACTTTACCACTTCGAATTCCAGCTTCTACTCTCTCTCTAGTCAAAATCAACTTAGTGAAACCAGATGACGAGCTGCCGATCAAGTGATTGAAAAAGGACCAAATAGCGTCCCTAGAAACATGTCAACTAACTCCCTATCAGACAGAGGGGGTTGGACTCTTTCAGCCAAGTCTCTCCACTTTTGAGCATAATCCTTAAAACCTTCACCTGCACCCATGGACATACCCTGGAGCTGAGTACGAGTGGGAGCAAGGTCGGTGTTATACTGATACTGCTTGTAGAAACCAACAACGAGATCTTCCCAGTTTCGGACACTGGCTCCTTCCAATTGATAAAACCATTCAAGTTGAGTCCCTGACAGACTATCCTGAAAGAAGTGTACCCATAAATTTCTATCAGCAGTGTGGGGTTCGATTTTTCTGACGTAAGAGCAGAGATGGAGTTTTAGACAGGATACTCCATCGTACTTGGCAAAAGTCAGAGCTTTGAACTTATGAGGGATCACCACTCCCGATACCAGTCCCAGTTCTCCGAAATCCAAACCAGGGATCTTCTGAATCTCCATAGCACTCAGATGGTCTTCTAACTGCTTGTACTTATCCTCAAAAGGAGGATATTGCTCGTCATCGTAATCCGTATAGTTATCAGAAACTGCTAGACTAGGGTACCTTACCCTCTCTTGGTTCTCCCCGTCCTTGGATGAGGAGGTCATATCAGCTGGTTGTCTCAACCTTTCTCCGAATATTCTACCGTTGTTCAGAATCCCGACCTTTTTCTTCTTCTTCTTCTCTTTCAGAATAAGAGTCTTCAGATCCTCTTGTCCCTTAGCCAGACTTATGAACATCTGTTGGAATTGGGCGTTCTGTTGGAAGGATTGTGGCTTCTTGAGTCTTTGGTGGATGAGGGGTAACCATTGTGGTATCGTCATCTGTTGACGCATACTGCTGATAGGCGAAGGTCGACCATTGCAATTTTAAATTTCCTCAAACTTTTGATAGATAGCCATTGTTATATCCTTAGATGTGCACTCTTGATGAGTTTTGAACGCTCAATCAGATTACCTGAACATCTACCCTGCCCCGGGTTTAAAAACAAGGGTATTTTCTAAACAGAAAAGAAACTCCTACTTCGAAGGTTCGAAGGGGTTAACGAGGGTTTCACTCCCTTATATCTCCGGTGTTTAGGAATTGAAACAATGTTTGTACATCGTCAGTAAGGTTTTTACTCGAAAGCATACCATTTGAGATTACAGATAAATTTTTGTCATTCTCCCTCCAGAGTTATTGCTTTATTGACAAGAGTTAAATATCAAAAACATAGTAAAACAAATAAGAGTGATAACAAATGGATTAATTAAAGACAAATATATTCAATGCATTATGATTTAATATTAAAAAAGATGAGCAAGTTTGCATACAAGAAAGTACTGAATAAAACAACTAAGATTACAAATGAAAATGAAAATGAAAATTTCCATGTTGAGGAGACAAGACTCCGTATGGACTGATTGCTTCAAGCGACCTTCAACAACCTTGAGGCTCTCTTGGATAAGAGATTTCCCTCTGATATGGACACAATATTCTCTAAATTGATCTAAAATTGGACTTTATCTCTGGATGACTTACCGTCTTCAATTGAATAGTCGAGTGCCCCAGGATGATATTCACAAAAGATTCTCTCAAAAGAGAGGGTGAATGTTGTACCAAGCGAAAAGTTCGACACTGTCTACCACAATAGAAATTGGACTTTGAGAAAGACGCCAGGCAGGAGCTAGATTTTATACTTCAACCCTTGCAATCATCAACATCACAGCCAGGTGCCCCAGAATGGGAGACACATCTATCATTTGCATCGAAGTCAGGAGAGAGATTTGTGGGAGGAAAACCCAAAACACGAAGCTTGATCAATTTAATTTTCAAAAGACGAGGAAGTAACAGGATGTAAAGCATTAAGATGGTATCAATGTGCTTCTCAGTCTTCTTCTATCTCTTCTAAAAATCTTTTCCTCGTGCATTCACTTGGGGGAACAAACACTAACTGCTGACGAGAAGATCAGGCAGCCCAAAGCTGTGGAGAGTGTCCCTGATTGAATAATCGGGTACCCTGGTGTGGTAATCACATATGACATTGATACCAGGATTTGGAAGGGAATTTGTAGATAGTGATGAAGTATGGAGCCTAACCCACTGAAGCTTAAACAAGATTAGAAACAAATGAGAATAACACACAGAGATGGGATCAAAACTGTTCTCCAGGCTTCTTATGTTCTTGCTGATAAAACCAACCTCTTGAATTCAACTGGTAAATGGGAACCATCTATTGATAATACATTCTAAGAACTTAAGATTATGGACGGGATCCACGAAGCACTCCATGGCTTAAAATAAATACCAAGAGATGAAAAGAAGAGATAACTTGTTGCAGCAGTAGGCACACGATTTTTGATACTATCATTTGAACTTCCATGACCCAACTCAACTCAGTCTTCAACTAGTTATCTTCCTTCCCGAAGAGTTCTTGACCACGGGACAAAGCTTGCATGTACACCACAAACAACCCCATCTGAATATTCAACTCGGTCAATCCCCCACAAAGTTGTACCATGACTCACCTCTAAACATGTAATGGTGAGAAGTCAAGTTTGCAATTCTGATGAGAATACCAAGTCTGAATAAAAATCTCTGCCTCTGCATACCTATTATGAATTCATGAAGATGCATGAGGTATTTGAGTGGATGCAATGTCATGTTCAATCATTTTCAAGGAACCCACATGCTTTTAAATTTGATTTTGAGCAAGTAAGAAGTTGAAAAGTACAACACAAGGCTCACAAGCATGGTTCCTTGGAAATAAAAAAAAACATATGTGTTAAAATGGTGTCAACATAATATGTATGCAAGAACATGGGATCAAATTTCCTATCACAATAGATAACGACTACACTATCTCAAAACCATCTAAATGTCATCAGATCAAAGGTATGGAACCACCTCAGAACATTATAAAACTGAGTATGAATATCATATGATAAAAGGTTTGGCATGGATTCGGAGTACACAAGAACCAATTACTATGTAAATAGGAAACTGTACGAGCTCAGGGCTTCTGGAATATTGGACAACTGTTGAACTACCGAAATAAATGGCCATGACAAGGTGACAAGTCCGGAACAAAACTAGGAGAACACATAGTCACCAACAAGAACAAAATCACCATCGGAACTAAAGTTACCAACATAACCATAAGTCACCATATGTACCTGTTAAAATCATCCCTCCCACTCACGGGTGAAGCCTAGGTCAGGGTAAGGCAATGGTAACTCAAAAATCATGGGTCCGCCTGAAAGTAAAATCATCGCAACACAGACGTGTATGATGAAAATACCTTCATGTGAACCTCATTCGATCATGGTATATGACATGACTACACTAATCGGACCATGTCCTATAGCCATCATGTCCTCACTCTATTCATAGGTTTCCTATGAGTTCATAACTCTAGCCTGGGTACTTGACCTTTTACCTCAAGAAGTAACATCCCAACCCCACAGAGAAGCAGCACAATAGCAATATCCATAATATAGGAGGTAATAAAATAAAATGCAATGCATGAAAGAACATAATCAAAGCATATAAAAAAATGAAGCTAGAAAGCAATAAAAAAATAAATACCCAATATAAAAGAACACAAACACAAGTTAGGACTGACTTGCACAGGATGGACAAACAATAGGTCAATCTATCCTCGGTGAAGTCGCCAGCTGAAACAACTGGATAAATCATCAAAATAAACTCAATGAAGTCGCCATCTAACTTTTTTTATCCCGCTGAAACGGAAAGGTAAACATCGAGTAAACCTGAAGGGGAAAATCACGGTCTTGCAACATAGAGATCGAGTAAGGAAGTTGGTTACGCGAGGGGAAGGTATTTGCACCCCACACGTCTGTGGTACTCCACAGGATCCACTTATGTTTGCTCTAATCTAAGGGTGTGTCTAATCTATGTCTAAAGCTTAAGAGCTAAAAATAAAAATACAAAGAGGGAATGCATGCAAAAGAAAAAGCACGAGAAAAGAAGGAAATAATTACAAAGGTCATTCGGCTGAGCCTCGTGACTAGATGCCTAAGTATCTCTTTTAAGGAATCAGAGCATCGTAGTTTGGCTCAATAGTTTTCATTGGTTGAAATGTTTTTTATGAACAATGCTAGAGAAGCATGTCCTTTTTGAAAAGGTTTTAAAAGAAAAAGAGAGTCCGTAGACAAAAAGGTTTGCATTGGTTTGTGTTTTTTACCTTAAAAAGGATTTGAGTAGTGTTAGAGTGTTTTGATAAGTTTAAATGAAAAAGAAGTTTTAGTTTTAATGAGATGCAAAAGGTAAGAAAAAGTCTAAGGGGAGACTAGAAAAATAGTCCTAAAGTTTGTTAGAACAAAGTTTGAATCTACTACCCTATGTTTAAGTTTTGATGATAACAAAATGAAGAGATATATTATTTATATGATTCATGTATGAACTATTTGCTGCCTAAATTATTACGTTCTGATTTGCAGATACTCTGATAGGTATAAACAAGATCACACCCAATCAACATCAGAAATTTGGTTCTTGACATCAGCATCAGAAGTTGCTATATCAGAATACCAGAATCAGAAGATCAACTCACGTGTATGCTGAAGCTTGATGAACAGAACTGCGCTCACCACTCTGATAAATAAAACAACAGTTCATCAGCAGCTAAGCAGAGTCAGAATGAGCCAAGCCAGAAAACGCATTAAGTAAGCAACGGTACTGTGCATTGAAAGCGTATTATTACCAACGGCCTCATTCCAGACAAGATCTGCTCAATAAGGAAAGTTTGTTATTAGCATCGAATCAAGAATATTGCTCCAACGTTCAAGAATCTCAGTGCTATATAAACAAGACTATGAAGATTGAATTGGCTAATGCTCTCCAACATCTTACACGCCTAAAAGCTGATCATAATCTTCCTTCTCCCAGTTTGCTAAACACCTCATATCTCCTTACTCAATCATTGTTTAGCAATCTAGTTTCATAAGCTTAAGTTGTGTATACATCACAGTTGTGATACAGTTTTGTAGAAAAAATTCACACTTAGATTTATCTTCTTTGTAAGAAAGTGTTTCCTTGACAAACCGGGTTGTGGTTTGCATCAAGAAGGCTTTAGCAGTTGTTAAAGCAGTTTGTAATATTCAGTTGAATATAGTGGATTAAGACCTCGTTGGAGAGAGGCGAAATCACCTTGACGGGTGGACTGGAGTAGTTTGAGATCAAACGAACCAGGATAAAAATATCTTGTTCATTGCATTATTTTTCAGTTTTACAATTCAACCCCCCCTTCTTGTGTTTTTCACTACTTCAATTGGCATCAGAGCGCCTGGTTCTGAGCTAAAACACTTAACTGTGTCAGTACAAGATCCAACGTCAGAAAAACACAATGGCAGGAAACTATTCTCACACCAGCAATGACAACCATGAGGACAGAGACAGATTCAGCGGCAAACCTCCAGTCTTTGATGGAGAAAACTTTGATTACTGGAAAGACAGAATTGAAAGCTTCTTTCTGGCACATGATGCTGATCTGTGGGATATGGTGACAGATGGATACACGCACCCTATGAATGCAAACGGTCAGAAGATTGATAGAAAAACAATGTCTGACCAACAAAAGCGTGACTTCAAGAATCACCACAAGGCCATAACCATCCTCCTCAGCGCCATCTCCTATACTGAATATGAAAAGATCTCCAACAGAGACACAACAAAGAACATCTTTGACTCACTCAGAATGACGCATGAGGGCAACGTTCAGGTCAAAGAAACTAAAGCTCTGGCGCTCATTCAGAAGTATGAGGCGTTCAAAATAGAAGAATCTGAATCCATTGAAACAATGTTCTCAAGATTCCAGATTCTGGTAGCTGGTCTCAAGGTTCTGGACAAAGGATACTCTACTGCTGACCATGTCAAGAAAATCATCAGAAGTTTACCCAAGCAGTGGAGACCAATGGTTACAGCTCTGAAGCTAGCTAAAGATCTCAACAAAATCACTCTGGAGGAACTTATCAGCTCCCTCAGAAGTCATGAGATAGAGTTAGAAGCTGACGAGCCTCAGAAGCAAGGTAAACCTTTAGCATTAAAATCTAACAAAAAATCTGAGTCTAAAGTTTTGCAGGCAGGTGAAGAAACATCTGATGGATCCTCATCAGAAGAAGACGAACTCTCCCTCCTCTCCAGAAGAGTAAATCAACTGTGGAAGCAAAGACAAAGGAAGTTCAGGAATCCCAGAAGATCTGATCAGAACGAGTCTTCTTCCAGATACAGAAGGACAGATTCTTCCTCTGGATACAGAAGATCTGAAGGCTCCTCAAGTAGCAAAAAGCCAAACACCAAGGATATCATCTGCTATGAGTGCAATGAGTAAGGACACTACAAGAGTGACTGCCCAAAGCTTCAGAGGGAAAAGCCCAAAAAGAAGTTTGGAAGAGAAAAGAAGAAAAGTCTCATGGCTACATGGGATGACTCTGACTCGTCTGAAGCTGACTCAGAATCAGATGATGAAAGGGAAAACATAGCTCTCATGGCTAACATTTCAGAAGATAGTGAAGCTTCTGAATCAGACTCAGAATCAGATACTGAAGAGGTATTTCCTAACTTTGCTGTTAATTTTACCAAGGCTGAACTTGCTGAAAGCCTTAATGAAATCCTGGAAAGGTATCATCAAATTAGAGTTAAATTCAGAGACCTGAAAAGGAATCTTGAATCTGACTCTAATAAGACTGAGAGTCTCAAATTGGAGAATTCTGAGCTGAGAAATAAGATTTCAAAATTAGAAAACACTTTACAAAACTCTCAGAAGGAACCAATTTATGAAACTCCCAGCAACGCTGATGAGATCATCAAGGAGTATGATCACAGTTTCCAGAAGTTCCTTGCTAAAAGCATAGATAGAAGCAAAATGGCTTCAATGATCTATGGAGTTAGCAGAAACGGCAGGAAAGGAATAGGATACCAAGGTAAGGTTCCTACACCAAAGAATGTCATGGACTTAACTATTAAACACACTCCTCTGAATTCACATTTTGTGTATGGTCACACACATGATATTAAATACACTAGCAGTAAGCACTCTGTGAAACCAAAATTCAACCAGAGTTTTGGTAAAACTAACAAATCCGGACCCAAGAAAATCTGGGTACCTAAGGATAAAATAATACATGTTGCAGATATCTTTAGCAGCAAGTCAGAAACACCAGTCATGGTACCTGGACTCTGGCTGCTCGCGACACATGACGGGAAGAAGGCATATGTTCCAAAGCCTGGAACTTAAGCCTGGAGGCCACGTTGGCTTTGGAGGCAATCAGAGGGGAAAGATAATTGGCTCTGGAACTGTAGGTAATGGAAATCTTCCCTCTATCAATAATGTTCTGCTAGTAGATGGATTAATGCATAATCTGTTATCCATAAGTCAATTAAGTGATAACGGTTATGATATAATCTTTAATCAAAAATCATGTAAAGCTGTTAGTCAGAAAGATGGGACTATCCTATTTAATGGTAAGAGGAAAAACAACATTTACAAAATCAAACTTTCTGAACTAAAAAGTCAGAATGTAAAGTGCCTTCTGTCTATTAACAACGAGCAGTGGATCTGGCACAGAAGATTGGGGCATGTTAGTATGAGAAGAATATCTCAGATTAACAAACTCAATCTGGTCAGAGGACTTCCTAATTTGAAGTTCAATTCAGATGCTCTGTGTGAAGCATGTCAGAAAGGTAAGTTTGCAAAACCTTCTTTTAAATCTAAAAATGTTGTTTCTACCTCTAAGCCATTAGAACTTCTGCACATTGACTTATTTGGACCAGTTAAAACTGCTTCAGTCAGTGGTAAGAAGTATGGGTTAGTAATCGTAGATGACTATAGCAGATGGACATGGGTAAAGTTCTTAAGACACAAGGACGAGTCACACACTGTGTTTGTTACCTTTTGTAACCAAGTTCAGAATGAAAAGGATCTTAGAATCGTTAAAGTCAGAAGTGATCATGGTGGAGAATTTGAAAACAAAGATTTTGAGTCATTATTTAATGACAGAGGCATTCTGCATGATTTCTCTTGTCCTAGAACTCCCCAATAAAATGGAGTTGTAGAACGAAAGAACAGAACATTGCAAGAAATGGCCAGAACCATGATCAATGAGACAAACGTTGCTAAGATCTTCTGGGCAGAGGCAATAAACACAGCGTGCTACATTCAGAATAGAATCTCAATAAGACCTATTCTGGAAAAGACTCCATATGAATTGTGGAAGAACATAAAGACCAACATTTCATATTTTCATCCATTTGGATGTACTTGCTTTATGTTAAATACAAAGAATTATTTGAACAAGTTTGACTCTAAAGCACAGAAGTGTATTATGTTAGGATACTCTGAACGCTCAAGAGGGTACATAGTATACAATACAGAAACACAGATTGTGGAAGAATCAATCAGTGTTCGTTTTGATGATAAGCTTGACTCTGAAAAGTCAAAGCAGAATGAAGTTTTTGCAGGTATGGAATTTGAATTTACAGGTTCTGAAGACAAGTCATCAGAAGCTCTCAACACAGACACTCCTTCAACGTCTGAAAGGAGCACTACTAGCAATCCTACAACAACTGATGATCAACCTCAGAAGAGATTACCCAGAAGCAGCTTGGATCATCCAGAAGAGACTATCTTAGGAAGAAAGGAAGATCCAATCAGAACAAGAGCAAGCTTCAGAAACTCTGAAGAAACACTCATGGGACTTGTGTCTCTGATTGAGCCTTCTTCTATTGATGAAGCACTTCTGGATAATGACTGGATTCTGGAAATGCAAGAAGAGCTGAATCAATTCACCAGAAATGACGTATGGGATCTTGTTCCCAGACCAAAAGGATTCAACATTATTGGAACAAGATGGGTGTTCAGAAACAAGCTAAATGAACAAGGTGAAGTCATCAGAAACAAGGCACGACTGGTTGCACAAGGTTATAGTCAGCAAGAGGGGATAGACTATACAGAAACCTTTGCTCCAATCTCCAGGTTAGAATCTATCAGACTTTTAATTTCATTTGCTGTTAATAGAGGCATCACTCTGTATCAGATGGATGTCAAAAGTGCATTCTTAAATGGTTATATAGAAGAAGAGGTTTATGTGCACCAACCCCCTGGTTTTGAAAATACAAAACATCCAGAACATGTTTTCAAACTAAAGAAGTCATTATATGGTCTGAAACAAGCTCCCAGAGCTTGGTATGAAAGGCTAAGTAACTTTCTGTTAGAAAATGAATTCACCAGAGGGAAGGTGGACACTACCTTATTCTGTAAATCAGTTAAGAATGACATCTTAGTCTGTCAAATTTACGTTGATGATATTATTTTTGGTTCTACTAATCCTTCTCTTGGAAGAAAATTTGCTAAGTGTATGCAGGCAGAATTTGAGATGAGCCTCATGGGGGAACTGAAATTCTTTCTAGGAATTCAGATCAATCAAACTCCAGAGGGAACTTACATTCATCAGAGCAAATACATCAGAGATCTTCTGAAGAAATTTGACCTCTCAGAATGTAAGCCATCAAAGATTCCAATGCATCCCACGTGCATTCTGGAAAGAGAAGAGGTAAGCAAAAATGTAGAACAGAAAGTCTACAGAGGTATGATTGGTTCTCTCCTCTATCTGACTGCTTCAAGACCTGATATATTATTCAGTGTTTGTATTTGTGCTAGATTCCAATCAGATCCTAGAGAATCTCACTTAACAGCTGTTAAGCGAATTTTCAAGTATCTGAAAGGTACTACTAATCTGGGTTTGTTTTATAGAAAATCTAGTGATTACAGTTTAGTAGGCTACTGCGATGCTGACTTTGCTGGAGACAGAGTGGAGCGTAAAAGTACTTCTGGAAGCTGCCAGTTTCTGGGAGAAAATCTGATCTCTTGGTCCAGCAAAAGGCAATCAACAATTGCGCTATCAACAGTAGAAGCTGAGTACATAGCAGCAGCAGGATGTAGCACACAAATGCTCTGGATGAAAAGTCAGCTTGAAGACTTCCAGATTTTTGAGAGTAACATTCCTATACTCTGTGATAATACTTCTGCTATTTGCTTAAGTAAGAATCCCATTTTACATTCTAGAGCTAAGCATATAGAAATAAAACATCACTTCATTAGGGACTATATTCAGAAAGGAATTTTGAATTTAAAATTTATAGATACAGACCATCAATGGGATGATATCTTCACTAAACCCCTTTCTGAAGATAGGTTTAATTTCATTCTGAAACATCTCAGCATGAAAATCTGCCCAGAGTGAAAATGTTTTAATTCCATATATTTATCTTCAGAATGTATCTGTTTTTCTGTGAACTTCTGATCAATCTCTTTTCAGAAAGATAGAACATGCAGATTGTATCAGATGCAAGTCTAAAGATCTGAGAGTCTAAGCTCAAAGACAGACGTGCTGATCACTACATCAAACAAGTGTCATCCAATCATCAGCAAATCTCTGAAGCAGAACGCGTGCATGCTTCTGAGAAGGCTAAACGCTGATTGGGTGCATTGAGACACATGTCTGGTAACCGTTTTTAAGTATATTTCTCAAATCCCCCAAAATCAGCAAGCATTAAATGAAAATAATCATGTTTTTAAAACGTAATCATGATTTTATTTCTCTCTCTTAAAAACGTTTACAATTTCAAAATATTCTGAACTCTATTTAAACACGTTAACCTCTCATTTCAATCTTTTACAGTTTCTCACTAATTCTCAAGCATTCTCTGCATTTTTCTGTGTTCATCTCTCTCAAACCCTTTTTCTCAGTTTCTTCTCAAAAATCTTTAAGTGTGAACATAGCAACCTCCAGCAGTGCTTCTGCAGGTTCTTAGAAGAAAGCATCATCTGAACAGTATCAAATGCCATTCAGAACACTCCTCACTCCTGTGAAGAATCTTGAAGTGTTATCTGAATTGATCATTGATTTTGGAAGCTTGAAGGAAAATGGTTTTGACCTAACAGAAGAAGTTAGGGCACAGAAATGGGAAAGATATTTTGACAGGTTGGTTGGACCAACATTCCCTATATTAGTGAAGGAGTTCTGGATTCATGCGACGACTTCAACGCATCAAGTCACCTCCTAGATTATGGGGAAGAAGATTGTGATCACTGAGGATCACATAGCAAAGTTAATTGGTTACAGTGGCGGTGGCGTCCGCTGTATTGATATGGCTGAGAGATGTGCTGACGTGGGCGTCATAGCTGAAAGGATTTTCACCCATGGGGTGCCCAGCAGCAAAATCAAAGATCTGAAGGATCATCACAGAGTTTGGGCGAAGATAATTCTGGGGTGCTTCAACCATAGGAAGCCAACTAGCTCCCCTGATTACATAAATGTGGATCAGCAGTTTCTGATCTACTTTATCAATCAGAAGGTAAAAATCAACTTGGCTCATCTTCTGTTCAACCACCTCAGAACAAGCGTGAAGGAAACCAGGGAAGAAGAAAGAACAAAGAGGGATTGGATTCCCTTTGGAAGGTTGATATCAGATATTCTGACAGAGAATAGGCTGATAGAGCATCTGATAGAAGCTCAAGAGTTAAGCACCATTGAACCAACAGTTGGGAAGCCTCTGAACGCGAAGAACTTGAAGAAAATGAAGTTGATAGAGAATATCAAAAAGGAACCCAGCGCTACTCCTATTGCTGATATCACCAGCAGAAGAGTTCCACTGAGTGACTTTCCTTTATTCTCTCAGATAGAATCCAAGCCAGTGGTAGTTCTCAGATATATGGACGCGTGCAAAGCTGATGGTACAGATCCAAATCTGAAGATCAAAGATCTGCATCAACCTCAACCAGAAGTAACTCTGAAGAAGACAAAGAAAAGGAAGGCACCTTCAGAAGGATCATCCCAGCAGACACCCAAGAAAAGAGGTAATTTATCTGCTGCTTCTGTTTTAAATTCTTCTACTATTCCAGCATCTATTCCACCTCCAACCTCTCATAGAATCTCTATCCCCATCCCAACAATCAATGAAACTGAACCAGAAGATGACCCTTCTGAGGCATTACAACTCAGAAGACCCAGAACCAAACACCCAAAACCAACAATATCAACAACATCAGCAATTGACAAAGTGCTGTCTGACATTGATCAACACACTTCTGATCACTCCTCCAATCCAAACTCTGAACCACAAATTGTCCCTCCTCCACAACCAGAACAACAGCAATCTGCTGAGGAACCAGAACAACAACAACCTCTCTCATCCATTCCAGAAGAACC
Organism: Vicia faba; assembly: GCA_948472305.1. NCBI lineage: Eukaryota > Viridiplantae > Streptophyta > Magnoliopsida > Fabales > Fabaceae > Vicia > Vicia faba. Next base: position 861,711,122 of record OX451738.1, on the reverse strand, counting down.
TCTCATCCCTGAACAACCAGAAATTCCAACAACTTCTCCACAACCAGCAATTCCGTCTCCCTCTCCTCAACCAGAAATTCATCCACCATCACCTCAACCTGAGTTTCATCACACTGAAACTCCTTCTCCTCCACCTTCTGAACCTCATTCACCTCAACCATCACCTCTGGCAATCCAGCTGCCATGTGGAACAACAGTCACAATGGCCCAGCTGCCATCCTCATCAGAATCTACACCACCAAATACTCCCAAAACACCAAACAGTCCAATCATAATTTCTGATTCTCCCACTCCATCTCCAAAACAAACTGCTGCCAAGCAAACCACCAAAAACCCCAGCAGGACCTTCATAGACTTAACCAGCCTTGACCGTCTTGCTGATCTGAAAAATAAAATAGCCATCCCAAAACCAAAACAACCAGATGTTGGCTCTGGTATTATGAATTTTGAAACAGGTGTGCAGCAGTGGATTGCTTCTTTGAAGCAAGTCTGTCCTGGAATAATTGACCCAGCTGCCTCTGACCAGCTCTGGTCACAATTTAGAATTTGGGTACGTGCTGAAGCCCTCAAGTTGCAGGATATCAACTATGAGCAGGCACAACAGAACTTCAGCAAGCTGTTGAAGGAAGTTGAAAGTCAGCTGCCTCAGGAAGACGTGCTCCCTCTGGATAGTGAACCTTGGTCTGAGAAACAGCTAGCTTCAAAGGTGCAACCAGAAGAAGACAAGACCATTAAAGCTGAAGCAAGTCAAGCAGAAGATGTTGCAGAAAGCTCTCAGAAGCTTCCTACTTCTGATGTTTCTCAAGCTGCCTTGGATAGGCAGACTCTGGAAGAGTTGAAGCTGAATGACATGCGTCTGCAGTAGAGGATGGATGAAAACGACCAGAAGATGAAAGAAAGGATGGATGTGCAGGATAGCAAGATTGACACTGTTGTCAGCATGGTACACAAGCAGAATGAGACTGCTGATCAGATCAAAGCCATGCTGGAGAACCTGTTCACACGCCTTCCTCCCCAACCTTAGTTTTCATTCATGTCATTTTCATGTTTTCCTTGATTATCTGATGTATTGCTTTAATATGTTTTGTTTCATTCATGTACACTTTTTGATTACTGACAAAAAGGGGGAGAACAAGAATGATATTTTAAATAATAACAGATTACTAAGACAGAAATTCTCGAACATTCTAACTCTGTTATACTTGAAAATGTTTTCTGTTTTGCTTAAGTCTACAGGTACAAGAAAGCACCATGATACTCTGAAGACTAAAGCTCTGATACTCTGATCCGCTCTGATACTCTGACCCAAAGCAAAGCTCTGACAAGAAAAGCTCTGATACGCTGATCTGAAGCTCTGCTCTGATATGCTGATCTAAAGCTTCTGATAGTCAAAGACTCTGATACTCTGATGTTCAAAGAAAGGCAAAAAGATCTGATCCTGACGAACTCTTGGAATCAAAAAGGGAAGTAATAAATTCAGGGGGAGTATCTCTCAACTCTTATCCCTTATCTTTGATAACCTCTTACTCTGATACATCTCTCTGATACCTTTTCACGTTATTTTCAATTAAAAATATCTAGTTTTTGTCATCATCAAAAATGGAGAGATTGTTAGAACAAAGTTTGAATCTACTACCCTATGTTTAAGTTTTGATGATAACAAAATGAAGAGATATATTATTTATATGATTCATGTATGAACTATTTGCTGCCTAAATTATTACGTTCTGATTTGCAGATACTCTGATAGGTATAAACAAGATCACACCCAATCAGCATTAGAAATTTGGTTCTTGACATCAGCATCAGAAGTTGCTATATCAGAATACCAGAATCAGAAGATCAACTCACGTGTATGCTGAAGCTTGATGAACAGAACTGCGCTCAACACTCTGATAAATAAAACAACAGTTCATCAGCAGCTAAGCAGAGTCAGAATGAGCCAAGCCAGAAAACGCATTAAGTAAGCAACGGTACTGTGCATTGAAAGCGTATTATTACCAACGGCCTCATTCCAGACAAGATCTGCTCAATAAGGAAAGTTTGTTATTAGCATCGAATCAAGAATATTGCTCCAACGTTCAAGAATCTCAGTGCTATATAAACAAGACTATGAAGATTGAATTGGCTAATGCTCTCCAACATCTTACACGCCTAAAAGCTGATCATAATCTTCCTTCTCCCAGTTTGCTAAACACCTCATATCTCCTTACTCAATCATTGTTTAGCAATCTAGTTTCATAAGCTTAAGTTGTGTATACATCACAGTTGTGATACAGTTTTGTAGAAAACATTCACACTTAGATTTATCTTCTTTGTAAGAAAGTGTTTCCTTGACAAACCGGGTTGTGGTTTGCATCAAGAAGGCTTTAGCAGTTGTTAAAGCAGTTTGTAATATTCAGTTGAATATAGTGGATTAAGACCTCGTTGGAGAGAGGCGAAATCACCTTGACGGGTGGACTGGAGTAGTTTGAGATCAAACGAACCAGGATAAAAATATCTTGTTCATTGCATTATTTTTCAGTTTTACAATTCAACCCCCCCTTCTTGTGTTTTTCACTACTTCAATTGGCATCAGAGCGCCTGGTTCTGAGCTAAAACACTTAACCGTGTCAGTACAAGATCCAGCGTCAGAAAAACACAATGGCAGGAAACTATTCTCACACCAGCAATGACAACCATGAGGACAGAGACAGATTCAGCGACAAACCTCCAGTCTTTGATGGAGAAAACTTTGATTACTGGAAAGACAGAATTGAAAGCTTCTTTCTGGCACATGATGCTGATCTGTGGGATATGGTGACAGATGGATACACGCACCCTATGAATGCAAACGGTCAGAAGATTGATAGAAAAACAATGTCTGACCAATAAAAGCGTGACTTCAAGAATCACCATAAGGCCATAACCATCCTCCTCAGCGCCATCTCCTATACTGAATATGAAAAGATCTCCAACAGAGACACAACAAAGAACATCTTTGACTCACTCAGAATGACGCATGAGGGCAACGTTCAGGTCAAAGAAACTAAAGCTCTGGCGCTCATTCAGAAGTATGAGGCGTTCAAAATGGAAGAATCTGAATCCATTGAAACAATGTTCTCAAGATTCCAGATTCTGGTAGCTGGTCTCAAGGTTCTGGACAAAGGATACTCTACTGCTGACCATGTCAAGAAAATCATCAGAAGTTTACCCAAGCAGTGGAGACCAATGGTTACAGCTCTGAATCTAGCTAAAGATCTCAACAAAATCACTCTGGAGGAACTTATCAGCTCCCTCAGAAGTCATGAGATAGAGTTAGAAGCTGACGAGCCTCAGAAGCAAGGTAAGCCTTTAGCATTAAAATCTAACAAAAAATCTGAGTCTAAAGTTTTGCAGGCAGTTGAAGAAACATCTGATGGATCCTCATCAGAAGAAGACGAACTCTCCCTCCTCTCCAGAAGAGTAAATCAACTGTGGAAGCAAAGACAAAGGAAGTTCAGGAATCCCAGAAGATCTGATCAGAACGAGTCTTCTTCCAGATACAGAAGGACTGATTCTTCCTCTGGATACAGAAGATCTGAAGGCTCCTCAAGTAGCAAAAAGCCAAACACCAAGGATATCATCTGCTATGAGTGCAATGAGCAAGGACACTACAAGAGTGACTGCCCAAAGCTTCAGAGGGAAAAGCCCAAAAAGAAGTTTGGAAGAGAAAAGAAGAAAAGTCTCATGGCTACATGGGATGACTCTGACTCGTCTCAAGCTGACTTAGAATCAGATGATGAAAGGGCAAACATAGCTCTCATGGATAACATTTCAGAAGATAGTGAAGCTTCTGAATCAGACTCAGAATCAGATACTGAAGAGGTATTTCCTAACTTTGCTGTTAATTTTACCAAGGCTGAACTTGCTGAAAGCCTTAATGAAATCCTGGAAAGGTATCATCAAATTAGAGTTAAATTCAGAGACCTGAAAAGGAATCTTGAATCTGACTCTAATAAGACTGAGAGTCTCAAATTGGAGAATTCTGAGCTGAGAAATAAGATTTCAAAATTAGAAAACACTTTACAAAACTCTCAGAAGGAACCAATTTCTGAAACTCCCAGCAACGCTGATGAGATCATCAAGGAGTATGATCACAGTTTTCAGAAGTTCCTTGCTAAAAGCATAGATAGAAGCAAAATGGCTTCAATGATCTATGGAGTTAGCAGAAACGGCAGGAAAGGAATAGGATACCAAGGTAAGGTTCCTACACCAAAGAATGTCATGGACTTAACTATTAAACACACTCCTCTAAATTCACATTTTGTGTATGGTCACACACATGATATTAAATACACTAGCAGTAAGCACTCTGTGAAACCAAAATTCAACCAGAGTTTTGGTAAAACTAACAAATCAGGACCCAAGAAAATCTGGGTACCTAAGGATAAAATAATACATGTTGCAGATATCTTTAGCAGCAAGTCAGAAAAACCAGTCATGGTACCTGGACTCTGGCTGCTCGCGACACATGACGGGAAGAAGGCATATGTTCCAAAGCCTGGAACTTAAGCCTGGAGGCCACGTTGGCTTTGGAGGCAATCAGAGGGGAAAGATAATTGGCTCTGGAACTGTAGGTAATGGAAATCTTCCCTCTATCAATAATGTTCTGCTAGTAGATGGATTAATGCATAATCTGTTATCCATAAGTCAATTAAGTGATAACGGTTATGATATAATCTTTAATCAAAAATCATGTAAAGCTGTTAGTCAGAAAGATGGGACTATCCTATTTAATGGTAAGAGGAAAAACAACATTTACAAAATCAAACTTTCTGAACTAAAAAGTCAGAATGTAAAGTGCCTTCTGTCTGTTAACAACGAGCAGTGGATCTGGCACAGAAGATTGGGGCATGTTAGTATGAGAAGAATATCTCAGATTAACAAACTCAATCTGGTCAGAGGACTTCCTAATATTGTCATGCATGGATAAAGAACCTAAGGTTTATTTAGTTCAAACTTATAGAAGAGTGAACTAAAGATCCTATAGGGAGCATACAAGAGGAGAATCTAATAAAGAAGGGAAAGGGATGACAAAACATCACATACAAAGATGGAAAAACATCAAGAAACATGTATCAAGTATACATGACAAAACATCTAATCATGTATGGTCAAAACATCATGCAAAGGTGAGATGATAAAACAATCATAAAAAGAATGAGATGACAAAACATCATGCATTCGTGTATCAAGATGACAATACATAAAGTATAGAAGAGATGATAAAACATCACAAATATGACCAAAACATCGTAGAGATGCCAATACATCACATAGATGAAAAAAATATCACAAAGATGACAAAATATCACAAAGGTGGCAATACATCGCATAGATGATAAAACATCGCAAAGATGAAAAAATATCGCAAAGATGATAAAACATCACAAAGATAATAAAACATCAAGAAAATGACAAAACACCACAAAGATGTAAAACATCACAAAGATGATAAAACATCACAAAGATGATAAAAAATCACAAAGATTGTAAAACATCACAAAGATGGTAATACATCACAAAGTAGTAGGACGAATGACAAAACATTGAGTATCTAAGAAAAGAGAAGAATGATAAAACATTAGGCAGGGATGATAAAACATCAAGAAATGGGATGATAAAATATCAGGCAAAACATCAAGAAAGCATGAATGACAAAACACCAAGTGTAGATGGAATCACCTCATGTAAGAGATGATAAAACATCAAGTGAAGATGGAAACACATCATGTAAAAGATGATAAAACATCATTCGTGGATGACAAAACATCACAATGATGATAAAACATCATAGAAGCAAATATACAAGATATATACCTAAGCAATAATCAGGAATAGAAAAGAGATGGTGAAGCATCAATACTTAACAATGATATTAGGGATCAAAGTAGGATAGAACACATATAAAAGATGGAAAAACATCAACATATTGAGAGTAAATGTTAACACATTAACAAATATACAAGACATGGGGCAAATGGAACATACAAAGCATAAAAAGGGAATGGCCAAATGAGGCAAGAAACATTGTCCAAATTAAAAAGTAAAGCTCAAAAGAAGAGAGAGCATAATTGAAGAATTATGCCATGTGTGACTTGTATAATGAGTTAACTCGAGATGAGACTCAAGAGCAACTAAGTAAGAAGATGAAACTTCCTACACAAGAAAAGTTACCTAATTGATGAACAAAATCATCTAAGATGGATAATACTTGTCTTAAATCAAATGAAATCGATAAAGCTCAAGCAAAAGTGCAATGAAATCCTGTATATCACGGGGTGATGATGATGCCCTCATAAGACATCAATCATGAACTTAAAGACTCAAGTATTGTCAACAAGATAACATACTCAAATGTCATGATATATGACAAAGTATAGTCCTTTGATGTGTAAAAGCAGCGTGATTTAAATTAATCAAAGGTCAATGTTCTTAGATGTTATGGGTAGTCGCCAACATTAAGATACATACATGGGACATGACACAAAATCTCATGAGACAATCACTAGACAGTTATGCTTAAAACACAAATGGAATAGAGCTTCTCATATATCACCATGTTGGTTAGTAATGAAATACTTAACCAAAGATCAAAGAAGCTGGAAAAATAATATGAAAAAGAGATGATAAAACATCAAAATAAGAAAATGATAAAACACCATGATTAAAGATGGAAATATATCAAGCACAAACACATAGGTAGAAACCTAAATCAATAAGATAGGAGATGGTAAAACATCACACAATAGCTGACAAAACATTAACACATAGAAGATAAGACATTAAGCACACACATGTTAGGATGACAAAACATCACATCTTAAAGAGAGAAGAATGATAAAACATTAGCACCTAACAAACATACCGAGGATCAAAGTAGGATAAGAAATGAAGACGAAACATTGTATGGCAAAACATACACCTAACAATGATATCGAAAATCAAAGTAGGATGAAAAATAAGATACGGTAAAACATCACACAATAGATGACAAAAATATTAACACATAGAAGATAAGGCATTAAGCACACACATGTTAGGATGACAAAACATCACATCTTAAAGAGAGAAGAATGATAAAACATTAACACCTAACAATGATATCGAGGATCAAAGTAGGATATGAAATGAAGACGAAACATCGTATGGTAAAACATAAACCTAACAATGATATCGAAAATTAAAGTAGGATGAAAAATAAGAGATGGTAAAACATCACACCTAAAAACCATATTAAGAATCAATGTAGGATATAAGATAGGAGATGGAGATTAGACAATCAATCATCGCATATGATAAGTAGAGACTTAATCATGACGTAATATACTTAGATAAGATACCCAAAGAAAACATGCTTAGATAAGCAAGTAAAGAAGAACACACACATAGGTAGACAACTAAGCAAGTAGTCAAGTAAAAGATAAGATATCATTTAAACAATCAAATCATGCTTGCAAAGGTAATACTTTTAGTCATGCATCACTGTGCAAGAATGAGAAATAAAGAGAGGTATGATGATACCTAACGGAGAAGGTCTGTTTCCTCTTCAATGCGTGCGAGATAAGAAAACTCTAGTGAATGCCTCATTGAATTTCTCCAATTCACCAATAATTAGGCATACCCGGTTGAATCAATAATAGATCACAACATCATAGCACGAGTGCCCATAAGATAAATAGAATGCTTCGTATATGGGAGGTTAATCAGGTTATTATTAACCAAGGGGTGTACTTGATTAATATCGTGAGAGTAGGTGCTCCTACCCTAAACCATGAGACCTTTTTTGCATGGAGCACTTGGTATATGGACCAAGGTGATTGATTTGGTTATGCTTAACCAAGGGCGAAACTTGATTAATCTCATGAGAACGACCATGCCCAAACTCAACTATGAGACCCTTTTGGTGCATATAAACACATGGTATATGGACTAAAGTGATTGATTTAGGTTATTATTAACCACGGGAAAAACTTGATTAATCTCGTGAGAATAGTCATGCCCAAACTCAACTATGAGACCCTTTAAGAAAATGCTTGGTATGTGGACTAAGGGGAGAGAAGAGAGTTGCTTCAATGCATAAGATGAAAATAAAAATCCCATACAAGGTGGCTATATGCATGCTCCTAGAAAGTGGGACTAGCATGGTTCTAGTATTCTAGACAATGAATTGGAACAATCGATCGAATAGTTATCAATGTAAAAAAGCACGGGACCAAACTATGAATGTGTGCAAGTGTGCACTTTGTAGGTGGATACCTTTTCATTGATGAGGAGCCCAAGAGGAGGCCATGTGTCTTAATAGAATGACATATGCATAACTAAGTAACATACAAAGAAATAAAATTCTAAGTTATTACAAACCATATGGGAACGGGGATACAAGTTTATGAATGAGGATGTATCGAATTGACAACACAATTAAAGGTCTAAATAAACAAATAATACAACCCAATCGAAATTAATTTAAATAACTACTTAAATTAAATTATTTTATTTTATAAAGTTAATTAATGAAATAATTAATAATATCAAATATAAATTTTTAATATAATTATTTATTTAAAGTAAGAAAATATTTTGTATTTTTATTTTATTTTGATAGTAATAGTAAACAAACCAAATAATACAAAAATATATAAAAGAAAAGAGTAAAATGGTCCTGAAACTAGCAAACAAGGGGGGTGTTGAATAACAATATAAGTTCAAAGCCCAATAAGCTCCAGTGCTTGATCTAGTGTGGGAGGCCCTGAAGGGTGCAACATAGAAATTAGATCTGGACTATAGGATCTGGATCTAAGCGTGATCGGATGGCTGAGAATACATGGGTGCATGGTAGTAGAATAGGAGCGTGCATAGAATGCTGGATAGAGTCTGTGTGATCATGTTCGTTAGTTCTGCATGGATACACCATAGACACGTTCTTTTAGGATGTTGGATGATGATGATTGAATATCTGATGAGATCTAATGGTAGAGACGCGAGGGAGAACAGTTTGACCGCTAGGCGTAACTGTGCAGAATCACAAGAAAACCACAATGGCGGTGACAAATGTCGTTGCCGGATTTGTGTGTTAATCAAAGACAAATTAAAAAAATTGAATGTTAATACAAAATTAAAACAAAAGGAGATTAAAATCTTTCTCTCTCTTTCTCTCTCTCTCTCTCTCTCTCTCTCTCTCTCTCTCTCTCTCTTAATGCTTCAGTTCTCTTGCCTCTCTTTAAGTGAAGCTCGTTGGAGAAGAAGGGGCCCTCGTGCCAGAAATTGCCTTGCGGAAGTGTCGACGACGTTGCAATTTGCTCCTATCTCACTTTTTTAACCTTTCTCTTTGTCTTTATCTTCTCATTCCTAATACATTCTTTGATTTTGCAGAAAACGGAAGATCTCTCCTTGATCTTGAGAGGGAAACCGAAACCCTAGTTTTACAAATTACAGAGAAACTGTTGAATCGAAGCGATGATGAAGGATTTGGGCTCTGTGACGCTGAAATCAACCTTTCTGAAGCACGATTGAGGGTTGACGGAGGAAGACATCAATGATAACGATGTCTCTCTCCTTCTTTGGATTTTTCGGTGAGATCTTTCTAAATCCGTGTTCCAAAATATTTTCCTCTTCTTCTCTTTTCGAATTTCTGAAGGGTTTGATTTAGGGTTTTGGTTTGCTAACTGCAATGAGAATGATGTTCTGTGAATTTGAAATCTTTTTCTCTTTACAATTTTCTGAAGGGTTTTGTGTAAGGAAGATGATGGACACAATTTTTAGGGTTCATCTTGTTGCTGTTGTGCATCTTTTTTGGTTTTTATGAAATGTTCCCCATACTTGGAATATGTGCCTTGAAAGCTTAAATACTGAATGAATTAGGGTTTTCTCTATTTGTTTGAACTGACTTTTGATAACATGCCTCTGATAAAAACTTGTGTTAGGCTTCACCTTTCTGATATGTTATTTTCTAAATGTATGAAACTTTCACTGTAGTAATTCTGTTATTGGGCTAGAGTTGTGATTTCGGAACTTGCTTTCTTTTACTGCAATGTTATGCTGCCTTTTCATTGAGGTGTATGCAGTAATTTATTTTTTAATCTTACTGTGAACCAAATTTTCTTTTGATGATTTGTAGTATGGTTATTTTGTTGGCCCATGATGAGATGTACTTCTGATTTTTTGTAAGAAACAAAATGGTTTATGAGGCTTAGGCATTTGTTGGGCTTTGGATATGATTGAAAACTATTCTTAATTATGATTCCTTCCTCAAACCCTTATGATGAAATTGTTAATTCTCTTTGAAAGCTTTCATTTCCATCCTCATGATTTTTTTTTGTACTAACACATCTCTTTCACTTGTTTCATGTGAGTAAAAATGAATTGATGGGAGGAAGATAGAAATGGCAAGGTTGGATTCGTGGATGGCTTGGGAAAGTTTGAATAAATGAAGAACTTGAAGTCAAAAGGAACTTTGGAGTATGTTTAAAAATAAACTTGCCATTGATTGCCTTAAAAATATTAGGGCTTGTAATTAGAAGACATAGGACCACATGTATTAAGACTTATATTTCTTGTAATCAACTTGTAAACTTATTTGGAGTTTTTTGATTGAATATAATAATATTGAGTCCCTTTAAGCTTTAAGTCTTGTAATGGGATAAACTCAAAAACCAATGTGTTCTTCAATGTAATCTTCTTGTACCATCTTGGTAAATCATGTAGAAATGAGTTTTTTTATCAAATCAAAGAATGGTGGAATCTCTTCAATTCTTACCCCTGTATTGAAGTAAAATTGTGCTTTATGGTATTCAACATTTTGAATTTGCACTTTAATCTTTGCCTTGAAAATAACATGGTGAAACTTTGTAGATTTTTCAATTGAATTTTTTATGATATGAATCTTGGCACAAAAATCTCTAAATTCCTCCTCACTTCTAAAAATGCGAAACATTCTAAGTAGGAAACAAATGGACAAGCTTTCCTTCCAATAGTATCTTTTGAAAATCAACCTCCTCATGAGTTTTTTAATTAACGGATAACTTCTAACTATAAGCCCAAAAATGATGCACTCTAAAAGCCCAAATATCTTCACTAGTTCTTACATAATAGACTTCAATATTCATCCTCAACAAAATGGCCCAACAAATTACCCAAAACTCACTTAAATTTCCTTGAAAATTATGCTTGAAACAAATTTCAATTTTTAACTTCCTCCCTGCACTTAGCATGTCTAAACTTATCAAATGAGCCCTCAATTCTCAAATTCTAAACCAACTTGTATTTGTAAGCAACAAACAATTGAGAATAAACAAACTTTGATCATAACAAATCCATTGCAATTGTGAAGATAAGCTGTGAAAAATCTTGATGGATAAGATTATATCTTTGAAGTTATAACTTCTTGACAATACCAATTCAATAATCAAAGTCTTAGCACAAAAGCCAAATGATAGGAAAATCTGCAATCCATTGCCAAACCCTTGCAATCCTAAATCTTCTGATGAAACAAAGAATCAATTGAGATCCATGAGGAATGAAAAAGCCTTGGTAGCTTGAGTAGAAAGTAGAATGAGAATATGAGATCCATCTTGGATTGATTGATGACACAATAAAATTTCGTTGCTTGAAGAGAGATTCAGAAACAAAATAACCTTGATCCCATCATAATGTATGAAATGCATATGATGAAATATAAGCCACTAAAAGTAAAATGAAGAGGAAAAATTTTGGCGTGCAACATATATGGGCACATAGAATCAAATATTTATCATCTTTAGAAGTGTTATGATAATTAGCTTCAATGACTACTCATCATCATCTAAACACCGGCAAAAATCTTGATGAGATAAGAGAGGATAAAAAAATCCAGTAAACTCTTTGAGTTTATGTTGGAAAGCTAAATAGCCACATTAATTAATTATAGAGATCAAATTATAATAATCTTCCTCTATATTTAACAAAACCTTTTATTTCTCTATCACCTTATTTAAATCATCATCATCATCTTTATATTAAAAAATAACAGCGAACAGAGCAAGCGACAAACGCGATGGAGCAAACGAACTCGCGGCGGCGACGCCCCGCGAAGATTATGATTCAATTTTTTTTATACCAATATGTTCAGTTTTATGTTTACGTCTAGAATCCTATTAGTGCGTGAGGCACTTTTAGTGATGATAGAAAGAGAGAATAATAAATAATATAAGGATTTGTATTATTAAATTGTACAAATAATGATACATACTATGACTATTTATATACAACCCTGATTGGGCTTGGGCTAACACAACTTGGATTATATTAAATATTAAATCTAATCAAATCTAATCTAATCTAATTTAATATTTCAACACACCCCCATAATCCAAGTTGTCCAACATCCTCAAAAATAGTCAATCTGAACTATTCCTAATTTCTTTCTCAAATTCAGGAATCTGTCGATCTTCAATCCTTTGGTGAAAATATCGGCCAAATGTGCTTCACTTGAGTACTTCATAACTTCAAGTTCACCTTGATTTACTTTTTCCCTTAAGAAGTGAAACCTTGCTTCAATATGTTTACTTCTTCCATGCAGAACTGGATTCTTCGCCAGATTTATGGCTGACTTGTTGTTGATTTGCAATACTAGAGGTTTCTTCACTTCGACAGTCATTTCTTCAAGTACACATCTGATCCAAATTGCTTGACATGCAGCATAGTATCCTGCTATATATTTGTTTCACCCCAAAATTTACCCTCTTGATTTAGGCTTATGTTTCATCATGAACATCATATTGCATTGCATTCATACTTTGAGATGGGATCAAAGTACTTTGGTTATCTAGTCTTCCTCAAGCTTTGAAGGTTGGTTGCATTGACAAGTTGCTCAAGTAGAATTTTATTATCTAAACCTATGGATCTTTCAAGCTCAAAAGTTATTGCATATCTCAAGATATTTTATCCATCTCTTTGAATCATCAGAGGATTGAAGTTTGTGTTTGATTACAAGGGGAATCACAATTTGGATTCACCAGTCAAATTAGGGTTTTGTTTGAGCAAGGCTATTGGCCAATGTACAAGTATTGATTTGGGGAGCTACAACATCTCATTGTTATTTGAAAAGTCTTTGCACAAGGAATTGGTCATGATGCCCGGAGGATTTGAAGTCTTGAAGATGATTTATCAGTTTCTTAAGGTGTTGACCAAAATTAGGGTTTGAGTTTTTATCAGGATTTCTTGAGAATTTTGAAGTGGAAATTTTCACGTGGCCTCTATACATTTGTAAGATCATATGTCTGAAGTTTTAATCATCAATTTTGAATGGAAGTGGGTCAATTGATTCAGAGGGGAAAAATGGTCATTTTGGTCAAAATCAGTCAAACTCAAGGTTGACCAAGTGAATTTTTGGCCAACCATCAATTCAAGGATTTACTTTTCATATTTCAAGTCCATTTTGGTCATTGGATCAAAGAGATTGAGGTTTGGGTTGAAACTTGTTCTTGAAGAAACTCTAAAAGTTTCTAATTTTGGAAAATAAGGACTTAATTTCAAAAATTCATATTTTATTCACCTTTGATCCAGAAAATGCAAATGAAGTATGCTTGGAAATCTAAGAGGATGATATTTCATCTCCTTTTGGTCTCATGTCCAAATTAGCAAGGAATCAAGAATTATGGTCTTTTGAAATCACAAAGTTATAGGTCATTTTCCAAAATTAGTGAATTTCAAGCTACATTTTGAGAAACTTAATGAACTCAATTGCAAAAACTCAAAACTAAAGGATTGTAGATCTTTTCAATTCCTTTCCAAATTGTGCTCATTTGTATCAAAATTCAAAAGTATGAGCAAGTTGTGGACCTTGGAATTTTGAGGCTTTTCATTGAATTCATGCATGCCATGCAAATTGCAAATTCTTGATAACTTGATTTGTGGCCTTTTGTTTCACTTCAAACTTGGCCCATGACCAATATGCAATGTACCAAGGCCCATCATGCGAAAGCTTTAGCTGCACATGGGCAAATGCAAAGGGAATTCGTGATTTTGCAAAAAGTGGCATGAAGTTGCCTAATCACCAACACTAGCTTAATACATGGATTTAACTCTTAATTTTGTTGCTAATATCTTCCTGAGGTAAAATGGACTGAAATGCACGTAAAAAGCAAGCCCACGCACGAGGGATTGGAGGGCTGCATGTGCATACTTGATTTTGGCAAAAAGAAGATTTCATTCTTTCCAAGAGCTTTCAGCGCGAAAAACCTATCCTACCCTCCTCCTGATGCTCTATATATTGAGAAGCAAGCCTCAGTGAGCGGGGTTCGTGCTTTATTTCATCCATGAAATCAGAAAACTCCATACCTTGTTGCTCTGCATTTTTCTTCGATTCTTCCATCTCCCTTGCGCGTTTTGGTCAATTCTTCTTGCATTCTCTTCTCCAAGTGATAAGGATTGAAGATCGAGGCTTGGTTTGCAACTGGAGTGAAGGAGATAGTAGATCCATTTTTTTCTCAAAGGTTTGAATTCACAACTTTGGATTTTGATTTCTAGCTGTGCATTGTGTGATTTAAGTTCATAATCATGTTGTTTGAAGTCCATTAAGTGTTTTTGAAGCTCCAGAGCTTTTAATTTCATGAGATATGCATGAATGATGTATCTGAATTTTTCTATTCAAGTGAGTTTTTGACATTTTTGCACGATCTGTTCATGATCCATGGTTCATTTTTTGTTGTGATTCGAATTGCATAATGAAGTATGAAATGTTGGCTTGAATTGCACGAAATTTCATGGAAAATGGTGTAGAAATGAGCATGGTATGTTGACTGGAAAATGAGATGATGAACTGGATCATGTGCGCGTTTTTGCCCTAGCCAGAGGTTGAAGATGATTACGTGGCCTCCTCTGGTTGGCTGGCTTATTTCTTTAATTCATTTGAATTTTGTTTTATAAATTGATTTCCATAATTTTATTTCTTGCTCAAAAATGATTGAAAAATTCTAAAAAAAATTATCACAAATTCAAAATAATATTTCCGACCTTGTGTATTTTTTTGATAATTTTTGAAAATGTTTTGATTGGTTCAAAAATTGATGAGTTTAATTAATTATTTGTTTAGTATTTATTTTTGTTTTAATATTTCTTTTATTTGGAAAATTCCACAAAAAATATTTTTGACTCATAAAATCATGTGGAATTTGATTCTGAAATTTGTTTAGTTTTTTTTTCATTTTTGATAATTGAATGTAATTTCAAGACTTAAATTGTTAATTGTTTTGTTTAAATTTTGCTTTAATACTTCCATTGGTTCAAAAATTCTTAAAAAAATCATGTAAGCTTGTTTTTAATCATAGGATCTGAACATATTTTCATTTTTGACTTTTTGTGATTTTTGGCTAGGGTTTTCATTTTTCCCTTAAATAATAGTTCAATTATTAATTGTTTGTTTATTTTTTATTTTAGTATTTCCTTTAATTCAAAAATTCCACAAAAAATCAGGGATGTGAGTTTTTAGTTCTAATATTTGAATATAATTTTGGTTGGGCATTTTTCTGACTTTTTCATTCAAATATTATTTTGATATGTGAATATTTGTTAATTGGCTAATTGTTTGAATTTAATTTCATTTTTGACTTTTCCTTAATTCAAAAAATGTAAAAAAAATATATTTTCTGACATTTAGGGTTTCTTGGTGATTTGTGTGATTTTGGTTTAATTTGTTTGAATTTTGATCTTACTTAATCAATATTTAAGATTAAAAGTCAAAATTTAGGGTTTTGTTGCTTATGGTGCAAGTTTCATTTTCAAAACCACTATGCCCTGGATTTTCAATAGAATTCAAGTCTTTATTAGGGTTCATGAATGTATTGAGGATTTGAAAATCATTTATCTTGATTTAATCAACTTGGTTTGACCTTTTTTCACAAATTATTTTCAAAACTTGTCTAGTTTGGTAGTTTTGCCAACTAGTCTTTGAACTTTGGACTTCAAAGATGCTAATTTTTTTGGGTGTGAATTATGGACCCTTATTTCCATTTTTGATGTAATTTTGAAGTGAAGGTACCCAATTAATGTTTGCATATCTTGTTACAATTTATTTGATGGCCAATGAACTTGAGTGAGGCCTATAATTGGGAACTAATGATCATGTCGATTCTGATTGTCCATGTTAGCTCAAGCCATTTCATTTAAATGCCTCATGTTTGAATGTTTGAACCTTCTAATGCATTATGTAGGTTTAATCTTCTATTGTGTTCATGAAGTTATGATTGAATTAATTGTGCATGATTGAAATGTGTTTGCCCATGACCTCCATGATCTTTAATTGTATTCTTTCCAAGCTCCCATGATCCTTGATTGATATTCAATTGTCAATTCAATATGGTGATAGAAAGGAGCAACATCCCTCTGTTTCTTTTGGCCAAAATTGTGCATATGCTTGTTTCCTTTTTGTCTATCATGTCTAATGTTTGTTATTATGTTGTTCTCACTTCATCATGTTGCATACATCCCTTGTATGAGTCATCATTCACCTTATGGAATACTAACTTGGTTGTTGAATGTGCGAGGTACTTTGAGAAAGTTTCCACTTTTGACCTGAGGCTTTTGTGTTTCACTTTATTTGTGAAACACAACTTATTATGTTGGCACTGCTATTGTGTTTGGCATATTTTATATTCCATGCAGGATATATGCATTTTGTGATCGGTGGAAATAGAACTGACTGTTTTGAAATGCTGGTTCGCGAAATGTCGCGGTAAGTAAGAGTCGCCACCGTCTTTTATGTTCTCCAACAAGGAAAGGACAAAAGCACAACAAAATTCCGTTTCGAGATGTTTCTCGGTTCGGGAGGTAGATTATAGAAAGGGAAGGTGTTAGCACCCTTTCTATCTGTGGTTATCCACGGGCTCTTAGGTACTTGCTCACTATGTTTTCAAAAGAGTTTGCTTTTCTTGTGTTTGTGGGTTTGAAAAAGTTTAGTTTGAAATCTTCTAGGTAACTCTTGTATCAGTCCTCAAGAGTGTATGAAGTGTTTGTTTGAAAACTTTTGTTTGAAAGCGTTAGTGCGAAAAGTTTGTTTTTTGAAAGAGCAAGTACCCAGGAGAAATCCACCTACTCTAAGGAATTAAGCTGTGTAAATGTCCTTTAGACAGTATTATCCCACTATTGAGAAGTAGGTAGCACCGTCGTTGGAGTTATTCGGGTCAATTCGATTATAGGGACATGTGTGGTCACCAAAGCAATAGTAGGATGCCTTAGCGGTAACCCTAATGTCCT
This sequence comes from Vicia faba, assembly GCA_948472305.1. Lineage (NCBI taxonomy): Eukaryota > Viridiplantae > Streptophyta > Magnoliopsida > Fabales > Fabaceae > Vicia > Vicia faba. The sequence goes on along the minus strand of OX451738.1, from coordinate 861,693,872 downwards.
AGATCCTTTTTATCCGAGGCAACCGTTTCGAGGCAACTGGATCTTTAGACAAGAGGGCGACCTCTAAAACACCCTATACTTAATGACCACGTCGAGGCAACCAAGTGAGGCGTACCCTAGGAGTGGCATGTGCGAGTGTGTCAGGATTCAGTTTAATATTATCTTTGCACATGTCATGGTGAGCTACATTTTGATTTTATTTCCAGGCAAGTCTTGTCATGCATAGTTAACAGTTAATAATTGTGCGGAAAATAAATTGCGGAAAGTGAATCTACGCTATTACAAGGCGTCAGGTATTTACATCACCAAAAACATAACCCTTGAAAAATAAATTGTGAGAAATAAAGAAAGCGATAAAAGTCCTAATTATCTATTACATCCTCGGAACAGTTACATAAATATGATCAAAATAGGAATCAAGAATAAACATGCGCGAGGAAAATTGAATCGGGAAAAGTCTTAGGGTTTTGACCCTTTTTGAGAAAAGAATGGAATTTTGGTCCTTTTTGCAATTAATTAATATTAAACCTAAAACTAATCAATTAAATAATTACAAGAAAAAGTATTTTTTAGTTTTTTAGGTCTTTAATGAAAATAAAATAAAAAAAGATTAAAATTGTCAAAAGAAAAAACCCTAATTCTAGATTGATTTTATTTATTGTGAAAAAAGTCAAAGTAAACCTAATTAACTAAATTAATTATATTTAGAATTCATTTACAAAAAATAATTAATAGTGAAATTAATAAATAATAAAAATAAATAATATTTTAGGTTTCTGAATTTATTGTGAAAAAAAATTAATTTGTGAGTTAAATAATAATAATAATAATAATTAATAAAAGAAAATAAAGGAAAAGAAAATAAGAAGGAATAATAAACCGGGGGGGTGCTGGCCCATTAGGAGGTAAGTTTGGCAATTCCTGGCCCATTAAGCTGCAAGCCTGTTTTGACCTTTGAGATTGTCTACGCATGTGTTGACCAAGAGTATGATGGTCACTCACTCTTGGCCTTCAGATTTGGGCTTAAAGACACATGGCGTTTGGATGTTGGAAGCGCATGGTAGGATGTATCCTGGAAAGCTGCACCTGAATACGCATAAGAAAATAATAACAAGGATTGTGAGGGACCTGGGATTCAAACCCAGGTCCCAAAGGATAATGCCTTAATGCCCTTGCCAACTGGACTGGAGCGCGCGCCTGTTAAGTGGATAGAGAGAGAGTATTATATATCAAGAATAAACAATACACTGAAAACACAAAAACGCGCATTTATTTTCAAACTGGCCAATGATACGTGAACACGTCCTCGTCTTCTTCCTTCGTTCCTGCAAATATAATGTTAGATAGCGGGGGTTTTTAACCCCCACAAAACATGATAACCAAAAATAGCGATTAGCAGCATGATGAACATAAATATTTCGCGATAGATGGGTTAAATTCGTCTGGTTCTCAGGATTACAACCATATGCCTCATGAATCCTAATTTTACTTGGTTTACAAAGCCCCAATTCCAGAACTCGAGAACCCTAGAATTCGTTCATGGTATCTTTGGATTTAGGACGTTTTAATCCAATTAACCTATGCCAAAAGCTTCGTATGGTCCCTATTAACACAAAACAACCAATAAAATATGTCAAATGCACATGAATAATGAGTTGCAATTTTGGAAAAGATGTTCAAACCGTGAAACTGTTTCCTTGGATTCCTTGAGCTTTAGCGTGTGAATTTAATTGCTACACGTTCCTGGGAACCCCTGCAAGGTGTTGGAATCAACCAATTGCTTTGAATGGCCCTGGAATATAGAAAACAGTTTTGCAATTTTCTTGAATTTTCTTGAATGTGGTAATGGCTTTTCTGCAGCAAATTCACGTCCAATGCATTAGGGTTGACTTGTGTACTTATAGTAGAATGAAACTAGGTTAAATCTTTGCCAAGAAATCCATGGAATAGATGTTTGTATATTTGATTGAAAATCAAATATTTTTGAATCTTTTTGATTGGAAAAACTTGCTAAATTTGGAGATTCTTGTCCCTTTGATTTTCACACAAATTGCCAGCATATCTTGAGCTTGTTTGCTTCACAAAAAGATTGAAAAATCATATCTTTGTATTTTCCTACAATTTAAATTAATTAAATGAATTAAAATCAATTAAAAATCCAATTAATTAATAAAAAATAAGAAAATAATTCAATTAAGCTTGATGGGTCGTGCATAGGCCTTGGATAAAGTTTCAAGAAGAAATTTGAGGCCCATTAGCAAAAACAAGGTGTTTTGAGCAAAGTTGACTTTTGCAAATTCACAAAAATTTCCCAACTTCTCCAATGCATATCTTGCTCAATTTTGATCATATGAACATGTTATTGGACATTTTGGAAAGTTCTTGAAGTCCTCTAACCAATGCCTTTTGTCCCATGTCATTTGGATTTACCAATCTCAAGTTATGGTCTTTGACTTAAAGTGCATTTTTGTTGACTTTTGAATTTGACCTATAATGTAGAAATTGATAACTTTTTGTGAGAGAATTTATTGGACTTGGAATGTGAATATGGATTGTAGGAAATGTCATTCCCTTCAAAATGAGCATTGGATGGGATTTTTCTGATGAACCACGAAAAAGTTATGCCTTGGTCAAGATACAGTTGACTTTTCTATTGTCCAAAAATAGTAACTTTTTGCATCTTGATGATTTTTGAGCCATCCTTATGGAATCATGATCAAGACTTGATCAAATGATGATTGTGAGTTCAAAACAAGATGTTGATCAAAAATTCTGACTTTTGACTGCAAAATGACCATTTTGCCCTTGCAGTTGATTGTGGATCAAATAGGGCTTTTGACTGTGCATTTTGACACTGTGAGTCTTGAAACTTGACATGTAGATGCTTGACAATATATATAGGCCTATGGGACTTGATTGAGCCATTGAAAACCCCAAATTTCTTGAAAGAAACAAAACCCTAATTTTGACTGGCTTAGGAGGCATTTAGACCATGCAATCCTTGAGAAATCTTGAACCATTTGCAGATGACTCTTGACAAACTTTGAAGAATATGGGAGGGAAAATTTTGGGGTACAACACATTTGATTGTGAATGTTACACATTGCCCCTGGGATTTGTTCATATCTGATAAATTACTTACATCCTGATGGTGTAATTCGTGACTTGATTTGTCTATTGATGTCAGCTTGCTCAAAGTTCTCTGGGTTTCTTTTATTCTTGCTCAGTTGCAACGAATATTTATTCGTTTGGTATTGCACTATCTCCTTTCTCCCATTTTCATTTTGCATAGTTCTCTGATTGCATGATGGGACCTCTGTTGCTGATATAAGTCAGAGGCCCTCTGGGTTTTTTGTCTTATACATGTGTTGTGTTTGCTTTAGATCGATGAGTCACTCAATTTAGAAATTGAGATCACGACTTCGCTCTCATTGCATGTTCCCTATAGGATGTTTATTGTTTTTCTTCTTTAATTGTTGATCGATGAGTCACTCAATTTAGAAATTGAGATCACGACTTCTCTCTCATTGCATGTTCCCTATAGGATCTTTATTGTTTTTCTTCTTTAATTGTTGATCGATGAGTCACTCAATTTAGAAATTGAGATCACGACTTCGCTCTCATTGCATGTTCCCTATAGGATAGTTCTGTTAAGATTCCTTTAATAGGTTGATTAAAGTAGGAATCCATGTATGCTAACATATGGTAGGATTTTCCTTTATCTTCAACCTTAGGGTCAACCCTTGTATGATAACACTATGGATAGTGCTAGGCTAGTTCCCCTTAGTTGTTTTTCCGTTCTTTGCATTTTGCATCTTAAAACAAAAACCGTTTCCTTGGAAAATCATAAGAACACCTCTAATAAACTCAAACCCTTCTTCAAAGTAAAAGATACAAACCAATCCTATTAGTTTGTGTGCCTCTTGGCTTTGCTTTTAAACCTATTATATTGATGTTTCGCCATCGCACATTTGTTTGAAGTTGATGTTTCACCATCGCACATGTCTGTTATCCTACTTTGATTCTCAATATCATTGTTAGGTGTGATGTTTTGTCATCCGTTTTATTGATGTTTCGCCATCTTTGCCATGATATCTTGTTATTTTGAAGCCGATGTTTCGCCATCGCACATGTTTGTTATCCTACTTTGATTCTAAATATCATTGTTAGGTGTGATGTTTTGTCATCCGTTTTATTGATGTTTCGCCATCTTTGCCATGATATCTTTTTATTTTGAAGCCGATGTTTCGCCATCGCATATGTTTGTTATCCTACTTTGATTCTCAATATCATTTTTAGGTGTGATGTTTTGTCATCTGCTTTATTGATGTCTCGCCATCTTTGCCATGACTTTGTTATATTTTAGCCGATGTTTCGCCATCGCACATTTGTTTGAAGTCAATGTTTCGTCATCGCACATATTTGTTATCCTACTTTGACTCTCAATGTCATTGTTAGGTGTGTTTGTTTTACCATTTGATGTTTCGCCATCTTTGACATGTTACTTTGTTATTATTTAGCCGATGTTTTACCATCTCATTTGTTTGTTGTTTTATTTGATGTTTTGCCATCTTGACTATCTTTGTTTGTCTTAATTAAAAAATACAAACCAACCAAAACACATATGCCAAACTACGACTGATTTGATTCCTTAAAAGAGATAGGTAGGCATTGGGGTAGGGCCCAATCGAGCATAACAACTTTTTATTTTCCCTACATTGTTTTTTCTTTTTCTTTCGCATGCATTCCCTTTTCAGTTTTTAGCCATAGACATAGGATTTGACCACACCCATTAGATTAGACAACAAGAATGGATACCGTAGAGTACTACGGGCGTGTGGGGTGCTAACACCTTCCCCTCACGTAACAGACTCCCTTACCCGATCTCTCGGTTGAAATACCGTGATTTCTCCCTTTTCAGGTTTTCTTGATGTTTACTTTTCCCTTTCTGCGGGATAAAAGACGTTTGGTGGCGACTTCATTGATGTTTCATTAACATCCAGATGACAGGTTCCGGCCACGTGTTTCAGCTGGTGACTTCACTGGGGACAGATTGACCTTTTGCTGGTCCATCCCGGAGTCGATCCTAGCTCTTGTTTGTTTTCTTTTTGGGTGTTTATTTGTCCGATTTTCATATTTATCTGCTTGCATTGCAACCTATGTGTGCTTTACTTTCTGCATACTGGATTTGGCTGGACTGTTTGGATTATGGTTTTCTTGGTGGGTGGGTTGTTCCATGAGGTATAAGGCCTCGTACCTAGGATACGAGTGAATTCCATAGGAACTAGGAATAGAGTGGCCATGGAAGCTATGAGGCGGATGCTTTGTAGACCTGACCATGAGACCCATGACTTCAGAGGTAGTTCAGATAGGTGTTATCGTATGATGATACCGACATTCGAGCTCTCGTACTCTAATTTGGCTTTTAACCTTACCTTGACCTAGACTACACCTGTGATAGGGGCGGGAAAACTTTTCTTACAGGTACAGGTACTGTTGGTGACTTTGTGTTGCGAAGGTGACTCAGGTTCCCATGATAGTCTTGAAGCTTTGGGATTTTCTTTTGATCTTGAGTGGTGTTGTTCTGTAATGGTCCAGCCATGATCCAGTGTGAAACTTTGATCCTGTCATGTTGCATCATAGCATATTTATTTCTAAAAATGATGTATAAAAAATAACTAGCATACGCATGTCATTTTCCAGGGACATTCAAGAGTATTCTTTCTATCATAAATGGCTGGCCTCCCTTCAAATGAGTTTCATTCAGTTCGTGTTAAAAAGCCCACCAGACATACTTTCTCTTATCAGATTCCTACTATTGTTGGGGCCGAATTGAAGAGGTTGAGTTCTTATCTAAAGGGTGATGTTCTGAATAATTTTAACAAAAATTATGGCAATTTGTTACTAATCCTTAACACTCTAGTTGACCCAATGGCCTTGATCACTCTCTTCCAGTTCTATGACAAGGAATTATGGTGTTTTACTTTTCAAGATTATCAACTGGTTCCCACACTAGAATAGTACGCGTACCTACTTAATATCAAGTTGTCCGATAAAGTTCCTTTTGTCCAAGTGCTGTAGAAGCCGAAGTTCGAAGTTATTGCTGAAATCCTTCATTTGAGTTGGAAAGAGGTGAAAGACAATTGGAAATCAAGTGAGGATACTACAGGGTTTTATTTGGATTTCTTAGTAAAGAAAGCTGAAGGCTGGGCAAAGAAAGGGAATTGGAATGACTTCAGCTCTCTGTTTGCTCTCATGATATACCGGATCGTCCTCTTCCCGCACAAGAGAAATTTTGTGGATCTGACGGCTATTTGTGTTTTTAGAAACAAGAACCCGATACGGACACTCTTGGCAGATACTCTTTATACCATTCATTTCAGGCATGGAAAAGGTGGTAATGTAAGTTTATGTCATTCGATGTTGTATCAATGGCTTAAGTTGCATCTACCAGTAAGTGGCCCTTTCGTGGATACCAGGCATTCTCTCCGATGGTCATCAAGGCTTGTCAACCTTACTTCATTTGATATCTGGTGGAATTATAACATGGGGGAAATACGAAGTGTATCACTAGCTGCGGAGATTTCCTTAATGCTCCCCTCATAGGAACTAAGGGGTGTATCAACTATAATCCTGTGCTTGCTTATCGTCAATTGGGATATGCAATGGATGGACCGCCAAAGGTTTAGGAGGTGTCCGAATCAGTGTATTTTGCTAGAGGAAGTGATCCTGTAATGTTGAAAAGAGTGACAAGTGCTTGGAAAGGAATTCACAAGAAGGATAGAACTACTTTGGGCAAGAAGGTTCCTATTGCTAGGGTTTCTTACCTCGATTGGATTAGAGCTAGGGTTAAGATTTTGCGGTTACCATTTGCAAGGTCGGTTCCTCTATATGAGCAACCTCCTACTGTTCTGAGTAATACGGTATCAACCGAGATGTTCACCCAGGTTCATGTTGAGAACATTCAGCTTCGTGCAAAAGACCGTGAGGCGGGGATGAAACTTTATTGGGCAGATCAAGAAAGGGCTGACTTAGCTCGCAAACTCAAAGAAGCTCAAGGGGAAACTTCTGATGCATCCAGTTTTAGGAAGAGATCTCGTGCTGAAATGGAAGAAGAGTTGGGTAAAACCCAGCAAGAGTGCCAGAAGCTTCAGGTATTTGAAAAAATCTACAGGAAGAAGATTCAAAACCTAGAGAAACAACTCAAAGACAAAGATGCTCAGCTTAAGAAGGAAGTATCCCAGAGGCGTGTCGTAGAGGATCGGTTTCAAGAAAGAAAAGTAGTCGCATCACGACTTTTGAAGGAGAAAGCCAGACTTGAAGAGTACTGTCAACATCTTGAAGCATGTCTAGTTCCGGAGATTTAGTTCTGTTATTTACTTTTGGTTTATTTGGTCACCCCCAGAATTGTTGGAAGGGACCATTTGATTATTGTTATTGTTCAGTTTTTTTTGCTTTTTGTTAAGACATGTATTTAGTTGTTTATCATTATGCTCTTAATTGTCCGAAGTCACTCGAACATCATTTATTTTGTTTGTAAATAATTGAAGTGTTCATCTTATTGTCCTTTCTCTTTTGATTGTATGGTCGCACGCCGTGACTGATGAATAAAAGGGCTCTTGAATACCTGGAAATGACAAACATATCATGCACATCATGCATTTCATAACATTACAGGTTATCTCAAGATGGTTTTCTTATTCTGCTGCTTTTCTTATCAGAATTCAAGATGACTACTCATCGGTATTCCACCAGAAACAATTTTCCAAGACAGGTGGAACAGGTTCAAGCTGAACTCGCTGAAATGAGGGCCCATATGGCTACTCAGATGACTCAGTTCATGGAGGTCATCACCAATGTGAATCGCCGACAGGAAGAGCTGGCTGCTATTGTCAACAACCAGCGCCGCTATCCAGGGGATGGTGGAAATCAAGGGCTCTATCAGGACATTTCCGTAGGATTGGGGGATGTGCAACATCAGCCTGTTGGAAATTTTCATGGGATGCCGGGAACCCCTTTTATGCGCAACGTAGGGCAGTTTCCTCCGTCTCCTGGACCTCGTCTTGTGGGTAACAAAAGAGTTAATCAGGGTGGTGTAAGGAATTATCAGGAGCAGGATTATGACTTTGACCATGATGAAGATCAGTTTTCTATTTGGCATTTAGAGTTGGAAGGTCAGGTTGAGGATAGGAAATATCAGTTGTTGGAAGAACGTTTGAAGGTTGTGGAAGGGCAAGGAGTCCTTGGTATGGATGATAATGATCTCGGGTTAGTGATTGGGGTGAAAGTTCCTCCGAAATTCAAACCTCTAACATTTGAAAAGTATAATGGAACTTCATGTCCTATTACTCACGCAACTGCTTATTTCCGAAAGATGTCGGTGCATACTGAGGATCAGGGGCTTTTGATTCATTTTTTCCAAGATAGCCTATCTGGGGCATCCCTAGAATGGTACATGAAGTTGGAGAAAAACCATATTCGTTGTTGGAATGATCTTGCTCGGGATTTTGTCAAACATTATCAGTACAATGTGGATATGGCGCCTAATCGCACTCAGTTACATAATATGTCACAGGGACCGAAAGAATCTTTCAAGGAATACGCTCAGAAGTGGCGTGAGTTGGCTGCGAGGGTTCAACATCCACTCATGGAGAGAGAACTCATTGATATGTTTATGAGTACCCTACAAGGGCCATTCTATGAGCACATGATAGGAAGTGCTTCGGCAGGATTTGCAGACTTGGTTATGGCTGGTGAAAGAATTGAGGTAGGTTTGAAATTGGGGAAGATTCAAATTGGAGGTTCTAGTGGCTCATCAGGGGGCAGTAAGAAACCATTCAACACTTACCCTAAGAAAAGGGAAGGCGGTGCAAGCACGGTTTACTATCATAGAGGAAGAAGAGAGGATCGTCAGCACCAACAAGTCAATGCTATTTCTATTCCTGTTAATACTCCTCCGCAGAAGAGACCGAATACAGTTCAACAACAAATGCAGCAAGATGCCCCCCGTTAGTATAATAATCAACAACAGAGACAGCCGAGGAAATTTGATCCTTGCCAGTAACTCTTACTGAAGCACTCCACCACCTCCTTGATTTAAAGCTGATCAGTTTGAGAAATATGCCACCGCCACCCGCGAGACTTCCTGTTAACTATGATGTTAATGCAAGATGTGAATTCCATTCAGGCGGAGTGGGCCATTCTAATGACAATTGCTTTGCGTTGAAATGCAAAGTACAAGACTTGTTGGACGCTAAGGCAATTGAGTTTACCCCAGTGACTGGTCCGAATGTTACTCAGAACCCAATGCCTAGGCATGAAGGGGGTGTCGTTAATATAATTGATGATAATGGTGAAATGTTGAATTTAATCATGGATGTGGAACAAGTAACTACTCCATTGTGGTATGCTAAGAGGTATTTGCTTGACAATGCTATTTTCCCAGGTTGCATTTCAGAGTGTGCCAAGTGTAGAGAGAAACCGAAGGGCTGTGATGATTTAAAAGTCGGCATCCAGTTGTTGATGAACGAGGGTTCCCTGCAGTTTGATAGAAGACCGAGCTACCGCAATGTTACCTAAGAAGACGTTGTTGTGGTATCTATTCCTTACACCCATGTGCGCATTCCTGCCCCATCTAGGGCACCTCCTTTGATGATTACGGTACCTGGTCCCATGCCGTATGCCAGTGAGAAGGCCATCCCATGGCATTACGGTGCCGATGTCTATTACCATGGGGTGAAGCAGGAGGTAAGTACCCGTGCATCTGAGGAAGAACGCGCTGAAGATAATGAAGAGGAAGTTCATAACTTTTCTGGTGTGAGTCGAATGACTAGAAGCGGGAGAGTATTTGGTCCTTCCAATGTGCAAAATGCGGTAGACGTTTTTGCAAGAGAAAAAGGAAAACAACAGGTAACGATTGGTAATCCCAGGGTTACGCCAGCCAATGTGACTCAATCAATTCTGATACTAGAGGCTTCTTCAGTTCCCGATGAGGTTGAAGAGTTGATGTGAATTATCAAAAAGAGTGATTATAGCATAATTGATCTTCTGAGCCATACTCCTTCTAAGATGTCTATCTTGTCTCTGTTGATTTATTCAGAAGCTCACAGAAATGCTTTGATGAAGTTGTTAAAAAATGCGTTCGTACCACATGAGATAACAGTCAATCAGTTTGAGAATGTTTGTGCTAACATATCTGTCGGGAATGGTTTGGGCTTCACAGATTTTGATCTTCCTCCGGAGGGACCAGACCATAACAAAGCGTTGCATATTTCAATGGAGTGCAGGGGCACTACTTTATCCCGGGTTTTGGTAGATACCGGATCGTCTTTAAATGTATTGCCCAAATCAGCATTGATGAAGATTGATTATTCTGGACTAGAGTTGTGCCCTAGTGACTTGATGGTGAAGGCATTTGATGGGTCTCGAAGGTCAGTATTTGGGGAGGTAGAGTTACCAATCAAGGTCGGTCCTTGCACCTTCACGAATACCTTTTTCGTGATGGATATACAGCCAGCGTATTGTTGTTTGTTGGGGAGGCCATGGATTCATAGAGCAAGGGCAGTCACTTTTACTCTTCATCAGAAACTCAAGTATCCTGCAGAGGGAAAGGTGATAACTGTGTATGGAGAGGAAGAGTATATCGTGAGTCATTTGACTTCATTCCGCTATGTTGAGGTAGAAGGCGAGATACATGAGACTCTGTTTCAGGCGTTTGAGATAGTTCATGCTGTCAATCTTCCTCCTCCAGAGCAGAAAAGGAAACCGGAAACTGTTATGTCTTCCCTCAAGGATGCGAGAGCTGTGGTAGAAGATGGTAACCCTGAAGGATGGGGTCAGGTGCTGGACGTTACTCCAGAGTTTGATAAATTTGGTCTTGGTTTTAGCCCAGGTCAGCATAGGTTAACTCCCAGAGCATCTAGTTTATCTACTCCTGTGAAGTTTTCCCGCCCTTGTGCTATTCAAGAAGGAAACATTAATGTAGTTGGCGACGATAGGGTTGATGGCTACAATATCGAAGATTGGATTTGCCCGAGTATTCCAGGCCAGACACTCAACAATTGGACTTCTGTGGATGTTATCCAAGTTTCAAGCGCTGAGGAGTAATTTTCTTGTTTCTTTTATTAATCATATCATAATTCCCACGCTATGCCCAAGGCGTAGTGGATCATTTGTGTAGGGCTACCATGTTTATTTTTCAAGTTTATCATGAAATAAAGGACGTTTTTTCATTCAAAGTTTTGCTTCTTTTTCTTTTATTTTAATGGCAATGTTTCTCTTTTCACACACTGTCACTAAAAAACACCAAAATGTCATTCATGCAGATGCACTTCCACCACCGATTCTATTGATAACAACTCTTCTATGGCTCATTATGACTTTGATACTCCTATTTATCAAGCTGAAGAAGAAGCATATGAGGATTGCGATCTTCCTGAGGAATTAGCAAGACTGTTGAAACAAGAGGAGAAGGTTATCCAACCGAATCAGGATTCGACTGAGGTGGTGAATATTGGCACAGAAGAGGTAAGAAGAGAAGTCAAGATAGATGAAAATCTCGAGGAAAGTGTAAAGGTCAGATTGATTGAGCTACTCCGTGAGTATTCTGATATCTTCGCTTGGTCTTATGAGGATATGCCTGGGTTGGATACGGACATAGTGGTGCATCGACTACCGCTCAAAGAAGGTTGTTCCCCTGTCAAGCAAAAGCTCTGAAGAACTCATCCTGAGATGTCCAAGAAGATCAAGGAAGAGGTCCAGAAGCAGTTGGACACGAATTTCTTGAAGGTAGTCAATTATTCGCCATGGATTGAAAATATTATGTCTGTGCCCAAGAAGGATGGTAAGTTCAGAATGTGTGTGGATTATAGGGATTTGAACAGGGCCAACCCTAAAGATGATTTCCCTCTCCCTCATATTGATGTGCCGGTCGATAATACCTCTCATTCCAAAGTGTTTTTGTTCATGGATGGTTTTTCGGGTTACAATCAAATTAAGATGGCCCCGAAGGATATGGAGAAGACAACATTTATCACGCCTTGGTGAACTTTCTGTTATAAAGTGATGCTGTTTGGTTTGAAAAATGTCGGGGCAACATATCAGTGCACCATGGTCACTCTCTTTCATGATTTGATTCACAAAGAGATTGAGGTATATGTGGATGATATGATTTCTAAGTCTGACACGGAAGAGGAACACCTTGTTCATCTGGAAAAATTGTTCGAGAGGCTGAGGCAGTTCTTGCTAAGGTTGAACCCGAATAAGTGCACCTTCGGGGTGAGATCCGGCAAGCTATTGGGCTTTATTGTAAGTGAAAAAGGTATCGAGGTGGACCCGTCCAAAGTAAAAGCGATATAGGAAATGCTTGAGCCAAAGACAGAGAAGGAAGTACGTGGTTTCTTCGGAAGGTTAAACTACATTTTTAGATTTATTTCTCATCTCACAGCCACCTGTGAACCTTTGTTCAAGTTGTTGAAGAAGAGTCAGACAACAAAATAGAATGAGGATTATCAGAAGGCCTTTGACAAAATAAAGGAGTATTTGCAGGAATCTCTGATATTCATGCCTCCAGTGAAAGGAACGCCACTCATCATGTATCTAATTGTGTTGGAAAGCTCAATGGATTGTGTCCTCGGTCAGCACGACGAGACAGGGAAGAAAGAACAGGCTATTTACTACTTGAGTAAGAAGTTTACGGAATGCGAGTCGAGGTACTCATTGCTAGAAAAGACTTGTTGTGCGCTTGCCTGTGCCGCCAAACGTTTGAGGCAGTACATGTTAACTCACACCACCTACTTGATATCCAAAATGGATCCAATCAAGTATATTTTTGAGAAGCCAACTCTTACAGGTAGGGTAGCCCGTTGGCAGATGATACTCACTGAATATGATATCCAATACACTACTCAAAAAGAAATTAAGGGTAGTGTACTGGCCGACCATCTTGCTCATCAGCCCATGAACGATTATGAACCGATGAAGTTTGATTTTCCAGATGAGGAAATTGTGTATATTCGGGATTGTAATATGCCAGACCCAGACGAAAGACCTGAGCCGGGATCACATTGAACGCTTGTTTTTGATGGTGCCTCTAATTCCATGGGTAACGGCATCGGAGCTATTATCACTTCTCCCGAGGGATACCACATTCCTTTCACGGCTCGTATTTGTTTCGACTGCACTAACAACATGGCCGAGTATGAGGCTTACATTTATGGCATTGAAGCGGCAAACGACATGCGCATCAAATTTTTGAAAGTTTATGGGGATTCCAATCTTGTTATCAGCCAGATTAACGGAGATTGGGAGACTCGCCATCAGAACCTAATTCCATATCGTGAGCATGTTATTAAGTTGATTCCGTACTTTGAAGAGATCACATTTGAGCACATTCCCAGAGAAGAAAACAATCTAGCTGATGCACTGGCAACTTTGTCCTCCATGTTCAAGGTTAAGTGGGCTAATGAGGCACCTTCCATTACCATCAGAAGTTTGAGTGAGCCAGCTTTCTGTTTTGAGGCTAGTTTGGAATCAGATGGTAATCCTTGGTTTTATGGTGTTAAATGATATCTCGAAGCACAAGAGTACCTTGAAGAGGCATCCGTCACATATAAGAAGTTTTTGAGAAGATTCTCAGCCAAGTTCTTTCTCAGTGGCGGTGTGTTGTATAGAAGGCATCATGGCGGTTTACTGCTCAGAGGTGTTGACAAGAAAGAAGCAGCTAGAATCATTGAGGAGGTACATGAAGGTAATTTCGGGACCCATTCCAGCGGGCATACCATGGCTAAAAAGATCTTGCAAGCAGGTTATTATTGGTCCACCATGGAGACTGACTGTTACAATCATGCACGGGTTTTCCACAAATGTCAAGTCTATGCTGATAAAGTGCATGTACCACTAGTACCTTTGAATGTCTTGACTTCCCCTTGGCCGTTTGCGATGTGGGGAATTGATATGATCGACAAGATTGATCCGACTGCGTCCAACGGGCACCGATTCATTCTGGTTTCCATCGATTATTTTACAAAGTGGGTTGAAGCTGCATCCTATGCCAATGTCACCAAGCAAGTGGTAACTCGGTTCATTAAGTACAATATTATCTGTCACTACGGAGTTCCTGAAAAGATCATTACCGATAATGGGTCTAATTTGAACAACAAGATGATGAAGGAGCTTTGTGAGTCTTTCAAAATTAAGCATCATAACTCTTCCCCATACCGACCAAAGATGAACGGCGCTGTCGAAGCCTCCAATAAGAATATCAAGAAAATCGTGCAGAAGATGGTGGTAACCTATAAAGATTGGCATGAGATGATGCCTTTCGCTTTGCATGGTTATCGAACTACTGTGCATACTTCGACTAGGGCAACCCCATTTTCATTGGTTTACGGTATGGAAGCGGTATTACCAGTAGAAGTCGAGATTCCTTCTCTTAGGATCATGAGGGATGTTGAGTTGGATGAAAGTGAATGGGTACAGAATTGGCTGGATCAGTTGGAACTTATTAACGAGAAGAGGTTGACGGCTGTATGTCATGGTCAGGTATATCAGCAAAGGATGAGGAAAGCTTTTGATAAGAGGGTACGGCCTCAGTATTACAAACCAGGTGACCTTGTGCTAAAAAGGATAATTCTTCCCCAGGGAGATCCCAGGGGCAACTGGGTTCCAACTTATGAAGGTTCTTTCATGGTCAGAAAAGTTTTCTCTGGAGGGGAGATGATGCTAACGGCTATGGATGGAGAGTACTTCCCTCTCCCTGTGAATGCCGACGTAGTTAAAAAATGCTTTGCATAAAAACCCACTAAATTGAAAACCCGAAAGGGAGGTTTAGGCAAAAATAAGGTGTCTTGGTGAATTAAAAACCCGAAAGGGCGATTCAGGCAAAAGTTAGGGACTTAAAGCAAATGACTACGCTCAGCATGAGTTCCTTTGCTTCTTTCCTTTGATCCATCGCCTGGCATAAGCTCGAGGATAATCCAAGAATGATTTGTCTAGAAGCAGGAAGATGAGAGTCATAAGAGTCATAGCAGAGTCGGGACTTTATGGATATTCACATTCACATTGCCATTTGTAAACACTTGTTTGCTTTGATTTTGTAATTACATGCTTCTAAGTGTAAACGCCTTTTTCACAGGCTGATTTCTCAAAATCAATAGAATATCTCCTTTCAAGTATACGTATACTTTTATTTTCTCCCTTTTTACTATTTTGTTTGCAAAAACGTCCAATATTTTGATAAACATGTGCATATAAACTTCGTGGGCCTTATACGGAAATGGTAATACAAATCATGGTTAGTTGATCGCTTAAAATACGGATAACAAACACAATTTCTACTACTTCTGCAAGGGGCATGTTTGGATCTATGATTGATTGGATTTCTCTTTCATTTTGCTGGTGGATGCCTTGCCCTTTTGTTTCACAGCTCTGGGCTGTTGGTAAAGGTCATGGGTCAGGGTAATATCAAGGTTACGGTAGGTCGGCGAGATCGGAAAACCTAGTTGAAGTTTTTTCTTCCCATAATGACTTTTATTACGTTTCTTTGCCGCACTTTCATGTGTTTTATCTTGATTGATTGTTTTAAGCTTTGTCTGCATATAGGATTTTGTTTATAGTCGAATGTTAGTCTTGATGCATTGAATTATTTTTACCTTGAAAAAAATTGTTTCATTTTACTTAATCCATCCAGTATCACTCTTTAATCGATCCTTTTGGAATTTTGACACCAATTGTGCCATTTCTTTTTCTTAGCCAAGAGTTTGGAGGAAGGAGTTTAGATAAAAACAATGACTGTAGTGGTATGCTTTTGAGTAGAACCCTGTTGACGATGTACAGGCATTGTTTCAACCCCCAAAAACCGGAGATATAAGGGAGTTAGACCCTCGTTAACCCCTCTGAGCCTTCGAAGTAGAAGTTTCTTTTCTGTTCAAAAAAAAAAGAAAAAAAACTTTTTTAACCAGGGGCGGGGTAGACGTTCAGTTGATTTGCCCAAGCATTCAAATTTTAGAGGGAATGTCCTATCTGAGGATCACTACATTTTATCTTTCACATCATGAGATAAAAAAGAAATGTGTGTCTAAACCACGATGTCATTTCCTCACAAAGCCCTGTGGTTGAGATCGAATCGATACAATAATGGATATCCCTCGTCGACCAAGGACTGCGGAATTTGTTTTCTTAAAAAAAAAAGAGAGAGAAAGAAACAAAAAGCCCCGCTAAGTCAAAACTTGAAAACAAGTCGCTTAGGCAAAAGTTAGGGCATCCCGCTGGACTCCCAAAATTGAAAAGGTTTTGTCCAGGCAAAAATTAGGGAAAAGAGAGCCTAAAAGGACGAAAAAAGATTATCCACTAAAATTTTCATCAAAAGAAGAGGAACAATAAAAAAAGCAGCAGAAGTTAAGTGACAATCGTGTTGGAGAATTTCTCGTGATCACTCTACCAATATAAATCCTTTTGAAAGATGAATGCTTGTGATAAGTCAACTAAACTTAGGACAGGAGAATATCACGAAGGGGGTGGGCACCAAATATCTTGAGCCTTGAAAAACTTTTTTTTATTAAAAAAACCCCTGAACCAGGCCACGTTACAGCCTCTAAAAGTCCTAACTGAAACAAGGGTTTAACTCGAAAGCATAATACAACAGGATAACGTTTCCTAAACTCCCAAATATGTGTTGTATAACCGTGTTGGTATCTTATCACCCGCATCTTGACTCGTTTTTTTCAAAAAAGGGAAGAAAAGTTTTGAAATTTTTGCACTCTAGCCAGTGATTCGCTCACAACAGAGATGCAACATTTTGTTAAAGTTTTCAACTTCAACGCTTAAATAATCATCGCATCAGGTCTTTCATTCCCAAAATAAACATCTTTCTGCATGCAAAACAGTTGCTTGGCATCAAAAAGAGTTTACACGTTGAACACCTGTAAAGAGCTTAATGATTGTCATGAAGGGAATGTTTGGCTTTCTTCTATTTGGATAGAGCCCATGTATGGTTAGGACTCTACTTGTCCCCCGTGAAGTTTCTTATCCTCAGTGAAGTTTCGTCTCCGCAGTGAAGTTTTATTGCCCCAAGAATCTTCTTTTTCAAAAGCTTCATTCTAAGACTTCAAGTTTGGATACGTCACACATCCCCAGTGGAGTCATTTAAATGGGAACTCCACTTTGGAGGAGTTTCAACTCCCCAACAAGAAGTGCCAACAGAGATCCCTCGCCTTGACCTCTCACTTCCTAGCTGTTTTGCTGACTGGGGCATCCTTATGTTAAGATCTTTCCTTATCCCTAGGAAGGATTGTACTGTATGACTATCTGCATGATTCATCCAAAGGTTACATTCCAAGAAAACCTCTCTCCACAAAATCTTCAACAAGGTTCTGTATCCCCGACAAAGTCCCGCTTCCTCAGCAGAGCTTTGTTACCCTGGCAAAGATAGGCGTCCCTCTCCAGAAGCTGCAGTGTTGATCTGATCTTCCCTAGGAGTTTGCGATTTATTTTTGCAGTTCCTCTCAATGTTTGTGGCCCGTTCCTACTGGTTGCTCGGATGTTATTCCCCGCAAAGCTCCATCTCTTCGAGGTTCCCTCTCTAGTGGTTCCCCGTATCCTCTCCTTTGGATTTTGCAATTTATTTTTGCAAGTTTGGTCAGATTCTGACTTCTTGGTTATTTGCTTCTCAATTGGCTGTTCTCCAGTGAAACTTTTAAACATGCATCATTACATTGCATCTACCAAAACGCGTAGAATTTCCATCATGTGGAGCATTGCACTATACAAAGAATTCAAACATGCATCGGAACATAAGCCATTTTTGTCTCCGTCATCCCTAGTGATTTTGCTAATACTTCAGATCAAATCTCCAGCGAGGTCTTCGTCCTCATTATATCAGTTTACTCCCCATACTAATATCCTTCTGATGTCAATCTTTTGTTTGTTTGAGTGTCCATTTTTTACTTTAGTTCAGTTTCACCCTGGCACGGTCTTCTCGGGTTAAGTCTTCACTACTTTCTCCGGTTCATTCCAATGTCTATTGATACACCTTTTCGAATACCAGTTTCGTCCTGATATTCGCTTTCAACAGGTTTTTAGGTGTATGCCCTAATCTCCTTGCTTTGGGTCGAGTTTCGCCCCGTCGCCTGTGCATGAAATCCAGTTTCTTCCTGGTACTCATCTAGCTTAGTTTCGCCTAACTAGTTATTGAATCGAGTTTCGTATCATCTTTGTTTTCATACCTTGGACCCTTTGACGGTGTTCGTTTACCGAGTGCAATGTTCGTACTGCATCCCTGGTTTGAAATCAATCTCTTTTGTTCCTTGGATTCTTATATCATTTTTTGTCACTATTTATCCATTAATCTGAGACCAGCAAGTGTTTTGAGAAACATGCACTCTCATCACTTTGCTTTGGGACTAGTTTCGCCTCGTTACCCTTGCGTGAAATCCAGTTTCGTCCTGGTACTCATCTAGTTTAGTTTCGTCTAACTGGTTTTTGAGTCGAGTTTCGTCTCACTTCTGTTCCTCATCTATGAGATTCTTTCAGTTCCTTCATACTGTCTATCTTAGTTGAGATTAGCAAGTGCCCCTATAATCACGCACTCTAGCCACTTTCGCCTTGGGTCGAGCTCAGAGTTTCGCCTCCTCACCCGCGTACGCTTTCTTTTCCAGAGTTTAGTTTCGCCTACTCTGTAGTTTGAGTTTTATCTCACCCCTTTTTGAAGCCCAGTTTTGCCTTGGCATGTTTTTCTGGAAGTCTAGTTACGTATACTCTTTTTTTGTTTTTTTTTCTATTTCAACCTACGTTACAGCTTCATTCTGACGCCTGACTTAAGGGTTTTCTTCTTCTGTTTCTTTCTTCTTCAAGAGTGTAAATTTTCGGGTTCTTTCGTATTCAATCATCTTCAACCTTGTACGCTCGAAGTTTTCACTTTTCTCACTTACCGTGTTGAATATATTTGAATAGGGGCAGCTGTTGCACCCCAAAATTTACCCTCTTGATTTAGGCTTATGTTTCATCATGAACATCATATTGCATTGCATTCATACTTTGAGATGGGATCAAAGTACTTTAGTTATCTAGTCTTCCTCAAGATTTGAAGGTTGGTTGCATTGACAAGTTGCTCAAGTAGAATTTTATTATCTAAACCTCTGGATCTTTCAAGCTCAAAAGTTATTGCATATCTCAAGATATTTTATCCATCTCTTTGAATCATCAGAGGATTGAAGTTTGTGTTTGATTACAAGGGGAATCACTCTTTGGATTCACCAGTCAAATTAGGGTTTTGTTTGAGCAAGGCTATTGGCCAACGTACAAGTCTTGATTTTGGGAGATACAACATATCACTGGTATTTGAAAAGTCTTTGCACAAGGAATTGGTCATGATGCCCAGAGGATTTGAAGTTTTGAAGATGATTCATCAGTTTCCTAAGGTGTTGACCAAAATTAGGGTTTGAGTTTTTATCAGGATTTCTTGAGAATTTTGAAGTGGAACTTTGCACACGGCCTCTATACATTTGGAAGATCATATGTCTGAAGTTTTAATCATCAATTTTGAAGGGAAGTGGATCAATTGATTCAGAGGGGCAAAATGGTCATTTAGGTCAAAATCAGTCAAAGTCAAGGTTGACCAAGTGAATTTTTGGCCAACCATCAATTCAAGGATGTACTTTTCATATTTCAAGTCCATTTTGATCATTGGATCAAAGAGATTGAGGTTTGGGTTGAAACTTGTTCTTGAAGAAACTCTAAAAGTTTCTAATTTTGGAAAATAAGGACTTAATTTCAAATTTTCATATTTTATTCACCTTTGATCAAGAAAATGCAAATGAAGTATGTTTTGAAATCTAAGAGGATGATCTTTCATCTCCTTTTGGTCTCATGTCCAAATTAGCAAGGAATCAAGAATTATGGTCTTTTGAAATCACAAAAATATAGGTCTATTTTCAAAATTAGTGAATTTCAAGCTACATTTTGAGAAACTTAATGAACTCAATTGCAAAAACTCAAAACTAAAGGATTGTAGATCTTTTCAATTCCTTTCCAAATTTTGCTCATTTGTATCAAAATTCAAAAGTATGAGCAAGTTGTGGACCTTGGAATTTTGAGGCTTTTCATTGAATTCATGCATGCCATGCAAATTGCAAATTCTTGATAACTTGATTTGTGGCCTTTTGTTTCACTTCAAACTTGGCCCATGACCAATATGCAATGTACCAAGGCCCATCATGCGAAAGCTTGAGCTGCACATGGGCAAATGCAAAGGGAATTCGTGATTTTGCAAAAAGTGGCATGAAGTTGCCTAATCACCAACACTAGCTTAATACAAGGATTTAAGTCTTAATTTTGTTGCTAATCTCTTCCTGAGGTAAATGGACTAAAATGCACGTAAAAAGCAAGCCCACGCACGAGGAATTGGAGGGTTGCATGTGCATACTTGATTTTGGCAAAAAGAAGATTTCATTCCTTCCAAGAGCTTTCAGCGCGAAAAACCTATCCTACCCTCCTCCTGATGCTCTATATATTGAGAAGCAAGCCTCAGTGAGCGGGGTTCGTGCTTCATTTCATTCCTGAAATCAGAAAACTCCATAGCTTGTTGCTCTGCATTTTTCTTCGATTCTTCCATCTCCCTTGCGCGTTTTGGTCAATTCTTCTTGCATTCTCTTCTCCAAGTGATAAGGATTGAAGATTAAGGCTTGGTTTGCAACTGGAGTGAAGGAGACAGTGGATCTATTTTTTTCTCAAAGGTTTGAATTCTCAACTTTGGATTTTGATTTCTAGCCGTGCATTGTGTGATTTAAGTTCATAATCATGTTGTTTGAAGTCCATTAAGTGTTTTTGAAGCTTCAGAGCTTTTAATTTGATGAGATATGCATGAATGATGCATCTGAATTTTTCTGTTCAAGTGAATTTTTGACATTTTTTCACGATCTGTTCTTGATCCATGGTTCATTATTTGTTGTGATTCGAATTGCATAATGAAGTATGAAATACTGGCTTGAATTTGCACGAAATTTCATGGAAAATGGTGTGGAATTGAGCATGTTATGTTGACTGGAACATGAGATGATGAACTGGATCATGCGCGCGTTTTTGCCCTAGCCAGAGGTTGAAGATGATTATGTGGCCTCCTCTGGTTGGCTGGCTTATTTCTTTAATTCATTTGAATTTTGTTTTATAAATTGATTTCTATAATTTTATTTCTTGCTCAAAAATGATTGAAAAATTCTGAAAAAAATTATCCAAAATTCAAAATAATATTTCTGACCTTGTGTATTTTTTTGATAATTTTTGAAAATGTTTTGATTGGTTCAAAAATTGATGAGTTTAATTAATTATTTGTTTAGTATTTATTTTTGTTTTAATATTTATTTTATTTGGAAAATTATACAAAAAATATTTTTGACTCATAAAATCATGTGGAATTTGATTCTGAAATTTGTTTAGTTTTTTTTTTCATTTTTGATAATTGAATGTAATTTCAAGACTTAAATTGTTAATTGTTTTGTTTAAATTTTGCTTTAATACTTCCATTGGTTCAAAAATTCTTAAAAAAATCATGTAAGCTTGTTTTTAATCATAGGATCTGAACATATTTTCATTTTTGACTTTTTGTGATTTTTGGCTAGGGTTTTCATTTTTCCCTTAAATAATAGTTCAATTATTAATTGTTTGTTTATTTTTTATTTTAGTATTTCCTTTAATTCAAAAATTCAACAAAAAATCAGGGATGTGAGTTTTTATTTCTAATATTTGAATATAGTTTTTGTTGGGCATTTTTCTGAATTTGATTCAAATATTATTTTGATATCTGAATATTTGTTAATTGGCTAATTGTTTGAATTTAATTTCATTTTTGACTTTTCTTTAATTCAAAAAATGTAAAAAATATATTTTCTGACATTTAGGGTTTCTTGGTGATTTGTGTGATTTTGGTTTAATTTTTTTGAATTTTTATCTTACTTAATCAATATTTAAGATTAAAAGTCAAAATTTAGGGTTTTGTTGCTTATGGTGCAAGTATCATTTTCAAAACCACTATACCCTGGATTTTCAATAGAATTCAAGTCTTGATTAGGGTTCATGAATTTATCGAGGATTTGAAAACCAATTATCTTGATTTTTTCAACTTGGTTTGACCTTTTTCACAAATTGTTTTGAAAACTTGTCTGGTTTGGTAGTTTTGCCAACTAGTCTTGAACTTTGGACTTCATTTGGTCTCCTCCTCAATCATTCATGAACTTAGGGCTTACATTCTGACTTCTATACCTTTCAAAGATGCTAATTTTTTTTTGTGTGAATTATGGACCCTTATTTCCATTTTTGATGTAATTTTGAAGTGAAGGTACCCAATTAATGTTTGCATATCTTGTTGCAATTTATTTGATGGTCAATGAACTTGAGTGAGGCCTATAATTGGGAACCTAATGATCATGTTAATTCTGATTGTCCATGTTAGCTCAATCCATTTCATTTAAATGCCTCATGTTTGAATGTTTGAACCTTCTAATGCATTATGTAGGTTTAATCTTCTACTGTGTTCATGAAGTTGTGATTGAATTAATTGTGCATGATTGAAATGTGTATGCCCCTGAACTCCATGATCTTTAATTTTATTCTTTCCAAGCTCCCATGATCCTTGATTTATAATCAATTGTCAATTCAATATGGTGATAGAAAGGATCAACATCCCTTTGTTTCTTTTGGCTAAAATTGTGCATATGCCTGTTTCCTTTTTGTCTATCATGTCTAATGTTTGATAATTGTTATTATGTTGTTCTCACTTCATCATGTTGCATCCATCCCTTGTATGAGTCATCATTCACCTTATGAAATACTAACTTGGTTGTTGAATGTGCGAGGTACTTTGAGAAAGTTTCCACTTTTGACCTGATGCTTTTGTGTTTCACTTTATTTGTGAAACACAACTTATTATGTTGGCACTGCTATTGTGTTTGGCATATTTGATATTCCATGCAGGATATATGCATTTGATTATGAATGTTACACATTACCCCTGGGATTTGTTCATATCTGATAAATAACTTACATCCTGATGGTTTAATTCATGAATTGATTTGTCCACTGATGCCAGCTTGCTCGAAGTTCTCTGGGTTTCTTTTATTCTTGCTCAGTTGCAACAGATATTTATCTGTTTGGTATTGCACTATCTCCTTTCTCCCATTTTCATTTTGCATAGTTCTCTGATTGCATGATGGGACCTCTGTTGCTGATATATGTCAGGAGGCCCTCTGGATGTTTTGTCTTATACATGTGTTGTGTTTTCTTTTGATCGATGAGTCACTCAATTTAGAAATTGAGATCACAACTTCACTCTCATTGCATGTTCCCTATAGGATGTTTATTGTTTTTCTTCTTTAATTGTTGATCGATGAGTCACTCAATTTAGAAATTGAGATCACGACTTCGCTCTCATTGCATGTTACCTATAGGATGTTTATTGTTTTTCTTCTTTAATTGTTGATCGATAAGTCACTCAATTTAGAAATGAGATCACGACTTCGCTCTCATTGCATGTTCTCTATAGGATAGTTCTGTTAAGCTTCCTTTAACATGTTGATTAAAGTAGGAATCCATGTATGCTAACATAGGGTAGGATTTTACTTTATCCTCAACATTAGGGTCAACCCTTGTATGATAACACTAGGGATAGTGCTAGGCTAGTTCCCCTTAGTTTTTTTTCCTTTCTTTGCATTTTGCATCTTAAAATAAAAACTGTTTCCTTGGAAAATCATAAGAACACCTCTAATAAACTCAAACCCTTCTTCAAAGTAAAAGATACAAACCAATCCTATTAGTTTGTGTGCCTCTTGGCTTTGCTTTTAAACCTGTTTTATTGATGTTTCGCCATCGCACATTTGTTTGAAGCTGATGTTTCGCCATCGCACATATCTGTTATCCTACTTTGATTCTCAATATCATTGTTAGGTGTGATGTTTTGTCATCCGTTTTATTGATGTTTCGCATCTTTGCCATGATATCTTGTTATTTTGAAGCCGATGTTTCGCCACCGCACATGATTGTTATCCTACTTTGATTCTCAATATCATTGTTAGGTGTGATGTTTTATCATCCGTTTTATTGATGTTTCACCATCTTTGCCATGATATCTTGTTATTTTGAAGTCGATGTTTCGCCATCGCACATGTTTGTTATCCTACTTTGATTCTCAATATCATTGTTAGGTGTGATGTTTTGTCATCCGTTTTATTGATGTATCTCCATCTTTGCCATGACTTTGTTATCTTTTAGCCTATGTTTCGCCATCGCGCATTTATTTGAAGCCGATGTTTCATCATCACACATGTTTGTTATCCTACTTTGACTCTCAAAGTCATTGTTAAGTGTGTTTGTTTTATCATTTGATGTTTCGCCATCTTTGACATGTTACTTTGTTATTATTTAGCCGATGTTTTACCATCTCATTTATTTGTTGTTTTATTTGATGTTATGCCATCTTGACTATCTTTGTTTGTCTTAATTAAAAAATACAAACCAACCAAAACACATAAGCCGAACTACGGCTGCTCTGATTCCTTAAAAGAGATACGTAAGCATTAGGGTAGGGCCCAATCGAGCATAACAACTTTTTATTTTCCCTACATTGTTTTTTTCTTTTTCTTTCGTATGCATTCCCTTTTCAGTTTTTAGCCATAGACATTGGATTTGACCGCACCCGTTAAATTAGACAACAAGAGTGGATACCGTAGAGTACTATGGGCGTGTGGGGTGCTAACACCTTCCCCTCGCGTAAGAGACTCCCTTACCCGATCTCTCGGTCGAAAGACCGTGATTTCTCCCTTTTATGGTTTTCTCGATGTTTACCTTTCCCTTTCCGCGGGATAAAAGATGTTCAGTGGCAACTTCATTGAGGTTTCTTTAACATCCAGATGACAGGTTTCGGCCGTGTGTTTCAATATTTAGCTTCACACGATGACAATGCCACCACATGTTGCTTTTTCAAACACCGTGAGATTGGGGCACCAAATACTTGAAAGAGATATCCAGTTGTGCTTCTTTGATCTTCCTTATATCCACACCAATCAACATCTGAAAAACAATTAACTATTGCTTCTTTGCCTTTAGAATTTTTGTCGAAATAGTATTTCACAATTTATTTAACCCTTCAAATTTCTCAGGATTCTTCTTGCAGCCTTTATATGTGACACTCTTGGTTCACCCATATATCTGCTTACTAATCTGATTTCGAAACCTATATCAGGTCGACTATTGCACACATACCTCAGAGTATCTTTGTCTTCCTCTCCATTCTTCTCCAACTTCACATTTGGTTCAACAGGTGAGAAGGCAGGATTCGAATCATCCATTCTAAATCTCTTGAGTATCTCTTTGACATACTTTCTTTGATATAGCACCATACCTTACTTCGACATTTGAAATTCCATGCCTATAAAATAAGACAATTTTCCTAGATCCGACATTTCAAATTCCTTCGTCATCATCCCTTTGAACTTCGATAAGTTCTCCAAACTATTTCCAGTTACTAGCAAGTCATCAACATACAAGAAGATGATTGTTATATCTTGTGCTACAACTTTAACATAGACACCATACTCTGATTTGCATTTGACAAATCCCAATTCGACTAAGTATGAGTCGATCTTCTTGTTCCATGCCCTAGGTGCCTGCTTGAGGCCATAAAGCGCTTTGTGCAATCTATATAATTTACTCGCTTCCTTCTGAATCACAAACCCAGGAGGTTGTGTGACATAAACTTCTTGGTCTAAAGGACCATTCGAAAATGTTGATTTCACATCTAGATGGAATGTCGACCAGCCTTGGTTGCACGCCAATGCTACCACTAGTCGAATAGTCTCTAATCTTGCTACTGGAGAAAATACTTCAGAGTAGTCGAGTCCTGCTCTTTGAAGAAAACCCCAGGCTACTAATCTTGCTTTATGTCTTGCTATTGACCCATATGCATTGTGTTTCAACTTGAACACCCACTTTACTTCGATAGCTTTTGTATGTGCTGGCAATTCGACTAACTCACATGTGTTGTTTCTTTCGATTGCCTGTAATTCTTCGACCATAACTAACTTCCACTTGTTAATCTTTAAAGCTTCTCTATAGTTGATTGGTTCAGCACCTACAAGTAAAGCAAAATGAACTAATTCTCCATCTGGTGTGATTTCATCATCACCCACCACTTCATAATCATGTAGTCTTGTTGGAAGAACTCTATTTCTTTGAGATCTTTGGCTTGTTTCAGCCACGGCCTTTTCGACTTCGACTATGACGGGAGTGTCGGTAATTTCTTATTCTTCGACTTCGACTGGATTCTCAATAATTCCTTCGACCTCTACTTCATCAGTTTCTTCGTCAAAATCAAAATTCATTAATGGCTTGTTGCTAGAATTCCAATCCCAGACAGAATTTTCATTAATCACAATATCTTGACTCGACACAATCTTCTCATTAACTGGATTGAATAGTCTGTATGCACCAGTTTTATGATATCTTACCAGAATCATAGGTTCACTCTTGTCATCAAGCTTCCTTCTCCTTGCATTAGGAACATGCTTGTAACACATAGAGCCAAACACCTTCAAATGACTTACTGATGGTCTTTTTCCACTCCATACTTCTTCAGGAACCTTGTTCTTTAATATCTTAGTAGGACACCTATTCAAAAGATAAACTGCAATAGAAACAACTTCTCCCCATAAAGACTTTGGTAAATTATTTTGATTCAGCATGCATCTCGCCATATCTAATATGGTTTTATTTTTTCTTTCAGCAATTCCATTATGTTGAGGTGTATAAGGAGCAGTTACCTTATGATCAACACCATGTTCTGCACAAAAATCTTCAAAGATTTTGGATGTTTATTCGCCACCTCCATCTGTTCGCAGAACTTTGATCTTCTTCTCACTCTGGTTTTCGACAAGTATCTTGAATCTCTTAAAGATTTCGAATTCTTCTCCTTTTCGTTTGATCACATAGATCCTCAGCTTTTGACTAAACTCGTCGACAAATGAAACAAAATATTTGTTTCCACAATTGTATGTTCTTCGAATGGACCACATACATCTGAATGCACCACTTCGAGAATGCAGGATGATCTTATTGACATAGTCGAAACAAAAGAATTTATGGATTGCTTTCCCACTAAACAACCTTCACAAATTTTTTCAGGCATCTCAAGGCTTGGATACCAGTAATCATATCATGAGTAATAAGTTGATTAAGTGATCGAATGTTCAAATATCCAAACCTCAAATGCCACAACCAACTATCCTTGTGGTCGACAATGGATTTCAAACATTGAACTTCTGTCGAACTGAACATAGTCTTAAATGTCCTATTCTTCGACAATGGAGATTTTAAGATCAAATTGTTCTTGGTGTCGAACAATTTTAAAACTCCATCTTTCATGACAACTGAGAAACCTTTTTCAACTAGTTGTCCAACAATTAGCAAGTTGTATTTCATTGCAGGTACATAGAGCACATCTTTGATCATAGATTTATATCCATTACTCATTTGAAAGACTATGTTGCCAGTACCTTCTGCTTGCAACAAACTATTATCAACAAGTTTTACCTTTCTCTTCTTCAACTCGTCAAAATCTGCCAACCACTCCTTTCGACCAGTCATGTGGTTTGAGCATCCCGAGTCGAGAAACCAGATCTTGTATTTGACATGGTTATCTGCAAATGCATCCGTAACCACCATACCATCTTCAGAATCATCGGAATCTTGGCGTGCAAGGTTCGTTCCTTCGTCCTTGCCTTACGATCCCTTGTTTTTTATGTACCAACAATTCTTGGCCAAGTGTCCCCACTTTTCACAGTTATAACACTGCATACCTTTCTTATCTTCTTTGATCTTTCGATAGTTTCCTCCTCCCCTTTTCAAGAATTTAGAAGATCTATCTTCAACCTTATTCTTATGGGGATTCAACCAAGACTTCTTGCCATGAGTCTTGTCGAACTTGCCTTTGAATTTGTTGGAACCACCATCCTTTTTCCATGATTGATCTTGCAGTGCCTGTATCGAGTCCTAAACTCCTTTCCTTTCGATAATCCTCATCTCATGCGCCTCTAACAAACTAACCAAATTTTCCACTTTAGTGGTTTCAAGATTGTTGGATTATTGAATAGCTATGATAACGTGATCAAAGTGAGAGGTCAACGCTCTCATTACCTTCTCAACTATCATCTTATCACTAATGGTTTCACAACAATTCTTCATGGGATGGACGAGTTTCTAAACCTTTGACACATATTCTGTAAAATTTTCATCTTCTCCCATCGACAACAACTCATATTGTCGACGCAAGGTTTGTAATTTGACAACCTTGACTTTCTCACCTCCTTTGTAATATTTCACCAGAATATCTCGTGCCTCCTTCGCCGTTTCAGCATGAGAGATTATGTCGAAATTAGTAGCATCGACAGCCGTTTGAATGTAATAAGCATCCTTGTAATCATTCTTCTTGACTTCGTTATGGGCTTTTTTCTGTTCATCAGTTGCATTTATAGCCAACGCAGGAACGTCGTCGGTAACCACTTATAGGGTTTCATGGAAGCCAAACAAGGATTGCATCTATTTTTTCCATAGGATCCAATTTTTGTCGTCAAGCATTGGAAGGGAATTTGGAATTCCCTTATCACTAGCCATCTTCGCAGCGGTTGATTCACTTGCCCTAGAAACACAATCTCTGATGTGAAATTCTTGAAAACTTGATCAAGAATAATAACAGGAAGCTCCGGATACCAATTTTTTAGTGCGTGAGAAACTTTTAGTGAGGAGATAAGGAGAGAATAATAAAGGAAATAAGGATTTGTATTATTAAATTGTACAAAAAATGGTACATACTATGACTATTTATATACAACCCTAATCGGACTTGGGCTAACACAACTTGGATTATATTAAATATTAAATCTAATCAAATCTAATCTAATCTAATTTAATATTTCAACAAATCCCAGGTTAGTTTTTCAAGAACAATGATAAACGAAAGTAGATCTACAAAATATTTTCAGAAATCCAAGGCTCTAAACAACAATCCACACAAGATTAAAGAGATTAAGGGGAGGATTTGGTTCAGATAAGAGTTCTAAACCTTCTTAGATAAAGAAGAGAAGAAGAATCAGGGGGATTTGGATTCAGACGTAGTAGTCTTCTAATTCCGGTGCGGTGCAAGCGATTTTCAGGTGAGATGCTCACGTTTTCTGGCGAGTGGCTCAGATGATGTTGCTTATACTTTTTCTTTTGCTCTAAGTTTTGTCTAGATTTGTCAATGAATCCCTTAATAATCAGTGAACCAATGTTTATATAGTGTAGAAATTAAGGCTTGAGTAGAAAACCAATTAGTATGAAATTGAATTGGGTTAAAAATTGTGAAATGAGATATCCAATTTTTGCTTGTAAATTGCCCCACTAAAATTACTTGTCCAGGTCCAAGAATTTCAGCTTTGTTTTTTTTTCTTCATATTTTTTATTGCAAACCTTTTCTATTTTGATGCTTATTTTCATGTTAATCTTGGGCTTGAATTGTATACTATGGAATTAATTCTTAACCCCCCCTGTTTTGATGAACTTGTTGAATTGTTGTTATTGTTGTTGAGAGATTTTTTGAATGAATGATGATTGTTGAAACTTTGGGCCTTGGAATGAATCATGAACATGTTCTAATACTCTTTACAATTTATTCTTTTTTTTCATGTGTTGATGATGGAGTTGGATTGTTGGAGAAGAAGAAATTGTGGCCATTCATAAATCTTGAAGGAGTGGCATGACAAATATTGTTTCAAGAGACCTTTGAGCTTTGTGATTTTGGAAATTAGTCTCTTAGGAAAGTGTCATGGATTGCTTATTTTACTAAAATTTAGGCTTAATAAACTCTTGCAAAATTGATGTAATCTTGAAGCTTATGCAAAACTTGAAGTGTTTTATCGTCTTGAAAATGGAAGAATGTTGAATCTTGAAACAATAAAATTGAATTTGAATATGTTCAAAAACTCGAATGACCATAGTGAATGATAGGACTTTGAAATTAACTTTGATCAATTAAGCTTTGAATATAGCCTTGAAAAGTGTTTGAGATCTTGGACCAACTCTCTTGATGAACTCATGAAATTAACATCTTAAATTCTTCACAAAAAAAAGGCTTGAAAGAATTGACAAATGCCTTATAATCCCTAAACTTATGGCAACAAAGTAATTCCCTCCATTTCTTGACTTCCAAATTGAAGCTTTGAATAAACTTGAATCTATGAACTTGGAATAACATATTGAGAAATAAACATGGCTCTTACTTGATAATGAATAGTGTCAACACAAAGATAAGGCTTTGAGGCAAAAACCATGACATTAGAAAATTGGTAATATGAATTGGAATTTAGAAGTTAAGAACAATATAAGTAAAAAAATGACCTAAAACGTTTCAATAAATTTCATGACCTTCTAAGCATAATTCGCTCTCGCTCCTTGAAGATAATTTGTAGACGACACCTTGAATAGTATCATGCAAATCGAAAGAGTTATGATCCTCAGAAGTTGGGGAAAATATCAACTGAAATTAGGTCAAATTCACAAAGTAACCTCTAAAGTATTCAAATTTTTTATGACCTTCCACACATAATTAGCGCTTGAATTGTAAAGAGAAGCTGGAGATGATGTCAAAATGAACCATATGCAAAAAGAATCACTCAAAAATATTGAATAATGAAGAAGTTATGATCATTTGAACTTGAACTTGTGAATGTTGACTTTTGGTCGAACCAACTTTGAAGCAACTTGCAAATTTGATATTTTTCCACAACCTAAGGCACTCTTAAACACATATGAACTTGAGATGATGTAATCTTGATTAAACCATGATAACACTTGTTAGAAGTTAATATTAATCATCAAAGAAGGAATGGAAATAAACACATGAACCTATCTCGAAGAGTCTTGAAAATTAAGCAACCAAACTCGCCTTAACCTTGCTGAATGAGGTTTGAAGATAGTGTGATCTAAGATTATAGATCACAACTTTGAAGAATAGGCATTTGAGAACCAGTATTTGACTTAAACAACTCACAACCCTAATTGATAAACATCGCCTGAACTTCTCGATTGAAAACCCTGTCTTCTAAAAGAAACAAAAATAAACAAGACATATTTTTTGGATTTTGGTTAGAGGCCAGTAAAATATAAAACACATATATACAAGATATACAATTTAATGTGTTTGGTGATCCCTCAAAGAAAAACTTAAAGATAGGAGATAGTAGAAGAGATAATAAACCCTAATGTGTGATCTTGATGCATTGTGATGATATGAAATGATGAGGGATCTTAGGGGCAAAAATTGGGGTATAACAATTTCCCTTATTTAAGTGTATTCTATTTGGAAATATGAAGGTTAAAATCTTCGTCTCAACACGGTCGAAGATACTTAAATATAAAATAAACCCTATTTTTGGCCCTAAGATGCCATTCAATGCTTATGATTATGAATGTAAAAATACGAACTCCATAAGGGCAACAAGACATCACTAGGAAAAACAAAAATAAAGGTAGGAAAAACTGCGACACTAGACAGATTAAGAAAGTGATTTTAACCAGGAAAGTAAATCACTAATGAAAAAACGACTATGGGGATAACTAATAATAGGAAAAGCCAACATTCATGTGGAACTGTCCTAATTTTATAATTTGTTCGTGACCTTAGTGTTCGTGACGTGCATGGAGAAAAATCAGGAAAATGGCTTTATAGAGAAATATCCGGGAGACTCAGCTCATGGAGAAATATCAGGGCAACTAGGCTCGTGAGTCATTGACGTGGAGAAGGCCACAAAAATTAAAGACGTGGGTGAAAGTAATTGAGTTGTGGCAAGGGCCATAATATGGGTGGTGAGGGCCACGTTTGTTGGTCTTTTTTGGTGAGGGCCACAAACTCTATGGCGAGGGCCACAGGTTTAAAATGTGGTTTTTCTTTTTATAATTTCTTCCATTCTTCTCAGTATCTCAGTCATTTTCTGCTCTTTTACACACGGAAGCTTTGTGTTAGAAAGTACTTGAAATGAAATAGAAATATTGGCATAACAAAACATAAATAAATGAATCGGTACTAAAATGCATGCAAGTCGAGCCAAATATACGATATAATTTTGCGTTATCAAATTCTCCCACACTTAAACCATTGCTTGTCCTCGAGCAATAAACCGACACGATAAAATATATGATTAATTATGATTTGAAACAAGGACACAACACGACTCCTGATCATATGCGAATGCTAGGCTAATGTTAGATCGATAGGTACTAAATGTTCAATACCAAGGATACTATAACGACACAACGTTCAAAAACTCCCTCTTTATGCAAACTAATTTGAATCATGTTATTATAGATCAACCTATAACTCTCGTGTTTCTTTCACTCTTTTCATTCAAGCGCAATCATATTAAGCATGTTATCCGTACAAGCACATAGTAGGGAAATCGGTTAGCGACTATGATTCTTTTCTTTTCTTTAGCATGGGGTTTTGGTATTTAAGCAGTGCTGCCTAATTTTCCCCAACTGTGGTTGCAGGGGATCAAATCGTAGCCCGCATTACCAAGTCTAGTACCAGTGACCTCTAGACCAACACAATAATCGGTGCTTATTGTCAAATCTTTATAGGCGTAACAATCGTTAGGCTAAATGACCGGGTGAGGATCACCTAACTTAGAAGGTTATTATTCAATTAAACCATTTATTTATTAAAAATGGGATCATTCACTTATATTCATCGACTCCTTATGTAGTTTATGTTTAAGATGGTGCTGACTGATAATATAAATTACTTAAGAGCTACTTTGAAAACTTGAGCCTAAGATTTTGGCATAATGGGTACCCAAATCGATATCACATAATGAGGGGTTTTGGGTGTCATAACGGTATCGGTTTTATTGAAACTTTCCTTCCAACATAGCCTAAAATGTGATAACCTATATACTTTTAGAGTGTGTGTGCCATATATCCAAGAAATCTTTTTGTTGCAGGTTAAAATTTTAAAATTTTGGGGAAATTCAATAACAACTGAAAAACAGACTTGCATACTCGACATTACATACAATGACTCGACCAAACACTAAAAACAAATAAAATCCTAAAAACATGCAATAAACTAGAAAACAAATAAATCAAACTAAAAAACGATAAATGGAAAACGGTAAAGTTCCTCCCCCACACTTAAACCAAACATTATCCTTGATGTTTTAATAAAAGGTGAAAAGGGAAAGATAGAACTTGTGTGAATGGTACTGCGTGCCAAATCCTCTCTGATCCTTCTCTTGTTATTCATGTCTTTGCTGGCAACTTTTGCTTCGGCGACGAGTGTTTTTAGATAGATTCATTTGTTGAAACTACTCTTTTCGAAAGCAGCTTATCATGTTGTTCATTTTTAGAGGAAGTACCTACAAAAGTGTTAGAAAAATACGGTGCAGTGTGTGCATGTGGAACCTGACCATGCGAAGAATGAGGAGGAGGTGAGTTACAAATGATTGAGACATGCTCTCTCCTATCATAATCATCATTGGTGACACCACTAGCAACGACATTCGCAGGAATATCCGTGGGCACCTGGCTCATTTCCAAGATTGGCATCTAGAGATTTTTCGCCTAGAAGTAGTCGAGACATGACAAATGATCCATCTCTTTAATATCTACAATTTCACACAATAAGAGTAAAACATTAAATTAAAACTCGTGGGTTACCTCCCACACAACACTTTGGTTAACGTTGATAGTTCAAAAACTCAGGAGTGCAAGCACTCATGGTGGTTCTCTCGAGAATGAATCCTCGATCGACCTTTTAATAATCTTCGGTTTTCATGGCCACTTATCAAGCCATTTCACATATCCTTCACCATTTCTTTTCTTTCTTCTGTGGGGTGGTTCATTCTTTTGAACTTGTGGTGGTGGTTCAGGATCTATCCTGAGTATCAGCTTTTCAAGTTTTGGCTTAGTTATTTCATCCACCACCTCAAAGGATAACATTCCACTCTTAAAATTCTTGATTTCCCTAGTTGCATGGTCATATAACTTTCTCTTTTTATGCAAAACTACAAACAAAGGTGCATTGTATGGATATTTTTCAACACTTCTACATATGTTTTGGATTTGGAGTCTACCTTAGTGTCCAGAAAACTTTGCGAGAAATGAATCAGTGGGGTATAGGGAGGAGGAACAACAATAAGTGTTTCCTTCTCTACCTCCTTGACAACCTCCCTTTCGGATGACACCGATGTATTTTTCTCAATCTTTACTCTTTTCTCACCGAAACTCTTCTCAACCTCATTATTACTCTGTTCAACCTATGTATCACTATCCTTAGGATTTTCAATTTTTTTCCACTACTGGTTGTTACAACATCCACATGCTCCTCAGGGAAGGGTCCTAGAAGATTTTGTGCAAGCAGGGAGATTTAAGTATCCAATTCCATGTTGTGAGTTACGAGGGACTCAACGCATTGTACAACTGCCTAAGGGTTTCATTATTATGGAGACTTTGTTTTCTAAACTCTTCATTTTAGACAGTTTGTGTCTCTATATAGTGTTTTGTCATAGATTCTAGCCTAGAGTGAGTTACGTTGCATCAAAATCCTCCATTGATATTCTGAGGTTAAAATTATGGGATTCTTGCAGCTCCTCAAAGTGAGTTAGAGGCACATTTTTTGTCTCCACAAAGCACTATGTCATCATAGATTCTAGCCTAGAGTAAGTTAGTATCACAGTGAGATCCTCCATTAATGTATCAAGAGTGGAATTTTGGGATTCTTGCAACTCCTCAAAATATTGGGAGTGGTGATTGTAGAGGAAATTTGGTTGAGGATAAGTTAGCATTGCATTGTAATCCTCTAATAATGTTTTGAGATTGGGTTTATGGGATTCTTGCGACTTCTCAAAATGTTAGGATTGGTAGTTGTAGAGGTAATTTGGGTGAGAGTGAGTTAGTGACGCATTAAAATCCTCCATCAGTATTTTAAGGTCGGATTCATGAGATTCTTGTGATTCCTTAAAATACCGAGAATCGAAGTTGTAGAAAACATTTGGGTGATACATAGTAATTAAGTTTAGAGTGCCTTAGTCTATACGGTGCAACAATAGAAATAACAATATTGACTGTTGGTCCCAGGCAACGGCGCCAAAAACTTGATGTATCCACAAGTGCACAAAAATATCGAAGTAATATAAAATATTATCGGACCCACAGAGAGCAATATCAACCTACTGTAATCTATTATCTCTTTATAAAGCTAAGGCTAATGAATGATTTATTAAGGGAAAACTAAGACTAAAATAATATTAAAGAAATATATAATAAAAGAGAGGCTGGAATGTGGACTTCGCGTGCCTCAAGGACTCTGTAACTCGTTGGCTTTTAATTATACTAAAGATGTATTTCATAGAAAATGTTTAAAGACAATTCCTCACACTCTCGTGGTATTGAATAAAGTCACGCTCCTTAATCATAGGATTTTGCTCTCGCTCGCCGACTTGAATCAAGGAACGCATTTTAAAAATTAAACAAGTTCTAATTGATCCCTAAAGCGCTCTCGCTCTCTTTAGGAATCAATGTCCCGTTTTTACTATCTGATTCGATCCCCACGCTCTCGCAATGTCGGTTCGTTCCTTATTTAATTTCTCACTCTCGTGAAAAAATCGGGTTAAATAGCTTCTCACTCTCGTGAAAAAGCTAATTAAGTTAAATATAAAAACTGAAAACTGAAACTGAATTTTTGAAACAAATGATTAAGCCAACTTATCATCGGGTCCCGTCAGAAACAACGACACTCACATACTGGACTCAAGACTTTTAGCCGGACATAGTTTTAAACATAATGCTATTACGATAATTAAACATAAGACAAACCATGATTTAAAACAGAAATTAATTTAAACTAAGATGAAATCATAAATAGTTAGAATAAGCAATTAAAATAGAACCTGGAAATAAAATGGAAACTGGAATTACTGTTGAAATTATCTTTGCGTACAATAACATAAACTTGAATTTTGAATATGCCGACACACTTGACAATCAGGTACATGAATGAAATTAAAAATAATTCCTAAAACTAGACTTGTGATAACTCTTCCACACCGGAAGAGCTATATCTTTTACATGTAAATTCTCTGGTTAAAATTCTAAGAACAATCCTCCGATTAGAAAACGACTGAACCCCCCTTCGTATAAAACTGCCCTGCTTTTATAATATGTTTGTGACCTCAGTGTCTGGCGTGCATGGAGAAAAATCAGGAAAATGGCTTCATGGAGAAATATCCGGGAGACTCAGCTCATGGAGAAATATCAAGGGGACTAGGCTCGTGAGTGATTGACGTGGAGAAGACCACAAAAATTAAAGACGTGGCAGCAAGTAATTGAGTTGTGGCGAGGGCCACAATATGTGTGGCGAGGGCCATGCTTTTTGGTCTTCTATGGCAAGGGCCACAACCTCTGTGGCGAGGGCCACAAGTTTAAAATGTGATTTTTATTTTGATAATTTCTTCCATTATTCCCAGTATCTGGACCATTTCCCACTCTTTTACACATGCAAGCTTTGTGTTAGAAAGTACCTGAAATGAAATAGAAATACTGACATAACAAAATATAAAAAAATGAAAATGGTACTAAAATGAATGCATGTCGAGCCAAATATACGATATAATTTTGCATTATCACTTTACATATTGTCATAGAGAAAAATTGTATACACTAATGGTTTCCTCTAGTGTGTAGCTGCTACTATAATGTTTTGACTCTGGTACAACGTGTAACGCCCGTTATTTAATTAATTATATAATTAAAGTATTTTTTTGGATTATTTGTTGAAAAGTTGTGAAATGTTAAGAATTGTTGGTATAAGTTGTTAGATTATTATTAATTAATTAATTAGTTGATTAATAATAATAATAATAATAATAATAATAATAATAATAATAATAATAATAATAATAATAATAATAATAATAATAATAATAATAATATTAGAATTAATGGAATAATGGTGTTGGGCTTATGTATTGGTTAGAAATATTAAAGTGGGGGTGTGTAGGTTAGGCCCAATAGAATTTATGTTATATGGTTAAGCTGACACAAGGATTTGGTTTTGGTAGAATAAGAAGTCTTATGCGTGACCGTGTGAAGTTGCGCAGAAGAGGAGCAAGGTTGTACGGTTGTCGAGCAGAGCAAGGCAATGTTGTCTGCTGGAAATTTTGTAGAGCAACCTTCAATTCAGGTAAGGGTGGGGTTCCGATCTTATAATGGGATTGATGATGATTGTTATGTGGGAATCAGTCGTAGTTATGACTGTTGTATGTTGATGCTTGTGATCTATTATTGAAGTTACTTGTTTTCTATGTTATGGTTGTCTAGAGAATTACCATGTGACTGTCTCGCATGATTAATGAACCTATTATAGGAAGTTGCCCATTTGTTATGTTGTGGTCATTATGAGTTGTCTATACAGTTTCCAAGTATAGTCGATGAATAGGTTAGTGTAGATTATTACATGTTGATACGGTCATTAGGTTGTTGTATCTTCTAAGCGATTGGCTGGAAATTAGTAAATTGTTGTTGTGGTCGTTTTAGGAAGGTTTCTGTGTGGCTGTCTTGTACAATTAATGAATATGTTGATAGGAAATATAGTTTCCTATTGTTATGGTATTCCGATCGATTGGCCAGAAATTATGGGTTGTATTGATGTGGTCGTTATGACGTTGTATTTTCCACGCTGTTGGCCAAAATGAGTCGTCGAGGAGGATGCTGATGGTGTTAGGTGCCGAGCAGTATGTAGGCTGCAAGGTGTGTCGGGGAATATATGTGTTGGATGTCGAGCGGCATTAGGCTGCAAGGCATGCTGAGGAGCACAATATTGTTGTCGAGCTTCACGAAGTTACAGGCTATGTCGAGGAGAAAAAATTAGTTGTTATTCTGTCTTGATTGTTGTGCATGCCGAGGGGCACGTAGTCTCCCAATCCCTATTGCTCGTGTATGTTGTTTTGGTTGACACCAGTGTTGTGTAAGTTGTTCTGAGTTGAGAAATTGCAGATTGATGATTTATGTTGAGATGCCTCTAATTATGGGCAAATATAAAATTGTAGGCTTATGGCCAA
Organism: Vicia faba; assembly: GCA_948472305.1. Taxonomy (NCBI): domain Eukaryota; kingdom Viridiplantae; phylum Streptophyta; class Magnoliopsida; order Fabales; family Fabaceae; genus Vicia; species Vicia faba. The sequence goes on along the minus strand of OX451738.1, from coordinate 861,655,746 downwards.
TGTTGAATTAAGTTGAATTTTTGTTGTTGTTGTTATTATGTTCATGTTGTTAATGCATACATAGCATATCATGTTAGAGATGATGCTCGTTAAGTTGGTCTGGATTGGCAAAATATAAAGTTGAAGGCTTATGCCTTGTTGATTCCTCTATTTATTGACAGATTTCTAAGTTGGGAGTTCTTCTCCATTGGTACCACATGCATGTGCATAAAAACAAGTCGCATTCCATGTTGCATTCTGAGTTGTTGTGTGGATGAATCCATGATGATAATGTTGTTAAATAGTTGCGAAGTAGTGATTTTGTAGGAACTGTTTCTAACGTATTATTTGTCATGTGTTCTATTATAATGTTCGATACCTCACCCCTTATGTTTGAATGTTACCCATATATTGGTAATGTGCAGGTAATCCAGAGTGAAGGAGATTTACCTTCAGTAGTTCGAGTCGGTGTCATTGCTCTGATACTTAACACTCGAGAGGATGAACGCTTGTGGCTTTGTTATTGTTATTATTTTAGTTGTTGAACTTTAAGTTGTTTTTAGTTGAATGCTTGTTATTTGAAGTTGTTTCAGTTGGATAAAGATGTTACATTCTTATATGTTGAATATTATGATTCCGGTGCATGGTTATGACAGTTGTTAATTTTTAAAAGATTAATTTATGTTGTTATTGGTTCATCCATGTTTAATGTGTTATATATCTGTAATGAATGTCGTTGTTTTAAGTTGAAATTTTAGCATCCTGATTTAGTTATTGATTTTTTATAACTCTGATTTATATGATAATTGTCGGGTAGAATTGGGGTGTTACAAGTAGGTATTAGAGAAATTCGGTTCGTTCGACCAAGTAGTTGAGTCGTAGTTTTGTCTACCAATCGAGTATTATTAATTTGAGTTCTAATCATTTTTTATGTTGTAGTGATAAGTTGAGATGGCTGGAAGGAATGATGTTGCACTTGCTACTGCTTTAGAAGCAATGGTGCATGCTATGGAGAAATAGCCGAACACTGACGGGAATGCTGGATCTCGTAGTTTGGCGACCTTCCAGAGGGAGAATCCGCCTACCTTCAAGGGCAAGTATGATCCTGATGGAGCATTGGATTGGTTGAAAGAGATTGAGAGGATCTTTCGTGTGATGCACTGCACTCCAGTGCAGAAGGTTCGATATGGTACTCATATGCTAGAAGTCAAGGATGATGACTGGTGGCTAGAGACTTGTCAGAAATTGGAAGCTTCAGGTGAAAATGTCACTTGGGCTGTGTTTCATAGAGAATTTTTGAGGAAGTATTTCCCTCAAGATGTTTGTGGTAAGAAGGAAATTGAGTTTCTTGTGCTGAAGCAAGGGAGTATGTCGGTTGTTGATTATGCTAAAAAGTTTTCTAAGTTGGCTAAGTTTTATCTGCACTATAGTGAGGAAAATGCTGAGTTTTTGAAGTACGTCAAGCTTGAGAACGGGTTGTACCCAGAGATCAAGAAGACAGTTGGATACCAGAAGATTCGTGTCTTCGCCAATTTGATTGTAGTTGTAGGATATTTGAGGAAGATAATAATGCTCACTATAAGATTATCAATGAGAAGAGGGGTAAGCACCAACAGAACCGTGGTAAGCCCTATGATGCCCCAGTTGGTAAAGGTAAACAGAAATTTTCTCAGGGTCAGAGAACTAGTGGGAGAGATGCTCATACTTGTGTGGTTTGTTTCTAATGTGGAAAACCTGGGCATAAGAGCAATGTGTGTACTATTGAGGGGAAGAGGTGTTTCTGTTGTGGTAAGACAGGGTATGTTATGTCTGAGTGCAAGCATAAAGAGATTATTTGCTTCAATTATGGTGAAGAAGGACACATTGGTAGTCAGTGTTAGAAACCAAAGAAGGCACAAACCAGTGGAAAGGTGTTCGCTTTGGCTGAGAATCAGACGGCTAATGAGGACAGACTCATCAGAGGTACATGTTTCATTAATAGTACTCTTTTATTTACTATTATTGATATCAGTGCTACTCATTGCTTTATTGCTACTGATTGTGTTGAAAGATTAGGTCTTATGTTATCTTCTATGAATTGATAGATGGTCGTCGATACTCCAGTAAAGGGATCAGTGACTTCTTCTCTTGTGTGTTTAAAGTACTCGTTGTCGATCTTCGACAGAGACTTTGTTGTTGATTTAGTTTGTTTGCCTTTAAGTGGGTTAGACGTGACCTTAGGTATGAATTGGTTAGAGCATAACTATGTTCATATTAACTATTATAACAAGTCGGTGAGGTTTTCTACTCCGGAAGAAGAGGAAGCTGGTTTGTTGTCTACTAAACAGTTGTTGTGGCTGATGCAAGAAGAGGCTCAAATGCTCTCGTTGACGGCGTCACTATCTGTCAAGAATCAAGCTATAATTGAGGAATTGAAAGTGGTGCGTGAATTTCATGAAGTTTTCCCTGATGAAATTCCTGATGTACCGCCAGAGAGAGAAGTTGAATTTGCTATTGATCTTGTACCTGGTATCAGACCTGTTTCTATGGCACCATACAGGATGTCTGCATCTGAATTGTTGGAACTAAAGAAGCAATTGGAAGAGTTACTTGAGAAGAAATTTGTAAGACCAAGTGTATTTCCGTGGGGAGCTCCAGTGTTGCTAGTAAAGAAGAAAGATGGAAGTATGAGGCTTTATGTTTATTATAGACAATTGAATAAAGTGATGATTAAGAAAAAGTATCTGCTTTCGAGAATTGACGATTTGATGGATCAATTGGTGGGTGCTCGAGTGTTTAGTAAGATTGATTTAAGGTCGGGTTATCATCAGATTAAAGTGAAGGATGAAGATATCCAGAAGATAACTTTCAAAATGCATTATGGACAATATGAGTATTCGGTGATGCCTTTCGGTGTTACTAATGCGTCGGGAGTATTCATGGAGTACATGAATCATATCTTTCATACTTATTTGGATCGGTTTGTAGTGGTGTTCATTGATGACATTTTGATTTACTCTAAATCAAAAGAAGAGCATGCAGAACACTTGAATAATATTGCAAGTTTTGAAAGAGAAGAAGTTGTATGCAAAGTTATCTAAGTGTGAATTTTTGTTAAAGGAGGTTAGTTTTCTTGGTCATGTTATCTCAGGTAGTGGCATTGTTATAGATCCATGTAAAGTAGATGATGTGTTGCAATGGGAAACTCCAGAGTCGGCTACCGAGATTAGAAGCTTTTTAGGATTAGATGGTTATTATAGAAGGTTTATCGAAGGTTTTTCTAAGTTTTCACTTTCGTTGACTAAGTTGACTTGTAAAGGTAGAGCTTATATGTGGGATGTTCAGTGTGAAGAAAGTTTTATAGAATTGAAGAAGAGATTGACGTCGGCTCCGATTTTGACATTACCAAATTAAGGAGAACCTTTTATTGTGTATTGTGATGCTTCTAAGATGGGTTTAGGAGGTGTGCTTATGCAAAATGAAAAGGTAGTTGCTTATGCATCAAGGCAGTTGAGGACTCATGAAAAGAACTATCCTCCGCATTATATAGAGCTTGCTGCAATTGTTTTTGTGTTGAAGATTTGGAGACATTATCTGTATGGTTCTAGATTTGAAGTATTTAGCGACCATAAGAGCTTAAAGTATTTATTTGATCAGAGGGAATTGAATATGAGACAACGAAGATGGTTGGATTTATTAAAGGATTACGATTTTGGTTTGAATTATCATCCAGGAAAAGAAAATGTGGTGGCTGATGCGTTAAGTCGAGAGACTTTAAATATGTCAGCAGTGATGGTTAAAGAGTTGGAATTAATTGAGTAGTTATATGAGCTTAGTTTGCGAAGTGAATTCGCAGAGTGTTATGTTAAGGATGTTGAAAGTTAACAATGAATTTATGGACATTATCAAAGAAGCTCAGAAGTTAGATGTGAAATTGGTAGAGTCGATGGTTGGGATCAACCAGTCCGAGAATAGTGATTTCAAGTTAGATGCATAAGGTGTGTTGAGATTCTGTAATCGAATTTGTATTCCTGATGATGCAGAGATGAAGAAAGTGATTCTTGAGGAAAGTCATAGAAGTGAGTTGAGCATTCATCCGGGAGCTACAAAAATGTATCAAGATTTGAAGAATCTGTTTTGGTGGCCTGGAATGAAGAATGATGTGGCTCGATTTGTGTATTCATGTTTAACTTGTAAGAAGTTGAAAGTTGAACATCAAAAGCCTGCAGGGTTGATGCAACTGTTAGAAGGTCTAGAATGGAAATGGTATAGCATTTCAATGGGCTTTGTAACAGGATTACCTAATACTCCAAGAGGACATGATTCAATTTGGGTGATTGTTAATAGGCTTACCAAGTCGACTCATTTTATTCCTATTAACATTAGTTTTCCAGTATCAAAGTTGGCAGAGATATATACTAGTGTAATTGTAAAGTTGCATGGTGTTCCTTTGTGTATTGTGTCCGATAAAAATCTGAGTTTTACTTCTTATTTTTGGAAGAGTTTGCACGAGGCGTTGGGTTCTAAGTTGCGGTTGAGTTTGGTGTATCATCCTCAGACGGATGGTCATACTGAATGGACTATTCAGTCGTTAGAAGATTTGTTGAGAGCATGTGTTCTTGAGCAGAGAGGTTCGTGGGATACTTATCTTCCATTAATAGAGTTCACTTATAATAAAAGTTACCATTCTAGTATTGGAATGGCACCGTTTGAAGCATTGTTTGGTCGAAGATGTAGAACTCCTTTATGTTGGCATGAATCTGGAGAAAGTTTAGTGCTTGGAATTGAAATTGTTCGAGAGACTATCGAGAAGGTGAAGTTGATTCGAGAAAAGATGAAAGCTTCGCAAAGTAGAAAAAAGAGTTATCATGACAAGCGACATAAAGATTTAGAATTTCAAGCAGGTGACCATGTGTTTCTTAGAGTCACCTCTACTCTTCTAGAGTGGTGCAAGGATAATCCTTTTGTACTTTACTGCGACTACTCTCATTATAACCGTTGAGAACGAACAACTAGATTTACAATTTACCTTTCTATCCTTTCAACGGATCTCTTTTACAAGTTATAAAAGGAAGACTTAGAAGCTGAAGAAAAGTAAGAAACAACACTACAACGACAAATCTATCGGTTCAAATCAAGCTCAACAAAACAACCCCAAAGCGTTATGCAAACTCTATAGAGAAATCATTTGTGTATAGTTTGTAAATAAGCAAGGAGTTGTTGCTCGTATCTTGCTGTAGAACACTTAAGTGTTTTTCATTGTACTGAAAAGTCTGTGTAATCTGCTTACAAGAAGCAAATCTATAATACATTGAAAGTACTCAACTGTTGTTGAATGATACCTTGAGGGACTGAGTGAAGGTATAATCTCAAGAAGACTCTTGTTATGGCTTGAGTGGATTTACAATAAGGATCGACATACTTATTAGGGGTGCCAATAAGGTTGGTCAGACTTATTATGGGTTATTTTGTAATTAGTTTGGTTATAGTGGATTAAGTCCTTGTTGAAGGAAAAATCATCCTTGAGGGGGTGGACTAGAGTAGCTTAGTTAACCGCGAACCAGGATAAAAATGATTGTGTTCATTTATTTTTATGTTCTAAGCTAACTTTTTCTGTCACCAACAAAAAGATTTAATTAGGTGAAACCCAATTCAAACCCCCCATTTCTTGTGTTTCTCACACCTTCATTGGCATCAAAGCTCCAATTCTGATATTGATAGTTATCAAACACTTAAACGTGTGAGATAATGATCCAGTCGCGTTTTTGTTGAAGAAATACAATGGTTGAACCCACACTAGCTGTTGTTGCATCAATTTCAAACAATAAAAGTTACAATGGTAAACTTCTCATCTTTGATGGAAAAAGTCTGAATACTGGAAAGATAGACTAGAAAGTTTCTTTATAGGTCATGATGTTGATCTTTAGGATATGGTAGTCGATGGCTACATACCTCAGACAGATGCTACTGGAAAAAAGGTAGCTAGGAGAGCTATTAATGATCAACAAAAGAAAGATTATAAGAATCATCATAAAGCAAGAACCATCTTGCTGAACGCAATTTCTTATACTGAGTATGTGAAGATCACCAATAGAGACTCTGCTAAGTCTAATTTGATTCTCTCAAAATGACTCATGAAGGGAATGATCAAGTCAAAGAAACCAAGGCGTTGAACTTGATTAAAAAATATGAAGCTTTCAAAATGGAGGATGATGAAAGTGTTGAAGTCATGTTTTCAAGATTTCAAACCTTAGTTGCAGGACTGGAAGTTCTGAACAAAGGATACTCAACGGCGGATCATGTGAAGAAGATTATCAGAAGCTTGTCATCCATATGGAGGCATATGGTAACTGCACTCAAGCTTGCAAAAGATCTAAACAACACTTCTCTAGAAGAACTAATAAGTTCTTTAAAAAGTCATGAGATTGAGATAGAACAAGATGAACCGTAGAAGAAGATAAATTATATTACGCTCAAATCTGTCAGAAAATATGAGAAGTCCAAATCTCTTCAAACAGAAGAGATTTAGGATTCAAAAGGAGATTTTGATGATGAAGATGATGAGTCGTCTCTTCTAACCAGGAGGTTTAACCGTCTATGGAAGAGAAATCAAGGAAACAAGTTTAGAAGTTCAAGAAGGACTAGAGGTCACTTCGAATCAAACTTAGGTCAAAGAAAGTCTGGTGATATTGAAGTCACTTGTTTTGAGTTTAATGAACTAGGACACTACAAACTGGAGTGCCCTAAGCTTCTGAAGAACAACATCAAGAGGAGAAATCTTAAAGGAAAAAAGCAAATGGAAACAAGGGATGACTCATACTCAGAAGTAAAACATGCTTATGTAGTACTGATGGCTCATACTGGAACACTCAATGAAGAAATATGTTTAGAAGATGAAGCTGATTTAGAAATAGAAATTTTGTCTGCAAAGAGACATCCTTAGGTGCACAACTAAAATATCAATCTTGGTACTTGGACTCTGGCTGCTTGCGACACATGAAGGGAAAAAGGAACATGTTCATAAGCTTGGATCTTAAGCATGAAGGCGTCGTAGGCTTCGGAGGAGATCAGAAAGGAAGGTTCATAGGCTCAGGTACAGTAGGTAATGGTTTTCTTCTCTCTATTACTAATGTTTTACTTGTTGAAGGATTAAAGTACAATCTATTTATCTATAAGTCAATTAAGTGACAAAGGGTATGATATAGTCTTTAATCAAGATTCTTGTAAAGTTATCAGTCAAAAATATGGCTCCATCCGTTTCAATGGAAAGAGAAGAAACTACTCCTATAAGATCAGACTTTCTGACCTTAAAGAACAAAATGTAAAATGTCTCATGTCTGTTAATGAAGAGCAATGGATGTGGCACATACATTAAGGTCATGTTAGCTTGAGAAGAATTTATCAGTTGCACAAACTTGACCTCGTCAGAGGATTACCAAAAATGAAGTTTACTTCAGATGCTCTTTGTGAAGCATGTCAGAAAGGAAAGTTTTCAAAAACTTCTTTCGAAGAAAAAATGTTGTTTCCACCTCCAGACCATTGGAACTTCTTCACATTGATTTGTTTGGGCCAGTAAAAATTGTGTCAATCAATGGAAATAAGTATTTATTAGTCATTGTAGATGACTACAACAGATGGGCGTGGCTGAAGTTTCTCAAACACAAGGATGGGTCATAATCTGTTTTCACGTCCTTCTGCACTCAAGTTCAAAATGAGATGAATCTCAAAATTGGCAAGGTTAGAAGTGATCATGGTGGAGAATTTGAAAACAAATATTTTGAAAAACTATTTGATGAAAATATAATTTCCGATGATTTCTCTTGTACAAGAACTCCCCAGCAAAACGGATGTTGAGAGGAAGAATAAAACTTTGCAAGAAATGGCTAGGACCATGATTAATGAAACCAACATGGCAAAGTACTTTTGGGCAGAGGCTGTAAACACATCGTGTTATATCCAGAATAAAGTCTCCATTAGACCTATTCTTGGAATGACTCCCTATGAATTGTGGAAGAACAAGAAACCCAACATTTCATATTTTCATCCGTTTGGATGCTCTTGTTTTATTCTGAACACTAAAGAAAGTCTAAATATGTTTGATTCAAAAGCTCAAAGTTGTATCATGTTAGGATATTCTGAACGCTCAAAAGGATACATGGTATATAACAAACACTCATTGTTGAGGAGTCAATTCATGTTATATTTGATGATAAGCTTGACTTTGAAAAGTCAAAGCTAGTTGATAAGGTTGCATGTGTGGAAATCACCTATTTAGAATCTGAAGAGTTGTTATTGAAGTTCAAGGAGTGAAAGAGTCAGAAAACGATCAACCAGAAGTCACTAATGTTCAAACTCCTCCAAAAAGGCTAAGACAAAGTCTGTCACATTCTGAGGAACTAATTCTGGGAGGTAAGATAGAACCAGTCCAAACCAGATCTCACTTTAATCCTTCTGAAGAAATACTTCTAAGTCTGGTATCGATGGTAGAATCGAGTTCTACTCATGAAGCTCTTCTTGATCAATCTTGGATTTAATACATGGAAGAAGAACTTCGACAATTCTCAATCAATGATGTTTGGGATCTAGTTCCAAGACCCAAAGAAACTCACGTGATTGGAACCAAATGAGTTTTCCAAAACAAGCTAAATGAAAAGGGTGAAATGGTAAGAAATAAGGCTCGACTAGTTGCACAAAGATATAGTCAGTAAGGAGGAATAGACTATACATAAACCTTTGCACCAGTCGCCAGGTTATAATTTATTCGTATTTTAATTTCCTTTGCTATTAACCACTGTTGTACCCCAAAATTTTCCCTCTCATTTTTCAAGACATGCTCATAGAGGTCCTCAATTGCTCAAGGTTGACGAAGAATTGACCAGACAAATTCTCCTCCTAAGCAATGGATTTCCAACTAGGGTTTCATTTTTCAAAAAGAAGTTTGGTTTTAAAAGACCTAAAATGATTTCCATTGTTCCTAGTATGTACCAAATAATTCTCATGCCAATTTTCATGCATTGCATTACAAGTTTGCTCAATCAATTGCTCAGATGACTGAAAATCAACTGTATTAGGTCAAAAGTCAATTGTGGTCAATATACAGTCAAACTTCAATATTTTTGGTCAACATCAACATTTTGAAGTGATATTCATCATTTGATCAAGGGTGGGTTGATCATGATTCATCAAGGAAAGTCCTCAGATCATAAAAAGTCAAGATTTGCTAAATTAGGGTTTCCTAGGAAAAGTCAACTGAACTTTGACCAGGCATAAATTTCACATGCTTCATCCATTTTTCCCAAACCAAATATCATTGTGAAGAGAATACAATCCGCTACAACTTTGTTTTTATTCTCAAGTTCATAAAATGCATCATTTGGAAGATATGAGCTCATACATTACATGGCATTTTCAAAAAGTCAACAAAAGACACTTTTTATCAAGACAACTTACATCAAGATAATATCTTCAAAAGCAAAAATGATTAACATAGAGATTGTATAGGACATCTTGGGCTTTCCAAAAAGTCAAAGATCATCTTCAAAAGATGAAAATTAAGAAAGTTAAGGTTTGCACAAGTTGGGCAAATTTTTGAAAAATGAATGAAGTCAACTTTGAGCAAAATTGCATTTTTAGGTGAATGGACCTAACTTTTAGGGTTCAAACATGTTTATGACATACCCAAGAATCTCAAAACCTAACCATGCATTATTTTGATTTTTATTTCTATTTATTTGAATTTTTATTCATTTAAATATGAATTAAATCAAATAAATTAAATAAAAATATAAGAAATAATGTGATAATGCATTTGTGCTTGGCTTGACCCATCATGGAGCTCAATATTTCGTGCAAAGACCAAAAAAAACTACCCAGGTTCATGTAGCATCAAGAATGGCAAGAACCATCCAAATGTGGCAAACTTTCAATATGTTGGATTTTTGTCTCATGGCCTTGAAAGATTTGTTTCTTGACATACTTGCTCTTCTCCTAACTCTATAAATACATAAAATTTCAAGCAAGAAAGATCACGAAATTACTCTTCAAAAACCTCTCCAAAAGCTCTTCACAAAGCTCTACAAAATTCTCAAAAGTTCCAAAGTTGTCAAAATTCGTAGCTGTATTTCTAGCCATCCTCAATCCAAACCAGTCACATATTTGTCTTCTTGATACTCTTAGAAGTCCATATCAATCACTATCCACGCCTGAAGCATCCTAGAATGCATGAACCAAATCACTCTGGTTAGGTAAACTTCTCTCATTTGAATCTCTTAATCCATGTAATTTAATTGAATTTGAAGCATATATTGATGTTCATACTGTTATTTAGAACTATTCCAACGTATTACATGAAAGGTTAAATGCTTAAATTGCAGGATGTAGTTAAGGAAATCCTCTTCTAGATCCTAGGATCGGGTCCCAGGTTTTGCACTTTTGTGTTTCAATATTTGTTTGCAGGTTATTGGGCATTTGGGCCTTCTCATTGATGGGCTTGGATATTTCAGACTCACACCCCTCCATTTCCTGTTGCCATGCCAGGACCTAGGACATTGGGCTTGAGACATTTCAAGTTCTCACACCCCCTGTTTACTCTTTGCACAAGACCCATTTCGTTTTTTTTATTTTCTATCTTTCATTTAATTCATTTCTTTTTTTAATTAAAATTATAAAAGATCATAAAGTCAAAAAATAATTAAAATTAGTTTTTAATTAGATTAGTTTTTAATTAATTATTTTAATCACTTTTTTTTAATTAACTAATTAGACTTAGATTTCTTAATTTAACTTAATTATCTTTTCTAAATTTAAAAACAATAAAAATATTTCTTTTATCACTTAGAAATTTTTCTTAGAGTTTTTCTTCATCCTTTCATTTTTATTTGTTTCTCCTCTTTGCGTTCATTTATTTATTCGCATTATTTTTCATAAATACTATGTAATTGCCTATGGATTGTAATAGTTTAACTAGGACCATTTACATTTCTTTTACCCATTTTGGTTTGTAATTCCCCTATCTCCAAGCCTTGTAATAGCATTGATTCAAAATTCTCGCACTTTATTTCTATACTTATTCAATTAACTGTTAGATAAATGCTTAATAGGATTGCATGATAAGATCTGAAAACAAACGATAGAAAAGCTAAATGTTTAAAGATAAATAATTGATGACTTGTTTTGATATGTTCAATAACACTTCAGAATCTTTTCTCCTTACAGCTGATGACGCTTCAGAATATTGATGACTTGTTTTGATATGTTCTTGTTCAGAGTCAGAGTTTACTATGATTAAGCGCAGGTTCTGGTCATTAATTTTCAGCGTATGTTCTGATTGCTTCAGCGTGTAGAACTTATGGCTTATCTTCTGATGCTAATTTGATAAGAACTTCTGCATACATAAAACATATTTTTAAGGAGCATATTTGTTCTTTGTATTTATTTATTCTTTGTATTTGTTATCATCAAAACTCTAACCAAGGTTTGTAGAATCAAACTATGTTCTAACAATTATTTTTCAAAAGAAAAGCCCGCTAAGTCAAAACCTATAAAGGAGACTTAAGGAAAAAAATGGGGCATCCCGCTGACTGTAATCACAAAAGAAACAGTTCAGACAAACGGTAGGGATAATAAAATCAAAAAAGAGGTCGCTACAAATCATCCACAAAAAATATTACAAAAAAAATGATGACTGCCTTCTCAAATAAATTTTCAGTATCCGAACCATCACCAGAATATCAGGGAAAAGATTCCAGACTCAATTGGGATTTAAACGCACGATTAATTGAGTATAGGACTGAAAAACATCACGAAGAACGGGTTGGGTACAAATAAATTTTGAGCCTTTATCCTTTGGTTCTTAAACCGTGAACCAGGCCACGCTACAACCCTTAAAAGTCCTAGCTGAAGCATGGGTTAGTTCGAAAGCATACTGTTACAAAAGGTATTCTGACTCCTGTAAGGTTTACTATGAATCCTGAGTTAAATTCATATTCTTACAAAAATCTGTTTGTTTACTAAAAATGAATTTTTAAAACTTCAAGACAGACATAAGCTTTTTATTCTTTAAATGCCATTCTTTGTATATGACTAATCGTTCGACAGCAGAAAAATTCGCACGACGGAAATTCAAGAAACAAAAATCCTCTCAATGGACATAATCACCTCCAATGGAAAGACATTTCCAGTAACATGTCTTTCATAATCAAGGGGCATGACATGGTGTCTAACTGATCTGGAGGTAGTCGAGTCAAGATTCGAGGAATCTCTCAAAAGTGCTAAAGATCCAGGGGAAGACCTCCGTCTGAATCACTTGGGCCATTGAACGTGAGTTCCAGCAAAGGGTCACGTGCAATCAAGCAAATATCTTTCTGGAAGTGCTACAACACTTACTATTATGGACAGTTACCATTCTCCGCACCCTCTGTACACAGACATAGCCATAAAATACTATGCATGAAAAAAAAGACCCGCTAGATTAATTGGCCTAGGAAAAAATAAGGGCATCCCGAAGAACCAAAAGAGTTAGGGAAAAATTAGGGGTATATAAATAAAATTGTACACCCGGAAAGTGGAAAACCTGAAAAGGCGGCTTGGGAAAAAATGGGTATCCCGGTGGACTGAAAATCTGAAAGGACAGTCCAGGAAAAAGTTAGGGATTAAAGCATACGACTATGTTCTGTCATCTTGTCGCTTGTCTATTAGTAGAAGACTTATCGCCCTAGTCATCATTCACCAAGGGCTCTAGAAGTAGAGGTATGTTCAAGTCTCCATGGATCCCCACAGAGGCACTTTAGGAGGTTTATCCCTACATGGTAATCTTCGCAAAGTTCATACATTCCCCACAATTTTCCCAGCAGATCACTCTGGTAGATGAAGGAGTGAAGGCTTCCTCCCAGTAATATTGCTTATCTACAGGATCCCAATCATTATAGCTTATGGGAATTCTTCTCCAGTTGAGTTTTCAAAATTGTAAAAGCCCTTGTAGACTACTTCTCTCTGCCATAGCTCATTTGCCTCGACAAAGAATTTCCCTCAGCAGGATATACCTCCATTAACAGGGTTTATTTCCCAGTGGAGTCCAGACTTCCGTCAAAAGGGTTTATTTCCCCAACAGGGTTTATTTCCCCAATGAGGTCCAATCTCCCCAACTTGAGTATTTTCCTCAGATGGCCATAAGTCACCAGCAAAACTCCCTTCCCTAGTGAAGTCGTCACTATCCCCAGAGAGTTGCTACAGAACCTGAAATCGAACCAGATGTCAGATAACTTTATCCTCCCCAAGCGAGTCAGAAGGAATATTCATATTTTTTACCCCTAGTCAGGGTATAAACTGAAGATGTGAAAAACACAAGAAGGGGGGGGGGGGAATTGAAAACTTGCATCTAAAACAGCTTAATGACACAGTATTTTTATCCTAGTTCGTTTGATCTCAAACTACTCCAGTCCACCCGTCAAGGTGATTTCGCCTCTCTCCAACGAGGTCTTAATTCACTAATCTCAACAAGATTACAAAAGCTACTTTAACAACTATTAAAGTCTTCTTGAGTACAACCATAATCCGGTTAATCTCAAGGATCTCTTTTACAATATGATTTAAACAATATGTGTTATTGTTTTTCTAACAAAAATGGTTTATCACAACTGTGATAAATTACACAGGTTTAGCTTAGAATAAAGAATGAATTTGCTTGAGCTAGAATATGTGTGGTTGGTGATCTTAGCAAAATCATTGTGTGTGTGTACGTGCTTCATTTTGCAAGATGACTTGTTTATATAGGCAATGTAATGACGTTGATCATAATGCATGTTTAATGTCATTAACACACTTTCCTTTTGGAGAAGATTCTGTCTGAAGAAATTTGTTGGAATTAATTCTGTCTTGAATGTTCAGTAACGCTTCAGAGTCTTTTCTCCTTACTGCTGATTACGCTTCAGAATATTGATGACTTGTTTATCTTCATGTTCAAAATCAGAGTTTACTATAATTGAGCGCAGGTTCTGGTCACCAATCTTCAGCTTATAATATGATTGCTTCAGCTTGTAATACTTTATGGCTTATCTTCTGATGCTGATCTGATCAGAACTTCTGCATACATAAAACATATTTTTAAGGTGCATATTTGTTCTTTGTATTTATTTATTCTTTGTATTTGTTATCATCAAAACTACAACCAAGGGTTGTAGAATCAAACTATGTTCTAACAATCTCCCCCTTTTTGATGATGACAAAAACCTGATTTTTCAATTAAAAAATAAAGAATAAAAAGTTTAGAATTAAGAAGAAAAACTCCCCCTGAGTTGATTACTTCCCTTAAGTTCCTTGAGTCTTTGAGCATCAGAGTTTAACTACGTCTTTTATCAGAGTTTTGTATCTGTTCAAGCTTTTTAGAAGATAGAGGTTATGTAGTCCAGAATGTTTGAGACTTCTGTCTCAGTAAACCGTTATTGAAAATATTTTATTTTCTCCCCCTTTTTGTCAGTTATCAAAAAGGAAATATAATCAGAGCTAAAAAGATGATTTATATTAAAAAACAAGAAGCAATGATAAGTAGTCCAGAACAGAAGCAATGTAAAAAAAACATTACAGATAAACAGATGTAAAACATAAGAGAATCTAAGAGGGAGCAGGAAGGCGTGTGAACAAACTTCCAGCAAGCCTTTGATCTGGGTGTTAGTTTCCTCTTGTTTGCTCAAAATGCTCTTGATTTCTTTGTTTGTGTCCTCCTGCTTATCCAACCTTTCCGAGATAACAACATTTGCTCTCTTCAATTCTTCCAGAGTTTTCCTGTCATAGGAAGGAGTTGGAGATTCTTCAGTATCTGGACGCTTCTCAGAGCATTCTGCAGCTTGACCACTTTGAACCAATTCCTCTGCTGAGATCATCTCATCTGGAGCAGCAGTCAGGGAGAGACCTTCTGATTCTGGTTGAACTTCATTTGAGGGACGATGTTCTGACCAGGGAGCGTTATCCAGAGGGAGAATCTCCTTCTTGAGCAGATGGCTCAGAACTTGGTCTTCAAAAACCTTTAGCATATCACTGAAATTCCGTTGAACATGTTCATAGCTCTGTTCTTTTAGCTTCAATGTTTCAGAACTTAGCCAGTCTCTGAAACTTGTCCAAAGATAATTAGAAGCAGCAGGATTAGTCATCTCTAGACTAGCGTGCTTCAAGGAAGTTATCCAATCCTGCATTCTTGTTTCAAACATCAACAAACTTGTACCAACATCTGGTGTGGTTTCAGTTGGTTTTGGTTTGGGAATGGCAGTTTTGTGAGATATAGCAGATAATGATTCCAATGCAGTTGGATCAATGACAAGTCTTACATTGTCAGTTGGATTACTCTTGGGCGAGGGAGTGGGAGAGTCGGGTATGATGATTGGACTAGTTGGGGAATTTGGTGGTGTGGATTCCAGAGAAGAAAGAATTTGTGGAATGTCCAGGTGGGTGAGAGGCATGCGGATGGCAAGTGGTTCAGTGATTCCTGGAATTGGGATTATATCTGAATCTGAAGTAGGTTCTTCAGATTGGTTGGATGAAACATTGTGAGGTTCTGGTTCATGGGTCTCAGATGGTTGAATCTCAGAAGTATGAGCTTCTGGTTGTTCAGGTTGAGGTGATGGTGGATGAGGAATATCTTGTTATGGGGAGAGAGGTAGTGGAATATCTGGTTGTGGAACATCAATTGTAGTTTCAGAGTTTGGATTATCATAGATTTGAGGATTTGGATTTTATGGTGTGGGAGCTGAAATGTCTTGGTCAAAAGAGTCAATGTCAGACAGAACTTTGGTAAGTTCTGGTTGAGTTTGTTCAGGATTTGGATTGATAGGAAGGGATTGAGTTTCTCTTAGACTCAGAGTTTCTGATGGATCAAACCCTATGTCAAAGTCATCAAAAGTTTGTGGGGTTGGATGTTCTGATTGGGTAGTTAAGGTTTCAGATGTTGATATAGTTGTTGATTCTAAAACAGTAATAGAGGAAGGATTACCTTTCTTTTTAGCAGCTTTTGGAGTCCTCTAGGATGATCCTTCTGCTGATTCCTTCCTTTTCTTGGTCTTCTTCAAAACAACTTCTGGATCCGCCTGATGCAAGTCCTGGATATTTATTTCTGGTGCAGTGCCATCAGCCTTACACGCATCCATATATTTGATAATTATCTCAGGCTTGGAGTCAATCTCAGAGAAAAGAGGAAAATCATCCAGAGGAATTCTTCTGGAAGTGATGGTTGCAAAAGAAGTAACATTGGGTTCCTTCTTGATGTTCTCAATGATTTTCATCTTTTTCAGATTATTTACGTTCAGAAGCTTCCCAGTAGTTGCTTCTAGTGAACTGATTTCCTATGCTTCAGTCAGATGCTCTATCAGCCTATTCTCTGTCAGAATATCTGATATGAGTCTTCCTAGGGGTATCCAGGCCCTTTTGGTACGCTCATCTTCTCTTGTCTCCTTTACACTGGTCCTCAGATGATTAAATAGCAAGTGAGGGAGATTTACCTTAGTCTTCTTGGAGATAAAGTAGATCAGAAACTGCTGATCAATGTTTATGTAATCAGGAGAGCTAGTTGGCTTCCTGTGGTTGATGCATAGAATTATTTTAGCCCAGATTCGGTGATGATCCTTCAGATCCCTAATCTTACTGGAGGGTAGACCCAGAGTGAATATTTCCCTTGCAATAGAAGCAACATCAGAACATCTTTCAGCCATGTCTATACATCTGACACCTCCACCATTGTAACCGATAAGTCTTGAAATTAGGTCTTCTATAATGATAATCTTCTTCCCCATGACATACGAGGTAACTTGATGGTTTGAGGAGGAAGCATGTATCCAAAATTCTTTGACAAGAATTGGAAACGTTGGCCCTAGAAGACGGTCAAAATATCTGTTCCATCCTTGAGCATTGACGTCTTCAGAGAGATTGAAGCCATTTTCTTGAAGACTTTCAAAATCAACAATCAGTTCTGAAAGAACTTCCAGATTGTCAATGGGAGTGAGCAGCATTCTGTATGGTTCTTCGTATTGTTCCATAGAGGAAATTTCTTGAGTACTAGTGTTTTGGACGCTTGAAGAAGCCATGTTCACACAAGAAATTTGATAAAGATGAAAGGGTTTTTGAAAGTACGAACTGAAAACAATTAGAAGGTATTGAGAGAGTAAAAGTGAAAGAATGTAAAGAGTGAAACTTGAGTTTAAATAGATTTTCTTGAAAGCATAAACAGTAAGAGAGAGAAACAATTAGTCATGATTATAAGCATTAATGACAACTGATTTTAGGGGATTCCGAAAGATATTGGAACGGTTACCCATGACGTGTGTCTCAATGCACCCAATCAGCGCTTTTGACCTTTCAGAAAAGTGAACGCGTGTTCAGCCGCAGAAGGTAGCTGATGAATGGATGACAATTGTTTGCTTATGTGAACATCACACTTCTATCCTTGAAATGAAACGCTCAGACCTTCATGGATAGATTCTGATACAATATGTACTTCTAAAATTCTGAAGGCAGGTTGATCATTAGTTCACAGAAAATAACTAAAATTCTGACGGTTAAGATATGTAAATAAAACAATATATTCTGGGAAAAGCTTCATGATGAGATGTTTCAAAATGAAGTTAAACCTATCTTCAGAAAGAGGTTTTGTAAAGACATCATCCCATTGATGGTCTGTGTCAATGAATTTTAAGTTAAGAATCCCTTTCTGAATATAGTCCCTAATAAAATGATGTTTTATTTCTATATGCTTAGCCCTAGAATGCAGAATAGGATTTTTAGTGAGACAAATAGCAGAAGTATTGTCACAGAGGATAGGGATGTTACTCTCAAATATATTGAAGTCCTCAAGTTGAATTTTCATCCAGAGCATTTGCGTACTACATCCAGATGCTGCTATGTATTCATCTTCTGTTGTTGATAATGATATTATGGATTGTCTTTTGCTGGACCATGAGATCAGATTTTCTCCTAGAAACTGGCAACTTCCAGAAGTGCTTTTACGCTCTACTCTGTCTCCAGTAAAGTCAGCATCACAGTATCCTACTAAGCTGTAATCACTTGATTTTCTATAAAACAAACCCAGATTAGCAGTACCTTTTAGATACTTGAAAATTCGCTTAACTGCTGTTAAGTGAGATTCTCTAGGATCTGATTGGAATCTAGCACAAATGCAAACACTGAATAGAATGTCAGGCCTTGAAGCCGTCAGATAGAGAAGAGAACCAATCATACCTCTGTAGACCTTATGTTCTACCTTTTTACTTACCTCTTCTTTTTCCAGAATGCACGTGGGATGCATTGGAATCCTTGTGGGCTTACATTCGGAGAGATCAAATTTCTTCAGAAGTTCTCTGACATATTTGCTCTGATGAATGTAAGTTCCTTCTGGAGTTTGATTTATCTGAATGCCCAGAAAGAATTTGAGTTCCCCCATTAGGCTCATCTCAAACTCTGCCTACATACATTTAGCAAACTCTCTTCCCAGAGAGGGTTTAGTGGATCCAAATATGATGTCATCAACATAAATCTTACATACTAACATGTCATTCTTAACTGTCTTACAGAACAAGGTTGTGTCCACTTTCCCCTCTGGTGAATTCCTTTTCTAACAGGAAGTTACTTAGTCTTTCATACCAAGCTCTGTGAGCTTGTTTCAGACCATAGAGTGACTTCTTTAGTTTGAAAACATATTCTGGATTTTTGGAACTCTCAAAACCAGGAGGTTGGTGCACATATACCTCTTCATCTATATAGCCATTTAATAATGCACTTTTGACATCCATCTGATACAGAGTGATGCCTTTATTAACAGCAAATGATATTAAAAGTCTGATAGATTCTAACCTGGCGACTGGAGCAAAAGTTTCTATATAATCTATCCCCTCTTGTTGACTATAACCTTGTGCTACCAGTCGTGCTTTGTTTCTGATAACTTCACCTTGTTTGTCCAGTTTGTTTCTGAACACCCATTTTGTACCAATGACGTTGAACCCTTTTGGTTTGGGAACCATATCCCATACGTCATTTCTGGTGAATTGATTTAGTTCTTCTTGCATTTCCATAATCCAGTCATTGTCCAGAAGTGCTTCTTCAATTGTTGTTGGTTCAATCAGATAAACCAGTCCCATGAGAGATTCTTCAAAGTTTCTGAATGTTGATCTTGTTCTGATTGGATCTTCCTTCTTTCCCAAAATTATATCTTCTGGGTGATCAATGCTGCTTTTGGATAGTCTTTTCTGGAGTTGATCAAGAGAAGGTGTTGGATTACTTGTAGTGACTCTTTCTGTTGTTGAGGGAGTGTCTCTATTGAGAACTTCTGATGGGTTGTCTTCAGTACCTGTGAATTCAACTTCCATACCTGCAAGGAGTTCATTCTGCTTTGACTTTTGAGAGTCAAGCTTATCATCAAACCTAACACTGATTGACTCTTCAATAATCTGTGTTTCTGTATTGTATACTCTGTACCCTCTCGAGCGTTCCGAGTATCCTAACATAATACACTTTTGTGCTTTAGAGTCAAATTTGTTCAAATAATTTTTTGTATTCAGAATAAAGCATGTGCATCCAAATGGGTGAAAATAAGAAATGTTGGGCTTTCTGTTCTTCAACAATTCATATGGAGTATTTTCCAGAATAGGTCTTATGGAGATTCTATTCTGAATGTAACACGATGTGTTTATTGCCTCTGCCCGGAAAATCTTAGCAAAGTTAGTCTCGTTGATCATGGTTATGGCCATTTCTTGCAATGTTCTTCTTGTACCCCAAAATTTGCCCTCCCATATTCCTCAAGACATGTCAAGAATAATCTTCAAGTTGCTCAAGTTGGCTCAAGGGTTAGACAGACAAATCACCTCCTAAGGCAGTCAAGTCAAAATTAGGGTTTTGTGTTGCATTAAGCTCCTCATATCCAAACGTCCTCAAGTGTTTCCCAATGTCTTAATATGTTCTTAAGTTCATCCATGTCAAATTTCAAGCCTTGCAGAGGAAGTTTGGTCAGTCAATTGCTCAAGAGGCCCAAAAATCGACTATTTTAGGGCAAAAGTTAATTGTGTCCCAAATACAGTCAAAACTCAAGATTTTTTGTCAACATTCTTATTTTGAAGGATAATTCATCATTTTATCAATGGTTGATCATGATTCATCAAGGATTTCTCAAAATTCATCAAGATTCAAAAGTTGCTAAATTAGGGTTTTATAGGAAAAGTCAACTCAACTTTGACCAAACATAACTTTCTCATAATTTATGCGAAATGACCCATCCAAATCTCATTTTGAAGAAGATGCAATTTCCTACAATCCATCTTCACACCCCAAGATCAATAAATCCACTCACAAAAAGTTACAAATTTGGACATTATAGGTCATTTTTGAAAGTCAACAAAAACACCTTTTTGTAAAAGCTTATAACTTGAGCATGGAACATCAAAAGAAGATGATACTAAAAGGGTTGATTACAGGACATCTCAAGGTTTCTAAAAAGTCCAAGAACACCTCCAAAACTTCAAAATTGAAGAAGTTATGCATTGTTGAAGTTGGGCATTTTTCCAAATTTGCCAAAAGTCAACTATCCTCAAAACTCCAATTTTTGACAAAAGGGCCCACTTTTTTCCACTTGATATGGTCTTGTCATGCCACACACGTGTCCCATATTTGATTTCATGACCATTCATTTATTTTTCTATTTTATTTAATTTTTATTGATTTAATTCATTTTTAATCAATATTAAATCAAATAAAATCTAAAAATTGATGAAATCATATCTTTGTGATTGGTACAACTTTCAATTGGCATGATTCATCAAATAAATTCGTATCAAGGCTCATTCATGCATAAAAAATCTGATTTGGCCTATTTTTGGAAGTTTGATAATGATGATCAAAATCAAATCATGAATCTTCAATGCACTTGGATTCAAACCAAAAGATCAAACATAATTCATTCTATAACACTCACACAAGCCACACAAAGCAAGAACACGCACAAAACACTGCTGAAACGACCAGAAGAACTTTGGAAAAAAGCTTGGAAACTTGGAATCTGAAATCCATCTTTGAGCTCGATACAAAGCAAAAGCTTGACATAGCTCTCTTCCCTGACATCCAGTGAAGCGATACCAATCAAAATCAAGCCTTCTCATTGCCTAAAACTCATTGTAAGTCATCACGAATCAAGCTCTGAACATGGCATCATGAATCGTTTCTCTTGCATCTTTTTGCCAATTTATTGGTGCCATCATGCTTAACATTCAAATTCTAACAAATCTGCATTATCCAATTTGATTTTCATAGCCTGTATAACGATGCCCGAATCTAGGGTTTACATGTGTTGTTTTTAGGTGTTTGAGTTACAGGGAAAATTGGATCAAACAATGGTTATAGGGATACTCAGGAGGCAGAGACGAACACATCCATGTCCTTGGATGGTATTTTCATGGCCTGGGAGAGATTTTTGAAATATCCTATGAATCTTCTTGCGGATAAAAATCCGCAGGTAAACGAACCAGAGTTTTGTTGGAGAAGACGACCAGACGTCGCCCTCCCATTGGTCCATTGGAAAATACGCGCTTTATTTTTTTTTATTCAGGCATAGTTAAGTGTTATCCATATAATATTTGTTGTGTATATTAATAACAAAGATGCAGCGTGGTTCAGTTGGTGGAAGCGTGAGTGGAATACCCTTGGGACCTGGGTTCGAATCCCAGTCCCCCAAAACTTTGTTATAATTTTATTTCAGATATTCCTATGCAAGGCTCAAAAGGTGGACCATCATGTTCTTCATCCCATCAAATGCCAAGTGGCTTCAGACCAAGATCCAAAAGCCAGAATTGAGTATCCACCATACTCCCTGGTCAACAAGCACGCAGGGAATCACAAGGGTCAAACAGGCTGGAGCGCTAATGGGCCTCAAAAAACTACTGATCTTACACCCTTTTTGGGCCCAATACCCCCTGAGTTTGTTCTTTTTATTTTCTTTTCATTATTTTCCTATTTTTATTTTATTATTATTATTATTATCTTAATTAATTAGTTAACCAATTAACCTTTTTCATAAAAAAATCAGAAACCACAAAAATAATATTTTTATTAATTCCATTAATTTTATTATTTATTTTTGTAAATAAACAATTAATTAATTTATTTAGTTTAAATAGGTTTAACAATAACATATTTTGCACTAAATTAAAATTAATATAGAATTAGGGTTTTTAATATCTTTTAATCATTCTTATTTTATTTCCTTAATTAAAATAAAAACCCAAAAGTATTTTCATTTAATTAATTAATTCAATTATTAACTTAGACTAATTTTTAATTCAAAAAATAACAAAAATATGCTTTATTTAATAAAAAAGGGGTCAAAACCCTAAGGCACTCCGATTTAATTCTCTCGCGCGCGTATTATTTTTGATCCATATTTCAACATTGTAACTGCTTCGGGAATGTAATAGTTTTTAACTTAGGATTTTATTTATTTATTTATCGCTTTTATTTACTTTTCTCAATTTAATTTTAAAGGGTTTGTCTTTGGCGATGTTAATACCCGACGCTTTGTAATAGCTTAGATTTATCTTCCGCAATTTAATTTCCACACAATATTAACTGTTAGATGTTTGATAAATAGGCAATGCATGACAAGATTAACTTTTAACCTAAAATCAACAGTAGCTCACCATTAACATGTACAAAGATAATATAACTGAAAAATAACACACTCGCACATGCCACTCCTAGGGTACACCTCACTTTGTTGCCTCGAACGTGGTCATTGAGTATAGGAAATTTTAGATGTCGTCCTCTTGTCCAAAGATCATAGTTGCCTTGAAACGGTTGCCTCAGATAAAATGATCTAAGACATTTGGGTTACCGCTAAGGCGTCCTAACATTGCTTTAGTGACCACACGTCCCTTAATCGAATTGACCCGAAAAGTCCAACGACGGTGCTACCTACTCCTCAATAGTGGGATAGCACTGTCTAAAGGACATTTGCACAGCCTAATTCCTTTTTGAGTAGGTAGATGTTCTTAAGTACTTGCTCCTTTTAAAACAAAAACAAAACCTTTCGCACTTACACCCCCTTTCAAAACAAAAACTTTTCTCAAATCCACAAACACAAAGAAAAGCAAATTTTTTGAAAACACAATGAGCAAGTACCTAAGAGCCTGTGGATAACCACAAATAGAAAGGGTGCTAACACATTCCCTTTCTATAATCTACCTCCCGAACCCGAGAAACATCTCGAAAAAGGAATTTTTCTGTGCTTTTTTCCTTTCCTTGTTGGATAAAATAAAAGACGGTGGCGACTCTTGCTTACCGCGACATTTTGCAAAAATAAACGCAAAACGCGAATCAGCATTCCAAAACAGACAGTTCTATCCCACCGATCACAGAACTGGCGACTCTACTGGGGACATTATATAAGTGAGGTGTACCTTAGGATTAGATCACTATGTTTTCAATTGTATGCTTTGTATGCTTTAATTTTGTGGGCTTGTATCGGAGTTCTATAGATCCTAACCCGGATCTGGGGATACCCTTTAGCTAAGTAGCAATAAACTGTGAGGGATATGTCCGGCATAGACCGACACGGATGAAGCAGTAGCTACGTTGGTGTGGCACCTTAGTCTGTACCGATATCCCTTGTGTTGGAACGAGGAGAATATGGGTCTTCTAAGGAGTCATTAAGCACCAACTGACCTTAGAACCTTTAAATCGACCAACTTGGCCATAGAACAGTAGCAGTATGCTACACTCATTGAGACTAAACTCTCGCAATGATTCCGTCTGCAAGAAAAGGTTGCTAAACTGGAATTAAGATCGATTGAGGGTAGTCAGTGATATTGAGATCCTCTAGAACCCGGTTACTATTTTTAGGACAGGTTTAACCCCACTGAACTGAAAGAGGGTAGTACCTAAGCTCCATGCCAGCATGAAATCTAAGGGCTCTCAGTGTGACTTGTGTGCCTTTACCATGTTTGCTTTTTGTGGATACTTGTGGTGTGCCTTTATCATGACATCATAACATCATAGCATTGCATACATTTTTGCATAAAGACTAACCTATTTCAAAGACAAGAGGGTTTCATCTTTTCTCTATTTTGTAGGTCATTATGATGCCCATGCGTAAGAATACTATCCGGATCAACTTTGTCCAAGTCTCTACCTTGCTTAAAGAGTTGGTTGTCAGGATTCCAGACACTACTTCCTTCATCAGAAGGCATGGTTCTCTTCTCAGTTTGGTCACTTCAAAGTTGGACGAACAAATGATGAGTGTCCTGGTCCAATTATATGATCCGCTGTACCATTGTTTTACTTTCCAGGACTTCCAGCTGGTTCCTACCCTAGAAGAGTTCTCTGAGCTGCTCGGTATCTCTATTTTGGAGCAGACCTCGTTTACTGGATGGGAGAAGACTCTTAAGCTCGAAGAAATTGCTGAAGCCCTTCACTTGACCAAAGAAGAGGTAATGGCTAACTGGGAGACTAGAAGTGGAGCTAAGGGTTTTCTGACTAAGTTCTTGGTTGGCAAGGCTAACTACTTCTGGGACAGCTTAGACTTCAAGGCGTTCAAGGATATTCTGGCTCTCTTGATTTATGGCTTGGTGTTGTTTCCGAATCCTGACACTTTTGTTGATATTAATGCCATAAAGATCTTCATTTCTCAGAACCCTGTACCCACCCTCTTAGGTGACATCCTTCATCAGCTCTATGCTCGTACTGCCCGAAAGCGGGGAACTTTGATCTGTTGTGCTCCTTTATTATCGAGGTGGTTTATTTCGCACCTCCCTAAGTCCGTACTGAAGAAAAAAGAAGGAATGGGCTGGGCTTATAGGGTGATGTCTCTTTCTAATAATGACATTATCTAGAATCTCAAAGGTATGGATGAGGTGACTGTCATTGATCGCTGTGGAGAGTATCCTAATGTTCCATTGATCGGAACCCATGGAGGGATTTCTTACAACCCATGTTTAGCTCTCTGTCAGTTTGGAAGAGCCAGAAGAGAAGGGCCTCATGAGATGTTGATGCCTCATATCATCTTTGATTTTCAGGGAGACAGCGACGAGCTGCGTCGTAGATTCATAAGGGCTTGGGATAGAGTTCACCAATCTGATCCACATGAATTGGGTCCAAAGACTTCTCTGCCAATGGAGCCATGTCTCAGATGGGTCCGCATCCGTGCCCAGAAGCTAGGGATGCCATATGAAGTTGCCAGGCCTGTTACTCTTGAAGATGCTGATGAGGAGGGGGTTCTTCCAACTATTCTCCACCCTTATATGCCCACTGATATTGGGGAACTGAAGAGGTCTTGGATGCAGTTGAGGGATGAACGGGATTCGTATCGGGAGAAGTTCAATGAACAAGAGCAGAAGATCCAGAAGCTGACTAGGCAACTAGAGAACGAGCAGATCCTGAATGATTATGTCCGCACTGATAAGAAGAGACCATGGGAGCATTGATGGACCTTTGATGATTTCTTTTACAGTTTTTACTTACTTTTCAGTATTTCCATTCTTGTAACGCCTAAGGGCAGTTTGTTGAACAATTTAAATTTTGAAGTTTAAATCTAATAAAGTGTGTTTCCTTTCTTGTTTACAAATTTGAATCTCGATTGTCTTTGAAATCATAATCATACGCATTTCATCCCATGCACTCCATAAGCAGGTACCCATTACAGGTCTCTTATCTTCTTCACTGTTTATTTCAGCAATCATCATGTCTGCTGAGCCTTCCACTGAGCAAGCTATCAAGGCCCTCCAGGCCCAGAATGCCCAATTTCAAGAGTTGGTCATGAGTCTAGCTAAGGGTCAGTAGGACTTGAAGACCTTGATTCTGAAAGAGAGGAAGAAGAAGAAGAAGAGGACCATCTTGTTCAACACTGGACGCAGGTTTGGAAACGGAATACAGAATGAAGTTGATCTAACCACCTCATCTGGAGGGAAAGATAGTCCACAAGAAAGGAGGGCTCCTAGCCCTGAAGTCTCTGACAACGAGACGAACTATGATGAAGAACAGTATCCTCCTGCTGAGGATAAGTACAAACAGCTGGAAGACCGTTTAAGCGCTATGGAAATTCAGAAGATACTCGGTCTGGACTTCGGAGATCTGGGTCTATCATCTGGGGTGGTGATTCCCCATAAGTTCAAGGCACCTGCCTTTGCCAAGTATGACGGAGTTTCCTGTCCAAAGCTGCACCTCCGGTCATATGTGAGGAAGATCCAGCCTTACACTGCTGATAAGAACTTATGGATCCATTTCTTTCAAGACAGTCTCTCAGGGACTCAGCTTGAGTGGTTCTATCAGTTGGATGAAGCTAGTATCCGCAGCTGGGAGGATTTGGCTACTGCATTTTACAGGCAGTATCAGTACAACTCCGACCTCGCTTCTACGTGTACCCAACTCCAGGGTATGTCAATAGGAACGGGTGAAGGATTCAAAGAGTATGCTCAAAAGTGGAGAGACCTTGCCGAGAGGGTGAAACCACCTTTGGCTGATCGTGAGCTTGTTGACATGTTTCTGGGGACCCTGTCCGGTCCATTCTTTAACCATCTGATTGGAAGCTCTTCGGCCGGGTTTATAGATCTTATTTTGACTGGTGAGAGGATTGAAGCTGGTATTAAGGCTGGGAAGATACAGAAGGGCGCCTCATCAAGCACTAAGAAGAAGCCGTTTAAAAAAGAGTCCAGTGTTGTCTACAGTTCAACAAGACAGAATAGATCGGAACACCGCAAAGCTGTCAACGCGGTTGTTATTTCAAAACCTGCTGGTGCTCCTCAGCACAACAATTAACAGAAGGACGAGAGACCTCGGAGGAAATTTACTCGTCTCAGCATAACTTTGTCTCAGATTCTGCCACAGTTGTTGAAGACCAATCTGGTGATTCTAAAAGAAGCTCCAAAGAATCCAAGTACCACATCACCAAAGTACAACCCTAATGCCCGCTGCGCTTTTCACTCTGATAGCCTGGGGCATAATACAGATGATTGTTGGGTTTTGAGGAACAAGGTGCAAGACCTAATTGATGCGAAGGAGATTGAGTTTGAGGCGCCCGAGAGGCCCAATGTTGTGACTGCTCCCATGCCCGAGCATGGAGTGAATGCTCTAGAAGAGGACTTGTTTGTAGTTTCTGTGGATGATATTGTTACCCCTCTGATGACTGTCAAGAAGAACCTGTTGCTAGCCGGTTTATTTCCGGGCTGTGGCGAAGGTTGCCATATGTATTCTGTTTTACCTACTGGTTGCCCATTTCTGAAGTCAGGTATCCAAAACCTGATGGATAATAAGGAGATCCTGTTTGAGAAGATTGATGTTCCTTCCATTCCTACTGAAGAAGTCGCCATCATTACCATTTTTGACAATTCTTCCAAGGCTCCCTCGAGGAAGCCTGTTAGAATTACATCTATTCCAAAGATCGCACCTGTAATCATCACTGTTCCGGGGCCCATCCCCTACACCTCTGACAAAGTTGTCCCTTGGCACTATGGGAGAGATGTTTATGTTCTAGGAGTTAAGCAAGAGTTGGATGCTGACACCGGCGTCAACAACATTACTGGACCTGCTAAAGTCACCCGCAGCGGTAGACTTTTCTCACCTGATATTGCTCCACCAACTGTCCGAAGACCTTTTGTCATTACACCTACAAGTGTACCTATCACTATTCCTAATCAAGTTCCTATCCTTACCCCTGTCTCCGAGTCATCTGACGCTCGGGGCAAAGGGATCATCACTGATGTGCCTGCCCAGATGGAGGCACCGAAGACCATTACTGTTGAAGCTTCCAAACAGGAGATGGAAGAGATTTTGAAGATTATTAAGAAGAGTGATTATAACGTGGTTGAGCAGCTGGGACAAACCCCATCCAATATTTCTATGTTGTCACTATTGTTGTGTTCAGAGGCCCATGCTAAGGCTCTGATTACCTTCCTGAAGTCTGCCCACGTGCCACAAGAGACATCAGCTGATCAGTTTACAGATTGTGTGGCTAATTTAACTGCTGATAATGGTTTGGGTTTCTCCGACGTTGATTTGACTGCTAAAGGGAAGAACCATAATGATGCCCTGCATGTCTCCATTGAATGTAGGGGCACTACTCTTGCACATGTATTGGTTGATACTGGTTCCTCACTGATCGTCTTGCCCAAGAAAGCTCTAGACCGGTTGGATTGAAAAGGGATGGAGTTAAAACCAAGTAACATCGTTGTCCGGGCCTTTGATGGGTCTAAAAGGATGGTGCACGGTGAAGTTGATATTCCAATTAAAGTTGGTTCTCAGGTCTTCAATTCTACGTTCTATGTGATGGACATTCGGCCATCCTACTCTTGTTTGCTGGGTCGTCCATGGATCCATAAAGCTGGGGCCATAACCTCAACGCTCCACCAGAAGCTGAAGTACCCTGTCAGAGGAAAGATTGTGACAGTTCAAGGGGAGGAAGAGTATATGGTCAGCCACCTCAACTCGTTCCGGTACGTAGAGATGGATGGGGAGTTCATTGAAACCCCATTTCAGCACTTTGAAGAGGTTCCTCAGACACTGGCATCATCTGAAACTGTGGTTGAAGATTCTCCTATGAAGATGGCTTCCTTAAAGGATGCCCGAGCTGTTATTAAGAAGGGTGAGTGTGCAAATTAGGGCCGACTTCCTGATTTCACTCAAAAGACTAACAAGTTTGGTTTGGGTTTCACTATAGAAGCTCAAAAGGCTGTTCGTAATGCAAGGATCGGAAGACCTCCCGTGTTCATCAGCAACTCGGGAGTAAATTCCATTGAAGATGATGTGGAGGAGTCTGAATTCGACAGCTGGATCTATCCTACGACCAATGGTAGACCAAGCAACTGGACAGCAAAGGACTTCATCCCTATTACTTTTGTTACCCAGTAATGAACTCTTTGTTTTGAATTTGTAACAGACAATGTTTTGAAACTTTATGGCCCGATGTCTTACCCGGGGCACCGTGGCTTCATTTGTGAGGGCTTTTGTGTGCCATTTTCATATATCATTAATAAAAGCATTGGACGTTTCTTGCATTTCAAATTTTGCGCTCCTTGTTTTTCTTTATTATATATTGCAAAACAACTATTTTACACACACTCACATATACAGGTCCACATCCACTCTGGATCTCACTGGTAACGACTCTGCTACTGCCAGTTATGACTTCGAAAATCCGATCAACTTAGCCGAAGACGAAGGTGAAGATGATTGCAAAGTGCCTGGTGAACTTGCAAGACTGCTACTCAAGGAAGAAAGGGCCATTCAGCCACACGAAGAGCCAGTGGAAACAGTGAATCTGGGTACTGAAATAGACAAGAAAGAAGTCAAGATCGGTGCAAACTTAGAGCTTAATATGAAATAGCGGTTGATTCAGATGCTGCGTGATTATGTTGAGATCTTTGCCTGGTCTTACAAAGATATGCCTGGTTTGGATACTGACATTGTGGTTCATCGCCTGCCTACCAAGGAAGACTGCCCTCCGGTAAAACAGAAGGTTCGCCGTATGCGCCCAAAGATGTTTGAGAAAATCAAGGCCGAAGTTATGAAACAGTTTGACGCCGGTTTTCTAGCAGTGACTTCTTACCCTCAGTGGGTTGCCAATGTGGTTTCGGTACCAAAGAAATATGGTAAGGTCCGAATGTGTGTTGACTACAGGGATTTAAACAGGGCCAGTCCCAAGGATGACTTCCCTCTACCTCACATCGACGTTCTGGTTGACAATACTGCTCAGCACAAGGTATTCTCCTTTATGGATGGTTTCTCCGGATATAATCAGATAAAGATGGCTCCCGAGGATATGGAGAAGACCACCTTTGTTACTCAGTGGGGCACCTTTTGCTACAAGGTCATGCCTTTTGGACTGAAGAATGTTGGGGCAACATATCAGCGTGCCATGGTTGCTTTGTTTCATGACATGATCCATCATGAGATTGAAGTATACGTCGACGATATGATTGCAAGGTCCCAGACCGAGGAAGAACACCTTGACCATCTACAGAAGCTGTTTGACAGGTTGAAGTTGTACAAGTTGAGGTTGAACCCAAACAAGTGCACCTTCAGGGTGAGATCTGGTGAGCTACTGGGTTTCGTCGTAAGCGACAAAGGTATTCAAGTGGACCCTGCCAAGGTGAAAGCCATACAAGAGATGCCAGCTCCCAAAACAGAGAAAGAAGTCAGAGGCTTTCTGGGACGATTGAACTACATTTCCCGATTCATCTCACACCTGACTGATACTTGTGAACCAATCTTCAAGCTGCTAAAGAAAGATCAGGTAGTACGTTGGAACGATGAATGTCAGGCCGCTTTCGAAAGAATCAAAGAGTATCTCCAAGAGCCGCCTATTCTGATGCCACCAGTTGAAGGAAGACCTCTGATCTTATACTTAACAGTACTTGACAACTCAATGGGGTGTGTGTTGGGTCAGCATGACGAGTCTAGCCGAAAAGAGCATGCTATTTACTACCTTAGAAAAAAGTTTACCGACTGTGAGACCCGATACTCACTGCTTGAGAAAACTTGCTGCACTTTGGCATGGGCTGCTCGCCGGCTAAGACAGTATATGCTGACTCACACTACTCTATTGATTTCAAAGATGGATCCAATCAAATATATCTTCGAAAAGCCTGCCTTGTCCGGAAGAATAGCAAGATGGCTGATGATCTTGATCGAGTATGACATCCAGTACACAACTCAAAAAGCAATCAAGGGAAGTGTATTGGCAGACCATTTGGCACATCATGCAGTGGATGATTACCAGTCTATGAACTTTGAATTCCCGGACGAGAATATCATGTTGATAACTGACTGTGAGGCACCTAGACCGGATGAAGGACCTGAGGAAGGATCCCGATGGTATATGTATTTTGATGGAGCTTCAAACGCTTTGGGTAATGGCATTGGCGTTGTGATCATATCTCCTAAAGGCTCTCATACTCCATTCACCGCCCGATTATGTTTCAACTGCACCAACAACATGGCGGAGTATGAAGCATGCATTATGGGTCTTCGAGCTGCAATTGACCTAATGATTAAGTTTCTAAGTGTCTTCGGAGATTCTGCTCTCGTGATCAGTCAGATCAAAGGCGAGTGGGATACGAAACACCCAAATCTTATTCCTTACAAGGAGTATGTATTGACGTTTCTTCCCCATTTCGAGGAAATAACCTTTGAGCACTTCTCTAGAGAGGAGAATCAGTTAGCGGACGCGTTAGCTACAATGTCTTCTATGTTCAAGGTCAATTGGGACAATGAAGCTCCCCGGATCATTATTGAAAGATTGGACGAACCTGCAAATTGTTGTGACATTGAGACTGAAGAGGTAACAGAAAAGCCTTGGTTCCATGAGGTGAAGAGGTACCTTGAAGCTCAGGAGTACCCCGAGGGTGCATCTGTTAATGATAAGAAGTTTCTGAGGAGGTTCGCGGCAAAGTTCTTCATAAGCAATGGCATTCTTTACAAGCGTAACCATGATTCAACCTTGCTACGTTGTATGGATAAGACTGAAGCAGAAAGGATCATGGCGGAGTTACATGAAGGTACTTTCGGAACCCATTCCAGTGGACATACCATGGAAAAGCAAATCCTCCGGGCAGGATATTACTGGTCCACAATGGAAGCCGACTGTTATCAGTATTCTCGGACATGTCACAAGTGCTAGGTCTATGCTGATAAAGTACACATACCTCCGGTCCCTCTGAACATCTTGACAGCACCTTGGCCTTTTGCAATGTGGGGCATTGATATGATTGGCGAGATCAGACCTACGACATCCAACGGGCATCGTTTCATCCTGGTAGCGATTGATTAATTTACAAAGTGGGTTGAAGCAGCTTCCTTTGCTACGGTAACCAAGAACGTCGTAGCACGGTTCATTCGACATAACCTGATCTGTCGATACGGTGTACCAGAGAGGATCATTACGGACAATGGTACCAATCTCAACAACAATATGATCACCGAGCTCTGCGAGCAGTTCAAAATACAGCATCATAACTCTTCTCCCTACTGGCCGAAGATGAATGGGGCTGTAGAAGCGGCTAATAAAAACATTAAGAAGATTGTGCAGAAGATGACAGTGACATACAAAGACTTGCACGAGATGTTACCATTTGCTCTTCACGGGTATCGTACCTCAGCACGGACGTCCACAGGGGCAACACCCTATTCCTTGGTTTATGGCATGGAGGCAGTCTTGCCCATTGAAGTTCATATACCCTCTCTCTGGATCATGAAGGATGCAGGTTTGAGTGAAGATGACTGGATTCAGACCCGGCTTGATCAACTGAACCTGATCAACGAAAAAAGACTTACTGCTATTTGTCATGGTCAGATGTACCAAAAACGGATGATCAAGGCATTTAACAAGAAAGTCAGACGACAAGAGTATCAAGTTGGGGACCTAGTAATCAAGTGCATTATCTAACCTTAAGGTGATCCCAGAGGAAAATGGACCCCTACTTACGAAGGTCCATTTGTGGTTAAGAATATTTTCTCAGGAGGAGCTATGATTTTAACCACCATGGATGGTGACGACCTTCCTCACCCCGTCAATGCAGACATAGTAAAAAGATACTACGCATAATCAAAGACCCGCTAGGTTGACTGGCCTAGGCAAAAATAAGGGCTTCCCGACGAACCAAAAGGGTTCGGGCAAAAATAAGGGATGAAAATAAAAAAATCTGTACACCCGGCAAGTCGAAAACCTGAAAAGGCGGCTTGGGCAAGAAAGGGTATCCCGGTGGACTAAAAACCCGAAAGGGCGGTCCAGGAAAAAGTTAGGGATCAAAGTGTAAACACTATGTCCCATTGGATCACCTCGCATCCAGACTTCAGTATCGACTATCAAGCTCGGACGACACTAATCAAACAGATTCATCTTCAACTAAATAGCAAAGTGATGAGATGCTCGAGGGCATAAAGGCAATAGCAGAGTTGGAACCCAGTGGGATTATTCACAAAGCTGTTTTGTTTTCTTTTCACAAATTGTATAAATTCTATTTGTTCGGCGGCGTTCTCTTACTAGGACGTCAACCTCTTGTACAAAAACACCTATTTACAGGCAAGCTTCAAAATCAATACAAATTCATTTTCAGAAAAATTTAAAATTGTTTTTCCTTTATCTGTTTTGTTTTGCAAAGAACGTCTAATGTTCATTTTTGATATATGCATTTGACATTAATTACTGCTCATAAATATTTACATGCGAAACAAAGGACGAATTACGGGTGATATCAGAAGTAGGGGAAATAAGAATTGTCCGAGCGGTCTAGTTGCTCTGTCCACCAAGGTACCAAGGTAGGTTCAGCTGAAGAATATGACCAAGATACCGTCACTCCCCGTAGAGTAAAACAGTAAGGATAGATTTCCCAGCTGAGACTTGCAGCTATGTACAAATCAGTAATACTCTCCCCAAGCAGAGTTCATCCACCATCAGCGTTAAAAAGGTCGGGTATCCCCATAAGATCTTAATATTCCCCAGAGGAGTATAAAG
Source organism: Vicia faba (assembly GCA_948472305.1). Classification (NCBI taxonomy): domain Eukaryota; kingdom Viridiplantae; phylum Streptophyta; class Magnoliopsida; order Fabales; family Fabaceae; genus Vicia; species Vicia faba. The sequence goes on along the minus strand of OX451738.1, from coordinate 861,622,331 downwards.
ATATTCCCCAGCAAGCATAAGAGTATCCCCACCAGTCTTAATATTCCTCAACAGAGTATAAGAATGTTCCCCGGCAGAATACAAGATACCCCTAGTGGAGCCATTTCCCCAGCGCAGTCTAAAAAAGCTTCCCCGCCAGAGTTGAATCATCTTACCCAGTAGATTATGGAGGCTTATCCCCTGCGAAGCGCAAATAAATCTCCCCAGCCAAATTCATAAGGTTATCCTCACAATAGTTTAACTGGGTTATCCTTAGCAAGTTGCAACGGAAAGGTCATCCCCAGCGAAGTTCTTTCTTTTCCCCCAACAAGACTTCTATCCTCAACAGATTCAATATCACCAGCAACGGTAATCCATCCCCAGCGGAGTTCATCGTCGAAATCCCTAATAGAGCTTATCAACGGAATCCCCAGCTGAGTTCATCATTAAAATCCACAGCAATGCATCAATTCCCCACAGAGTAATTCCCCTCGGAGTAATCTATTCATCAAGTTTATTCCCCAACGGAGTTCTTTTCTCCTGCAGGTTTATTCTCACATCCATCTTCGTTTATCATCCCTAGCGGAAACGAAGAACTCAACTTTATTCTCCAGCAGCTCTGGGATTTATTTTCCCCAGCTAAAACATCACACTTCCATACATCATGATACATACATATACGCATCATACGAATACAACCTCATTTATTTCGAGAACATCATTGCCTGATCCATATCATGCATTGCATATGACTGACCTTTACCTTTCAGGAAAGATACAGTTAAAGTTCTCAGTTACGTCGAAGACCTGACCAGTTCTTAAATCTCAATTGAATTATCCTCGGTTGAATTTCAGATAAGGTTCTCAATCTCGACAGTTTCCCTACGTCAAAGTGTGGACGAGTGTTATAACTTCAACGGTATACTACATTGAACATGAGACAATTCCTAGATCTTGATGTTTTCCTCCGTCATAGTGTGGATAAGTGCTATAACCTCAACGGTATACTACGTTGAGCACGAGTCAGTTCCTAGATATTGATGAAGATGTTTCCCTACGTCATAGTGTGGACAAGTGCTATAACTTCAACGGTATACTATGTTGAACACGAGACAGTTCCTAGATCTTGATGTTTTCCTCCGTCATAGTGTGGACAAGTGCTATAACCTCAACGGTATACTACGTTGAGCACGAGTCAGTTCCTAGATCTTGATGAAGATGTTTCCCTACATCATAGTGTGGAGAAGTTCTATAACCTCAACGGTATACTATGTTGAACACGAGTCGGTTCCTAGATCTTGATGTTTTCCTCCGTCATAGTGTGGACAAGTGCTATAACTTCAATGGTATACTAAGTTGAACACAAGACAGTTCATAGATCTTGATGTTTTCCTCCGGCATAGTGTGGACAAGTGCTATAACCTCAACGGTATACTACGTTGAACACGAGACAGTTCCTAGATCTTGATGTTTTCCTCCGTCATAGTGTGGACAAGTGCTATAACCTCAACGGTATACTACGTTAAGCACGAGTCAGTTCCTAGATCTTGATGAAGATGTTTCCCTACGTCATAGTGTGGACAAGTGATATAACTTCAACGGTATACTACGTTGAACACGAGACAGCTCCTAGATCTTGATGTTTTCCTCCGTCATAGTGTGGACAAGTGCTATAACCTCAACGGTGTACTACGTTGAGCACGAGTCAGTTCCTAGATCTTGATGAAGATGTTTCCCTACGTCATAGTGTGGACAAGTGCTATAACTTCAACGGTATACTATGTTGAACACGAGACAGTTCCTAGATCTTGATGTTTTCCTCCGTCATAATGTGGACAAGTGATATAACCTCAACGGTATACTACGTTGAGGACGAGTCAGTTCCTAGATCTTGATGAAGATGTTTCCCTACGTCATAGTGTGGACAAGTGCTATAACTTCAACGGTATACTACGTTGAACACGAGACAGTTCCTAGATCTTGATGTTTTCCTCCGTCATAGTATGGACAAGTGCTATAACCTCAACGGTATACTACGTTGAGCACGAGACAGTTCCTAGATCTTGATGTTTCCCTATTTCATAGTGTGGATAAGTGCTATAACCTCAACAGTATACTATGTTGAGCACGAGACAGTAACTAGATCTTGATATTTTCCTCCGTCATAGTGTGGACAAGTGCTATAACCTCAACGGTATACTACATTGAGCACGAGTCAGTTCCTAGATCTTGATGAATATGTTTCCCTACGTCATAGTATGGACAAGTTCTATAACCTCAACGGTATACTACGTTGAGCACGAGACAGTTCCTAGATCTTGATGTTTTCCTCCGTCATAGTGTGGAGAAATGCTATAACCTCAACGGTATACTACGTTGAGCACGAGTCAGTTCCTAGATCTTGATGAAGATGTTCCCCCCCAAGTGAATTAGGGACAGGCTCTTAAGACTCAGCCGAGGCATTCTCTCAGTTGAAGTACAGGCAAGGTTCCTAAATCTTAACAAAGGTTAGACTCCCGCAGCGGAATCTTTTACAACAACAAGTATGCAAGTTCTCGCTAAGGAATCTCTTATGCGATCGACACTCCTACAGATGGCATCTGTAAGCCTATCCTCCTACCAGCAATCTCCAAATGGCATCTGTAAGCCCATTCCCGACATCACAATGCTGATACTACACCATGCGAGTGCAAATTTCCGGGCACTTTAGTGTTCAATCATCTTCCACCTTCGGATCACGAAAGGCCCGAATGCCAATCTATATCCTCAGGTTTAAGAAAATTGAACAGGGGCAATTGTTGTACCCCAAAATTTTCCCTCCCATATTCCTCAATACATGTCAAGAATAATCTTCAAGTTGCTCAAGTTGGCTCAAGGGTTAGACAGTCAAATCACCTCCTAAGGCAGTCAAGTCAAAATTAGGCTTTTGTGTTGCATTAAGCTCCTCATATCCAAACGTCCTCAAGTGTTTCCCAATGTCTTAATATGTTCTTAAGTTCATCCATGTCAAATTTCAAGCCTTGCAGAGGAAGTTTGGTCAGTCAATTGCTCAAGAGGCCCAAAAATCGACTGTTTTAGGGCAAAAGTCAATTGTGTCCCAAATACAGTCAAAACTCAAGATTTTTTGTCAACATTCTTGTTTTGAAGGATAATTCATCATTTTCTCAATGGTTGATCATGATTCATCAAGGATTGCTCAAAATTCATCAAGATTCAAAAGTTGCTAAATTAGGGTTTTATAGGAAAAGTCAACTCAACTTCGACCAAGCATAACTTTCTCATACTTTATGATAAATGACCCATCCAAATCTCATTTTGAATAAGATGCAATTTACTACAATCCATCTTCACACCCCAAGATCAACAAATTCACTCACAAAAAGTTACAAATTTGGACATTATAGGTCATTTTTGAAAGTCAACAAAAACACCTTTTTTGTCAAAGCTTATAACTTGAGCATGAAACATCAAAATGAGATGAGACCGAAAGGGTTGATTATAGGACATATCAAGGTTTCTAAAAAGTCAAAGAACACCTCCAAAAGTTCAAAATTGAAGAAGTTATGCATTGTTAAAGTTGGGCATTTTTCCAAATTTGCCAAAAGTCAACTATCCTCAAAACTCCAATTTTTGACAAAAGGTCCCACTTTTTTCCACTTGATATGGTCTTGTCATACCACACACGTGTCCCATATTTGATTTCATGGCCATTCATTTATGTTTCTATTTTATTTAATTTTTATTGATTTAATTCATTTTTAATCAATATTAAATAAAATAAAATCTAAAAATTGATGAAATCATATCTTTGTGATTGGTACAACTTTCAATTGGCATGATTCATCAAATCAATTCGTATCAAGGCTTATTCATGCATAAAAAAATCAGATTTGGCTTATTTTTGGAAGTTTGATAATGGTGATCAAAATCAAATCATGAATCTTCAATGCACTTGGATTCAGACCAAAAGATCAAACCTAATTCATTCTATAACACTCACACAAGCCACACAAAGCAAGAACACACACAAAACACTGCTGAAACGGCCAGAAGAACTTTGGAAAAAAGCTTGGAAACTTGGAATCTGAAATCCATCTTGGAGCTCAATACAAAGCAAAAGCTTGACATAGCTCTCTTCCCTGACATCCAGTGAAGCGATACCAATCAAAATCAAGCCTTCTCATTGCCTAAAACTCACTGTAAGTCATCACGAATCAAGCTCTGAACATGGCATCGTGAATCGTTTCTCTTGCATCTTTTTTCCAATTTATTGGTGCCATCATGCTTAACATTCAAATTCTAACAAATCTGCATTATCCAATTTGATTTTCATAGCCTGTATAACGATGCCCGAATCTAGGGTTTACATGTGTTGTTTTTAGGCGTTTGAGTTACAGGGAAAATTGGATCAAACAATGGTTATAAGGATACTCAGGAGGCAGAGATGAACACATCCATGTCCTTGGATGGTATTTTCATGGCCTGGGAGTGATTTTTGAAATATCCTATGAATCTTTCTGCGGATAAAAATCCGCAGGTAAACGAACCAGAGTTTTGTTGGAGAAGACGACCAGACATCGCCCTCCCATTGGTCCATTTGAAAATACGCGCTTTATTTTTTTTTTATTCAGGCATAGTTAAGTGTTATCCATATAATATTTGTTGTGTATATTAATAACAAAGATGCAGCGTGGTTCAGTTGGTGGAAGCGTGAGTGGAATACCCTTGG